>JAPXFY010000012.1:89028719-89031219 GCA_030674185.1 Monoplex corrugatus | reverse complement strand
AGACATATCATCAACTCTCTGTCCAATCACAATATGACACAACATATTTCTGACCAACCCATCAAAAAGGTCACATTCTTGACTGGATCATTTCTCGTGATCACCACAATTCAGCTACTGACAACTGCCTAGTTCTTTCTACCCGTCTAACTTCAGCCCTTCCATCTGACCACTCTGCAATTCTCTGTTCTCTTGACATTTCTCCTCCTTCCCGTATCACGCGCACAGTGACTCGACGCAATCTCAAATCTATTGACCTCTCCACATTTTCATCTGATGCCTCCCGCCTCCTTTCTGAAAAGTCACATAACCTTGCCGATGAATTCTATACTACTCTCCACCATCTTCTGGACACTCATGCTTCAGCCACAACCCATCTTTTACCTGACCGCCCCCCTATCCCCTGGCTCACTCATGAGATTGCCTATGCAAAACGTGCCCAAACTCACTGTACATAGGCAACTTTTCCAAGCCTCTAAAACAAAAGTATCCACCCTCATTGCATCTGCAAAAACAAGCTATTTCCAAACCAAAATCCTGAATGCCTCTTCTTCAAGAGAACTCTTTACAACCATGAATCATCTCCTTGGCACACGAAAAGATTTACCTCTCCCAACAAAACACACAAATGAAGAACTCCCATCTGTACATGTATTCTCCAAGTATTTCACCACCAAAATACAAACTCTTCGTGACATGCTTGATACGACACCCTGTCAACCATGCCCACCTGACCCTTCCTTCTCTGGCACACCTCTTACTACTTTTACCCCAGTCTCACAAGAAGAAATTCTCAGCACAATCAGATCCATGTCGTTCAAAACCTGCGAACTGGATCCTCTTCCATGTTCTCTCTACTCTGACTGTCTCCCTACTCTCCTCCCATTCATCATTGACATCATCAACACTTCTCTTCAAACTGGAACTGTCCCAGATTCTTTCACGTCTGCTATTGTTCACCCTCTCCTCAAGAAATACAATTTAGACCCAAATGAACTGAAAAATTACCGGCCTATCTCTAATCTCTCTTTCTTGTCAAAACTCATCGAAAAAGTTGTCCTCAACCAGCTGAACTCTCACCTGTCTGCCAACAATCTCCTCAATCCTTTCCAGTCAGCCTACCACCAGTGCCATAGCATTGAAACTGCCCTGCTACACATTCTCAACAATCTCCTCCTTGCAACTGATACTGGCAAAGTCTCTCTCCTCACACTCCTTGATCTGTCTGCAGCCTTCGATACCATTGACCATGGTATTCTCCTTTCTAGACTTCATCATACTTTTGGCATCTCTGACATTGCTCTCTCCTGGTTCACTTCATATCTATCAAACAGAAAACAAACTGTTCTCATTAATGGCACTTACTCTCAACCTGCATACCTGACCTGTGGTGTTCCACAAGGATCTGTCCTTGGCCCTGTTCTTTTCACTCTTTACACCTCCCCCCTGTCCACCATCATCAACTCCCACTCTATAAAACACCACTTCTATGCTGATGACACCCAACTTCTAGACAGTGACACACCAGACAATATACAGCGCCTCTTGACTCGCACCACTGAGTGTTACTCGGACATTAAGAACTGTATGACGTTCAACAAACTTCAGCTTAATGATGACAAGACAGAAGCTATCCTCATTGGCACCCGTCAGAAACTTTCTCAGCTGCCTCCTCTTTCTCTCCCATTATGTAACACATCAGTCCCAATTTCTGATTCAGCTAAAAACTTTGGTGTCTGCATTGACTCTACCCTCTCCATGAACAACTTTGTTTCTCAAACTGCCAGATCTTGCTACTATCACCTCCATCGTATAAACCTGATCAGGAAGTATCTCTCTGTCGAAACAACTGCAAAACTCGTTCTCTCCTTCATAATGTCTCGCATTGACTATTGCAATTCACTCCTGTCTGGTTTTCCTGCCTCCACCATTCACATCCTGCAGCGCATTCAAAACAATGCTGCACGCCTTGTACTCAAAAAGAAAAAAGCTGACCACGTATCTCCTCTCCTGGCACAACTTCACTGGCTCCCTGTATCAAAGCGCATACAGTACAAACTAGACACCATGTGCTACAAAAGCCTCAATAACGCAGCCCCCGATTATCTGTCAAGCCTACTTGAGATCTATGTTTCCTCACGTACCCTCCGCTCTGCCTCCGATCCTCTGACTTTTCGCTTTCCACGCACTAAGCTCAATACCTATGGTCCACGAGCCTTCTCTGTTTCTGGTCCACTTTCCTGGAACAAACTTCCTCTCTCAGTCCGTCAGCAACCTACTTTTGTCTCCTTCAAGTCCGCTCTCAAAACTCATCTTTTCTCCTCTGCATAAAATCCTGACCTCACTCAATCCCCTCTGCAGCCTGTCTCCACTCGGAGGGGAATCACATTGTAATATATAATTGTATATAATATGCTCTCTATAATTTTCCATTGCTTTTATTCTTTCTCCCCATTTATAGCCTGTGCGTGTGCGTGTGCGTGTGTGTGTGTGTGTGTGT
>JAPXFY010000012.1:88998719-89016219 GCA_030674185.1 Monoplex corrugatus | reverse complement strand
GTCTGTGTCTGTCTCTCTCCTGTCTGTCTCTATATCTGTGAAGAAAAAAGCCTGTTTCTGTGTCTGTGTCTATGTCTGTCTCTCTCCTGTCTGTCTCTATATCTGTGAAGAAAAAAGCCTGTTTCTGTGTCTGTGTCTGTCTCTCTCCTGTCTGTCTCTATATCTGTGAAGAAAAAAGCCTGTTTCTGTGTCTGTGTCTGTGTCTGTCTCTCTCCTGTCTGTCTCTATATCTGTGAAGAAAAAAGCCTGTTTCTGTGTCTGTGTCTGTGTCTGTCTCTCTCCTGTCTGTCTCTATATCTGTGAAGAAAAAAGCCTGTTTCTGTGTCTATGTCTGTGTCTGTCTCTCTCCTGTCTGTCTCTATATCTGTGAAGAAAAAAGCCTGTTTCTGTGTCTGTGTCTGTCTGTCTCTCTCCTGTCTGTCTCTATATCTGTGAAGAAAAAAAGCCTGTTTCTGTGTCTTTCTGTCTTTGTCTGACTCTCTCTTCTCTGTCTCTCTGTCTGTCCATCTGTTTGTCTGTCACTGTGTTGTCTCTGTTCTAACGGTCTGTTCTCTCTGTTCCAGCGCTCGACACACGGAAAACACCAAAATCACTCTTATAGTCTGAGGGAAATTGACATGTCCTACATTTTAACTACAACGGCGATAACTGATCAGCTGGAACTGTTACGCCTTTTACTGGCCGTCAAATGAGATTAACCAACACCTTCAGCAACGTCAGAAAGAAGACAAACAGAAGAACAACAAGGATAACGCCAGCAACAACAACAACAACGACAACAGCTAAACAACATCAGCATCAGTGTCTACAGCAGAAGCGGTAGCAGAAAGCCCAGGAACAACACTAGTGAAAGTAGGCCAACCCGCAGACAGCGCCAGCAACAACTGCTTGCCAAACGTCAACGCTCCAATGACATTCAGTGACAAACTGGGCGTTTCTTAACCGTAACGTTTTGCTGTTGGAAACGGGAGGGTTTAACGCGGCGTTTAATTAAGGCGCCCACAAAAAGGGCAGGGTGGTAGCCAATGTGTGACCAGAACGGCTGTGACTGTTACTGATTCTTTTCTTCGCGCAGTGATACAAAAGTAACTAGTACCTGCCAAGTTGTCAGTTTTGTATTGGCCACTATATTTCAAAACGTCCACAACACACAATTTCGTTTCTTTCTGAGAAAAAAAAATAAAACAACAACAACAACAACAAAACCAAAATCCTAGCAGAACACCGCAGCATTTTCTCTGAAGAATCGTACAGCCGCCGAACAAGGCAAAACCGGAATAGGAAACAGCTGTGACGTCTGTCGCGTGCAAACTTCCGCTACAATGGCGGTCATTCTACTTCCTGTCTTCTATCCAGAGTACCACAGTTGTTGACAAATCAAACCTCCAGCTATCTTGGGGACACAAGAGGACGAGAGACGTACACCCTACAGCGTGAACCTGGAGTCTGTCACATCTCATTACTGTAAAATAAATAAATAAAAAACAATTTAAAAAAGGCAGATAGAGTGGTCTGTCACTGCTGAAGAGAGAACAGGAGGAAGATTAGATTATGTCAGACGAGTGCCAGCTGATACTGATTTTACACGTGTGTTGTTCTAATGTGCAAGACAGGGGACTTAATTCTGTCTAGTTAAAGTCCTTTTCCTTCGCTTGTTTTTCTTTATGTTTGTTTGTTTGGTCTTATCATTACAAGGGAAACAACCCAGGTTTCCCTATCTTGGGCTTAGTTCATGTATCTGATACTGATTATACATGTGTGTTGTTGTAATGTGCAAGACTGGGCACTTAATTCTGTCTAGTTAAAGTCCTTTCCTTTGCTTGTTTTTTTTTCTTTGTTTGGTCTTATCATTACAAGGGAAACAACCCAGGTTTCCCTATCTTGGGGCTTAGTTCATGTATCTGCACTGAATCTCATGATACGATATAAAACGAAAGAGGACTTTGAACAGCAGCCATATAGGAATGACATTTCTATTAAGTCACTGGAACAGAGATTATAAAGGATGACAGCAAAGCGCCATTAATCCCCGTCTTTCCTTAACACAAAGTAGACAGGTACAAGAGTAGGGTCTCCGGATGAAACTCGCATAGAACAAGGAAGAATTCTTTTATCTCTGTAGAGAAGAAAAGAGGAACAGGACGGGAAACGTTTGACTTGCAGCTGAAACTCAATAATTAACACTTACTCCATGGGAATTATCGAGGAGGACAACACAGAGTTGCTACTATCTCAGTTCTCTTCAACACGAAATTGATGAGTACTAGTGGAAGGCTGAGTTAGGTGAACATGATGACACCAAGAAGGAGATAAGTACTAGTGTCTGCGTAGATTAATTCACGACGCCAAGACGTAGATGAATGCCAAGCAAGCTGCGTAGGTGAAACCTAATTCACGACGCCAAGACGTAGATGAATGCCAGGCAAGCTGCGTAGGCGAAACCTCTTCGCCGAGAAGTAGATAAATACCACGTATGCTGATTAGGTGAAAACATTTTGCCGAGAAGTAGATGAGTACCAGGTAGGCTGAGTAAGTGAAACCACTTCACGGAAAATTAGATGAGTAATAGATAGGCTGAGTAGGTAGAACCATTTCGCCGAGAAGTAGATGAGCACTAGGTATGTTGAATAGGTGAAACCACTTCGCCAATGAAGCTGATGAGTATAAGGTAGTTTGAATAGGTGAAACCACTTCACCGAGAAGTAGATAAGTATCAGGTAGGCTAAGAAAATGAACCCACTTCGCCGAGAAGTAGATGAGTACCAAATAGGCTGAGTAGGTGAAACCACTTCGCCGAGAAGTAGGTGAGCACTAATAGGCTGATAGGTGAACCACTTCACCAAAAAGGTGAACAACTTCACCAAGTAGGTGAAACGACTTCGCCGAATAAGTGAAACCACTTCGCCGAGTAGGTGAAACCATTTCACCGAATAGGTGAACCTCTTCATCGTGTAGATGAAACCACTTCGCCGAATAGGTGAACCACTTCACCGAGTAGGTGAAACCACTTCGCCGAATAGGTGAACCACTTCGCCGAGGTGAACCACTTCCCCGAGTGGGTGAAACCACTTCGTGTTAGGTAGGCTGAATGAGTGAAGCTTTCAGCAGACAAGGACCCCACATGTGCATGTGCCGGTATCAGTGGACGAGGGACTCGATGGGTTCTGAGGGGCCGTCAGCATGGAACGCAGACGCCTGTTGGTGCTGACCTCAGTGATGATCGTCTATCTCTGTGTGGGGGCCGCTGTCTTCAACGCTCTGGAGGCCGACAGCGAGAAGGAGCGCAAGGAGGACCTGGAGAGGGACATCGATCACTTCTTGGGTGAGTTACACATCATCATCATCATCATGTGCCCTGCCGCAAGGCGTTAGCGATCATGGCCCTCCATATGTATCTATCCTTTGTTGTCGCAAGCATATCTTCCACCCTCTCTGTCCTCAGCCACCCTGCAAGTCCGTCCAATATTTTCTCCCTGGGTCTACCTGGTGCTCTCTTTCCCTCCAGCTTTTCTCTTGTGACCAGGTGTTTTAATTCCCCTTTCCTCATAAAATGGCCTATAAATGTTGCCTGTCTTTTACTAATCTTCCTAATGAATGATCTTCTTGTGTCTGCCTCCATCAAGACTGTCTCGTTTGTTTTCTTTGCTGTCCATGGAACTCTCACCATTCTTCTTAGAAACCACATGTCGGCTGCCTCAATCTTGTTCTGGCTTTGCTTGTTGACTGTCCACGCCTCACAACCGTATAACATTATAGGTTCTATATAACATTCAAGAACTGCAAGCCACTGCGTGAGTTACACAGTCATAGAGAACCTGGACCTAAGATTTTGGATGAGTTTATATGTTGAGTGTTTTGAGTTACAGATGCTCGTCAGATCCTCTGCTAAATATGTATTTTAACACTGAGCGAAACAAACATAGAAACAGAGAAATGAATAAACGACAAACAACGAACAAACGAACACTGAAAACAAACAAACAAACAAACACACAAACAAACAACAAACAAACACACAACAAACAAACAAACAAACAAACAACAAACAAACAAAAAGCCCAAGCTAAACCTTCTTTTCCGTTCTCTCTCACTTTCTGTCTGTCTGTCTGTCTGTCTCTTTCATGAAAACACACACACACACATTCTCTCACTCTCTGTTCTCTGTGTATGTTTGTGTTTTTCTCTCTCTCTCTCTCTCTCACTCTCTCTGTCTTTCTCTGTCTCTCTCTCACACTCTCACTCTCTCTCTCGTGTCTCTGTCTCTGTCTCTCTGTCTTTCTCTTTCTCTCTCTCTCTCTCTCTCTCTCTCTGTGTCTCTGTCTCTGTCTCTCTGTCTTCTCTTCTCTCTCACTCTTTCTCTCTTCTCTTTCTCTCTCTCTCTCTGTTTCTCTCTCTCTCCATCTCTCTCTCTCTTTCTCTCTTTTCTCACTCTCTCACACACTCTCTCTTTCTTTCTCTCTTTCTCTTTCTGTCTCTCCCTCTCTCTCTCGTTCTCTCTCTTTTTCTCTCTCTCATTGCCTCTCGCTTTCTCTCTCTCTCTCTCTTTTTCTCTCTCACTGTCTCTCACTTTCTCTCTCTCTCTTTCTCTCTCTCTCTCTTTCTCTCTCTCTTTCTATCGATCATTTTCCCTAAAAAGATACGTAGTGCCGAATGACATGATACGTTAGATGCCTGAATGGTTTATCACAAGAGAACTAAATAAGTCGTATACACCACTGTGGCAAATAGTCTTCCACCTATACATTGCCGATAACTTCATCTTCACTGAATTGTTTATTGATATCATAAACTAGAAATATCTCAGACACTCGAGACAGCTAGAAATATTGTTGTCAGCTATCGGTTGATTGATTGATAAACGAACGAGAGAGAGGGAGAGACAGAGACAGAGAGACAGAGAAAAGACAAAAGAA
Source organism: Monoplex corrugatus (assembly GCA_030674185.1). Taxonomy (NCBI): domain Eukaryota; kingdom Metazoa; phylum Mollusca; class Gastropoda; order Littorinimorpha; family Ranellidae; genus Monoplex; species Monoplex corrugatus. The sequence goes on along the minus strand of JAPXFY010000012.1, from coordinate 89,011,306 downwards.
AAGAGAGAGAGACAGACAGAGACAGAGAGAGACAGAGACAGAGAGAGAGAGAGACAGACAGACAGACAGACAGAGAAACAGAGATGGAGAGACAGAGAGACAGTGAAAGAAAGAAAGAAAGAAAGATAGAGAGAGAGAGAGAGGAGAGAGAGAGAGAGAGAGAGAAAGACATAGATAGAGACACGGACAGACAGTGAAAAAAAGAAAGAGAGAGAGAGAGACAGACAGTGAAAAAAGACAGAAAGAGAGAGAGGCCCACAGAGAGAGAGAGAGAGAGAGAGAGAGAGAGAGAGAGAGAGAGAGAGAGAGAGAGAGAGAGAGAGAGATTGAGATTCTTCACAAATGGACCTTCCAGAACACAAATGAGAAAACAACACAAACTTTCGCTGTTGTCTATCTATCTATCTAGCTATCTATCTATCTATCTATCTATCTATCTATCTATCTATCTATCTATCTATCTATCTATATATCTATCTATCTGTCTGTCTATCTATCTATCTATCTATCTGTCTGTCTATCTGTCTATCTGTCTATCTATCTATCTATCTGTCTGTCTACCTATCTATCTATCTATCTGTCTGTCTGTCTATCTATCTATCCCTCTATCTATCTCTCTATTCTTCTATCTATCTATCTATCTATTTATCTATCTATCTATCTATCTATCTGTCTATCTATCTATCTATCTATCTATCTATCTATCTATCTGTATGTCTGTCTGTCTATCTATCTATCCATCTATCTATCTCTTTATCCCTCTCATTATCTATCTATCTATTTATCTGTCTATCTATCTATCTGTCTGTCTGTCTGTCTGTTTGTCTATGTATATATCTGTCTATGTTTGTATGTATGTATGCATGTATCTATCTATCTATCTATCTATCTATCTATCTACTATCTATCTATCTATCTATATATATATATGTATCTATCTATATATGTACACACACACACCCCCCCCCCAGATATATATATATAATATATATACATATACGCATATATATGTATACATATACATATGTATATATACATATATATAGATACATACATACATACATACATACATACATACATACATACATACATACATACATACATACATACGTACGTACATACATACGTTAGATGTAGATTTAAATAGATTTATATTGACAGATGTTATCAAAATAGGAGAACGGGTTGAGAACAGAACCTCCATACAATAAAACAATGTAATTTCCTGTAGAAATTGAGTAGAGAAAACATCTATTTCTCCAGCAGCTTCAGTTTCATCAGGAAAAGGCCATCAACATGTACTGTCTGCCCGGAGTTATCGTTCCTGTCGTGGCCACAGTCAAAGCGTGAGATATCGGATTGTCAGCGTAAAGTTCAAAAGTTTAGTAAACGGTTTTAGTTCGCTTCTTTCATTCACGAAATTGAAAAAAAAGAACAAAACAAAACAAAACAAAACAAAAACAGCGTAGGAACTGTGTGTAAGTATGGGTCATATTACATTGACATTCAGAAATTCGCTTAGGTAGCATATTATATGAAAATAAGCACAAGAGGAGAAAAATATTTGTTCTTTCTCCAGGTTCTTTTTTTAAACATTGTATTATTATTATGGTATTGGTATAGGTTACCAAGGTACTAGATACAAGATACAAGATACAAGATACGAGATACAAGATACGAGATACAAGATACGAGATACAAGATACGAGATACAAGACACAAGATACGAGATACAAGATACAAGATACGAGATACGAAATACAAGATACGAGATAGAAGATAGAAGATATAATATACGAGACACAAGACATAAGATACGAGATACAAGATACGAGATACGAGATACAAGATACGAGATACAAGATACAAGATACAAGACACAAGACACAAGACACAAGATACAAGATACAAGACAACAGATACAAGACACAAGACACAAGACACAAGATACGAGATACGAGATACGAGATACAAGATACGAGATACAAGATACGAGATACGAGATACGAGATACAAGATACAGATACAAGATACAAGATACGAGATACAAGATACAAGATACGAGATACAAGATACAAGATACAAGATACGAGATACAAGATACAAGATACAAGATACGAGATACAAGATACTACAAGAGTTACAAAGAGATACAGATACAAGATACAGATAAGAGTACAAGATACGAGATACAAGATACAAGATACGAGATACAGATACAGATACAAGATACAGATACAGATACAAGATACGAGATACAAGATACGATACAAGATACAGATACAGATACAAGATAAAGATACAGTGATACAAGATACGATAGATACAAGATACAGATAATAAGATACAGATACAAGATACGATAAGATACGAGATACAGATCATCGAGTAGATACAGGTACAAGTCGAGATACAAGTAAGATACAGATACGAGATACAAGATCGAGTAAGATACGAGTTGATAGAGATACAAGACTAGAACGATATCAGTACGAAGATACAAGATACAGATACAATACGAATACAGATAAAGATACGAGATACGAGTACAGATACGAGAGATATCAGACGATAAAAGAGTACGGTAAGATATAAATACAAGTACAAGATAAAGATAAGATAAAGATACATACGATCGAGTACAAGTACAAGATAAGGTAAGTAAGTACGAGATACAAGATACAAGATACAGATACAAGTCGAGTACAGATACAAGATACAAGATACGAGATACAGATACAAGATACGAGATACGAACAGAGATACAGATACGAATACAGATACAAGATACAGATACAAGATACAGATACAAGATACAAATACGAGATACAAATACAAGATACGAGATACAAGATACGAGATACGAGATACAAGATACGAGATACAGATAAAGATACAAGATACAGATACAAGATACAAGATACAAGATACGAGATACAAGAAAGATACAAGATACGAGATAAAGAACATACAAGATACAGATACGAGATACAGATACAAGATACGAAACAAGATACGAGATACGAGATAAGATACAAGATACACAAGATACAAGATACGAGATACAAGATACAAGATACAAGATACAAGATAAGAGATACGAGATACAAGATAAAAGATACAATGGATACAAGATACAGATACAAATAGAGATACAAGATACAAGATACGAGATACAGATAAGATACGAGATACGAGATACAAGATACAAGATACAAGATACAAGATACAAGATACAAGATACGAGATACAGATACGATACGATGATACAGATACAAGATACGAGAAGATACAGATACAAGATAACAAGATACAAGATACAAGATACGAGATACAGATACAAGATACAAGAGATACAAGATACAAGATACGAGATACAAGATACAAGATACGAGATACGAGATACAAGATACAAGATACAAGATCGAGATACAAGATAAAGATACAGATACAAGATACAAGATACGAGATACGAGATACAAGTACATACGAGATACAGATACGAGATACGAGATACAAGATAAAGAAAGATACAAGATACAAGATACAAGATACAAGATACAAGATACGAGATACAGATACGAGATACAAGATACAGATACAGATACAAGATACGAGATACAAGATACAAGATACGAGATACAAGATACAAGATACAGATACAAGATACAGATACAGATACGGATACAAGATACAATACAAGATACAAGATAAAGAGATACAGATCAGATACAAGATAACAGAGATACAAATCAAATACAAGATCAAGATACGAGATACACGATACAAGATACGAGATACGAGATACAAGATACGAGATACAAGATACGAGATACGAGATACAAGATACAAGATAAGAGATACAAGATACAAGAAAAAGATACGAAGATACAAGATACGAGATACAAGATACGAGATATGAGATACAAGATAGAAGATATGAGATACAAGATACAAGATACGAGATACAAGATACGAGATACAAGGATACAAGATACGAGATACAAGATACGAGATACAAGATACAGATACAAGATAAAGATACAAGATACGAGATACGAGATACAAGATACGAGATACGAGATACAAGATACAAGATAAAAGATAAAAGATACAAGATACAAGATAAAAGATACAAGATACAAGATACGAGATACAGATACAGAAAAAGATAAAGATAAAAGATACAAGATACGAGATACAAGATACAAGATACGAGATACGATACAAGATACAGATAAAAGATACAAGAAAAGATACAAGAAACGGATACGAGATACGAGATACAAGATACAAGATACAGATAAAGATACAAGATACGAGATACAAGATACGAGATACGAGATACAAGATACGAGATGCAAGATACGAGATACAAGATACAGATACAAGATACAAGATAAAAGATACAAGATACAAGATACGAGATACGAGATACAAGATAGAAGATAGAAGATATGAGATACAAGATACAGATACGAGATACAGATACAAGATACAAGATAAAGTACGAGAAAAAAAAAAAAAAAAAAAAAAAAAAAAAAAAAAAAAAAAAAAAAAAAAAAAAAAAAAAAAAAAAAAAAAAAAAAAAAAAAAAAAAAAAAAAAAAAAAAAAAAAAAAAAAAAAAAAAAAAAAAAAAAAAAAAAAAAAAAAAAAAAAAAAAAAAAAAAAAAAAAAAAAAAAAAAAAAAAAAAAAAAAAAAAAAAAAAAAAAAAAAAAAAAAAAAAAAAAAAAAAAAAAAAAAAAAAAAAAAAAAAAAAAAAAAAAAAAAAAAAAAAAAAAAAAAAAAAAAAAAAAAAAAAAAAAAAAAAAAAAAAAAAAAAAAAAAAAAAAAAAAAAAAAAAAAAAAAAAAAAAAAAAAAAAAAAAAAAAAAAAAAAAAAAAAAAAAAAAAAAAAAAAAAAAAAAAAAAAAAAAAAAAAAAAAAAAAAAAAAAAAAAAAAAAAAAAAAAAAAAAAAAAAAAAAAAAAAAAAAAAAAAAAAAAAAAAAAAAAAAAAAAAAAAAAAAAAAAAAAAAAAAAAAAAAAAAAAAAAAAAAAAAAAAAAAAAAAACAAGATCAAGATACAAGATACGAGATACGAGATACAAATACAAATAAGGATACAAGATAAACAAATAAAAGATACGAGATACAAGATACGAGATACAAGATACGAGATATGAGATACAGATAGAAGATATGAGATCAAGAACAAGATACGAGATACAAGATACGAGATACAAGATACAAGATACGAGATACAAGATACGAGATACAAGATACAAGATACAAGATAAAAGATACAGATACGAGATACAAGATACAAGATACGAGATACGAGATACGAGATACAAGATACAAGATACGAGATACAAGATACAAGATACAAGAAACAAGATACAAGATACGAGATACGAGATACAAGATACAAGATACGAGATACAACATAAAAGACACGAGATACAAGATACAAGATACAAGATACGAGATACGAGATACAGATACAAGATACAACATACAAGACACGAGATACGAGATACAAGATACAAGATACGAGATACGAGATAACAAGATACAAGATACGAGATACAAAATACAACATACAAAATACAATAATAATACAACACACAAGCTACTAGATACGAGACACTTTATTGTCAAGTTCAGAGAACATGAATTTTATTTCATTACATAATCAAATCAAAGGCTGGAGCTAAATATCAAGAAGACTGAAGTCATAGTAATCAGTAAAAAAATCCCCTCATGCAAAATAACAACAAATGGCACACCTTTGAGGCAGAATAATAAGTTTGAATATTTAGGAATGGTCATCTCACCAGACGGCAGATGCACATCAGCAATAGCCTGCAGAATCGGCCAAGCCAAAACAGCATTCAAGAAGATGAAAAGCATTCTTACTAACAAATACCTATCAATGAACATCAGGAAGAGAGTTCTTGCATGTTACATAGAACCGATACTGTTGTGTGGTTGTGAGGCGTGGACAGTTTACACGCAAAATCAGAACAAAATTGAGGCAACTGAAATATAGTTTCTAAGAAGAATGTTGAGAGTTCCATGGACAGCAAAGAAAACAAACGAGACAGTCTTGAAGGAGGCAGACCCAAGAAGATCATTAACGATATAAAACAGATTTGTAAAAGACAAGCAACATTTATAGGACATGTTATGAAAAAAGGGGAATTAGAGCACCTGGTCACAATAGGAAAGTTGGAGGGAAAGAGAGCACCGGGTAGACCCAGGGAGAAAATATTGGACGGACTTGCAGGGTGGCTGAAGACAGAGAGGGTGGGAGATGTACTTGCAGCGACAGGGGATAGATTCGTGTGTAGGGTCATGATCGCCAACGCCATGCGGCAGGGCACATGATGATGATGACGCATCATGCTCATTCTATTCACACTCACATCATGCTCACACACATTTGCACACGTGAAGAGATTTAAAAAATTTTTTTTTTAGGATCATTGCACTCAGGGGGGTCACCTTTGAGCTCACCTTTTTTTTCGTCCCATTTTCTACGCCAATCTAATGGCCACAGAAACTGAAACAGTTTTTATTATGCGATGATGATGATGTCGATATGGATGATAATCATGATGCTATGGAGTTCCATCTAGGATTGAGACTGCGTGACAGGTTGTACTCTACGATTACTATCATAATATATCCTGGCATCAACCAGGTCCGAGAGATACAAACACCTGCGATGTTGGTCAGAAGATTCGAGCAACACCCTCAATGATGCATCCGCGAAGTGGATGAGACTCGACTGTGTGGTTCCAATGAGCCCATATCACGCCCAACTCTGGGTAGAAGCCGGTTAGAGCCGAAAAATCCCACAATGATTTTTGAAGATACTGATGGGGATTCGAACCCACAACCTTCCAGTCTGTAGTCCGTTGCGTTAACCACTACACCACGGCGACTGGTACACGTGAAGAGATCAGTTTTCAAAGTATTCTTATATCGATTCAGTGGTCTTCCATGAACACAGCATCCTTGTTTCAGCTGTCCTATTTTCCGTTCATTGAACTCAAATAGATTAGCAAGGGAAGCTATTTATGCAGGCTACCTGCTGATATCCAGATACAGTTTCGTCTTATTTTGGTATCACATCTTCCTGTTCATTATGTACTGGCTAGGTACTTGTGTACTTCACAACAAATCACATTTCATATCTACCCATACATTACGTACTAGCTAGGCACTTGTGTACTTAACACCAGATCACATTTCATATCTCCCGTACATTGTGTACTAGCTAGGTACTTGTGTATTTAACACCAGATCACATTTCATATCTCCCCGTACATTGTGTACTAGCTAGGTACTTGTGTACTTAACACCAATTCACATTTCATATCTCCCCGTACATTTCATTCTCAACAATCTTCTCCTTGCAACTGATACTGGCAAAGTCTCTCTCCTCACACTCCTTGATCTGTCTGCAGCCTTCGATACCATTGACCATGGTATTCTCCTTTCTAGACTTCATCATACTTTTGGCATCTCTGACATTGCTCTCTCCTTTTTCACTTCGTATTTATCAAACAGAAAACAAACTGTTCTCATCAATGGCACTTACTCTCAACCTGCATACCTGACCTGTGGTGTTCCACAAGGATCTGTCATTGGCCCTGTTCTTTTCACTCTTTGTACCTCCCCCCTGTCCACCATCATCAACTCCCACTCTATAAAACACTACTTCTATGCTGATGACATCCAACTTCAAGACAGTGACTCACCTGATAATATACAGCGCCTGTTGACTCGCACCACTGAGTGTTACTCGGACATTAAGAACTGGATGACACACAATAGACTTCAGCTTAATGACGACAAGACAGAAGCTATCCTCATTGGCACCCGTCAGAAACTTTCCCAGCTGCCTCCTCTTTCTCTCCCATTATGTAACACATCAGTCCCAATTTCTGATTCAGCTAAAAACCTTGGTGTCTGCATTGACTCTACCCTGTCCATGAACAACTTTGTTTCTCAAACTGCCAGATCTTGCTACTATCATCTCCATCGTATAAGCCTGATCAGGAAGTATCTCTCTGTCGAAACAACTGCAAAACTCGTTCTCTCCTTCATAATGTCTCGCATTGACTATTGCAATTCACTCCTGTCTGGTCTTCCTGCCTCCACCATTCACATCCTACAGCGCATTCAAAACAATGCTGTACGCCTTGTACTCAAAAAGAAAAAAGCTGACCACATATCTCCTTTCCTGGCACAACTTCACTGGCTCCCTGTATCAAAGCGCATACAGTACAAACTAGACACCATGTGCTACAAAAGCCTCAATAACGCAGCCTCCGATTACCTGTCAAGCCTACTTGAGATCTATGTTCCCTCACGTACCCTCCGCTCTGCCTCCGATCCTCTGACTTTTCGCTTTCCACGCACTAAGCTCAATACCTATGGTCCACGAGCCTTCTCTGTTTCTGGTCCACTCTCCTGGAACAAACTTCCTCTCTCAGTCCGTCAGCAACCTACTTTTGCCTCCTTCAAGTCCGCTCTCAAAACTCACCTTTTCTCCTCTGCATAAAATCCTAACCTCACTCAAACCCCCTCTGCAGCCTGTCTCCGCTCGGAGGGGAATCACTTTGTTTTAATATATAATTGTATATGATGTGCTCTCTGTGGTTTTCCATTGGTTTTATTCTTGCTTTTATTGCTTTTATTCTTTTCTCCCCATTTGTAGCCATGCATGTGTGTGTGTGTGTGTGTGTTGTGTGTATTGGGGTGTGTTGTGTGTGTGTGTGTGTGTGTATGTGTGTGTGTGTGTGTGATGTGTGTGTGTGTGTGTGTGTGTGTGTGTGTGTGTGTGTGTGTGCGTGTGTGTGCGTGCGTGCGTGTGTGCTGGTCGTGTGTGTCTTTTCGGCGCTTGGATTTGATTTTGTCGAGATTTGCGCTATATAAATATTGTAATTATTATGTATGCATGTGCGTACGTATGTATGTATGTATGTATGTATGTATACGCTTAGATTTATGTATGTATGTATGTATGCATGTATACGCTCAGCTTAGATTTATGTATGTAAGTATGTAAGCACGTATGTATGCATGTATACGCTCATATGTATGTAGGTATGTATGCATGTATACGCTCAGCGCTTAGATTTGATTTTATCAAGATTTTGCGCTATATAAATAAAATATATTATTATTATTATTATTATTATGTACTAGCTAGGCACTTGTGTACTTAACACCAGATCACATTTCATATCTCCCGTACATTGTGTACTAGCTAGGTACTTGTGTACTTAACACCAGATCACATTTCATATCTCCCCGTACATTATGTACTAGCTAGGTGTGTACTTAACACCAGATCACATTTCATATCTCCCCTGTACGTTATGTACTAGTTAGGTACTTGTGTACTTAACACCAGATCACATTTCATATCTCCCCTGTACGTTATGTACTAGTTAGGTACTTGTGTACTTAACACCAAATCACATTTCATATCTCCCCGCACATTATGTACTAGCTGCTCCACAAGTACATCTTCAACCCTCTCTGTCCCCAGCCACCCTGCAAGTCAGTCCAATATTTTCTTCCTGGGTCCACCTGGTGCTCTCTTTCCCTCCAGCTTTCCTGTTGTGACCAGGCCTCCTAGTTCCCCTTTCCTCATAAAATGACCTATAAATGTTGCCTGTCTCTTCCTAGGTTTCTAGGTTTTTCATGATGGTTTCGCTGTAAAGTGAAAACAAATCTGGTGACAGAACGCAGCCTTGCCTGAGTCTTCTTTTGGTATTTTGGAAAGAGCTTATATCGTTTTCTATTCAAATACATAGAGATTTGATCATGTACGTAGATATGTGAAATATGACCTGTTGTGAAGTACACAATTACATAGATAGACACATATGGAGGGCCATGATCTCCAACGCCATGTGGCAGGGCACTTGATGATGATGATGATGTACTTGTGTACTTGACAAGAGATCACATTTCACATCTCTTTGTACAATATCTATGTATTTGTGTACTTTTAACAACAGATCACATTACTATACAACATCTATGTATTTGTGTACTTTTAACAACAAATCACATTACTATACAATATCTATGTACTATGTACTTTTAACAACAGATCACATTACTATACAATATCTATGTATTTGTGTACTTTTTACAACAGATCACATTACTGTACAATATCTATGTATTTGTGTACTTTTAACAACAGATCACATTACTGTACAATATCTATGTATTTGTGTACTTTTAACAACAAATCACATTACTATACAATATCTATGTATTTGTGTACTTTTAACAACAGATCACATTACTGTACAATATCTATGTATTTGTGTACTTTTAACAACAAATCACATTACTATACAATATCTATGTATTTGTGTACTTTTAACAACAAATCACATTACTGTACAATATCTATGTATTTGTGTACTTTTAACAACAGATCACATTACTGTACAATATCTATGTATTTGTGTACTTTTAACAACAGATCACATTACTGTACAATATCTATGTATTTGTGTACTTTTAACAACAGATCACATTACTGTAACATATCTATGTATTTGTGTACTTTTAACAACAGATCACATTACTGTACAGTATCTATGTATTTGTGTACTTTTAACAACAGATCACATTACTGTACAATATCTATGTATTTGTGTACTTTTAACAACAGATCACATTACTGTACAGTATCTATGTATTTGTGTACTTTTAACAACAGATCACATTACTATACAACATCTATGTACTGTGTACTTTTAACAACAGATCACATTACTGTACAATATCTATGTATTTGTGTACTTTTAACAACAGATCACAGTATTATACAATATCTATGTATTTGTGTACTTAACAACAGATCACATTACTATACAATATCTATGTATTTGTGTACTTAACAATAGATCACAGTATTATACAATATCTATGTATTTGTGTACTTAACAATAGATCACATTACTATACAATATCTATGTATTTGTGTACTTAACAATAGATCACAGTATTATACAATATCTATGTATTTGTGTACTTAACAACAGATCACAGTATTATACAATATCTATGTATTTGTGTACTTAACAATAGATCACATTACTGTACAATATCTATGTATTTGTGTACTTAACAACAGATCACAGTATTATACAATATCTATGTATTTGTGTACTTAACAATAGATCACATTACTATACAGTATCTATGTATTTGTGTACTTAACAACAGATCACATTACTATACAACATCTATGTATTTGTGTACTTTTAACAACAGATCACATTACTATACAATATCTATGTATTTGTGTACTTTTAACAACAGATCACATTACTGTACAATATCATTGACTGTGTACTTTTAACAACAAATCACATTACTATACAATATCTATGTACTGTGTACTTTTAACAACAGATTACATTACTATACAACATCTATGTACTGTGTACTTTTAACAACAGATCACATTACTATACAATATCTATGTACTGTGTACTTTTAACAACAGATCACATTACTATACCACATCTATGTACTGTGTACTTTTAACAACAGATCACATTACTATACAACATCTATGTACTGTGTACTTTTAACAACAGATCACATTACTATACAATATCTATGTATTTGTGTACTTAACAACAGATAACATTCATCATCATCATCAGGTGCCCTGCCGCATGGCGTTGGCGATCATGGACTTCCATCTGTCTCTATCTCTTGTTGCCCCTAGCATCTCCCCCATCCTCCTCATCCCCAGCCACTCTGCAAGTCCGTCCAGCATTCTGTCCCTGGGTCTACCCGGTGCTCTCTTTCCCTCCAGCTTTCCTGTTGTGACCAGGTGCTCCAAATCCCCCTTCCTCATAAAATGGCCTATAAATGTTGCCTGTCTTTTCCTAATCTTCCTTATGAGACAGATGACATTACTGTACAGTATCTATGTATTTGTGTACTTTCAACAACATATCACATTACTGTACAATATCTATGTACTGTGTTCTTTTTACAACAGATAACAGCAACTGTGTAGGCCGACAAGCTTTGTATGAACTACTGTTCAAGGCCAGTAGGGACGGGGAGCTGGTGTATTACATCCTGCACAACAAGACTCACCTGGACAGGTGGGACTTCAGTGGATCCTTTGGATTCTCCATCTCTGTTGTCACCACTATAGGTTAGTCACGGCCATTGGTGTTGTCGTTGTTGTTGTTGATGGTGGTGGTGGTGGTGGTGGAAATGGTGTCTGATGTATGTCTGATGGAGTTTTAAGTATATACATGTATATGTGTATGTATATGTACATATATACGTATACATATAGTTGTATATATACATATATGAGTATGTCTATAGCTATGTATGTATCTGTGAATTTATCTATGTATCTATGTCTGTCTACTTGCTTGTCTGTCTGTCTGTCTGTCTGTATGTATGTATGTATGTATGATCTATTTATCTATCTATAGGATTTATTATCTATCTATCTATCTATCTATCTATCTCTTTGTCTGTCTGTCTGTTTTCTATCTATCTTTCTCTCTGTCTGTTTGTCTATCT
>JAPXFY010000012.1:88966219-88978719 GCA_030674185.1 Monoplex corrugatus | reverse complement strand
AGATAGAGAGAAAGAAAGAAAGAGAGAGATAGAGAAAGAAAGAGAGAGATAGAGAAAGAAAGAGAGAGAGAGAGAAAGAGAGAGAGCGAGAGAGATGTCTGTTGCTTATGTACACTCAAAGACATGATTTATGTCAAGTTTTTTTTTCCGATCAATTTCCATGCCGTTCATTAGCGCACCAATTCTAATCCCATCATACACCGCGAGAGTCTATGCCCCCCCCCACCCCTCCGCAGACATGGCACGAGCTGTTTAGTCTCAGAACCAGACCGAATGAGTACCATTCCTCCTTGGAGTGCTCACGTCATCAGGCGATCGCTATGACGGTTTCAATTTCATCGTACTGAAATGGTCTTAGCACACGGGTGACTGCAAAGAGTTCTAACCCTGGAACTTGCCGATAGCGAGGATTTCCATGTGATTATCCCCCAAGGATGAAGATTAAAGTGACGGTTGAAACTGGAAATGATGTTTCCATAAGTTGCACTGTATCAGGACTTAGCACCTGCGCTTGTTAATGATATTCTACTGTGATTGCGCTGTGCATGGATAATTTTACGTTCGTGACCGTTTACTTTGTAATTTGTAGTTTTATATATATATATATATATATATATATATTCCTTAAAGCACGAGGAATGAAGGAAAGAAAGAAAGAAAGAAAAAGAAAGAGAGAAAGAAAGAAAGAAAGAAAGAGAAGAAGAAAAGAAAGAAAGAAAAAGAAAGAGAGAGAGAGAGAAAGAAAGAAAAAACAAAAAAAGAGAAAGAAAGAAAGAAGGAAAAAGAGAGAGAGAAAGAAAGAAAGAAAGAAGGAGAAAGAAAAGAAAAAAGAAAGAAAAAAGAAAGAAAGAGAAAAGAGAGAAAGAAAGAGAAAGAAAGAAAGAAAGAAAAAAGAAAGAGAGAGAAAGAGAAGAAAAGAAAGAAAGAAAAACAAAGAGAGAGAAAGAAAAGGAAAGAAAGAAAGAAAGAAAAAAGAAAGAGAGAGAAAGAAAGGAAAGAAAGAAAGACAGACAGACAGAAAGAGACAAATAGAAAGAAAGAAGGAAAGACAGAGAAAGAAAGAAAGAAAGACAGAAAGAGAAAGAGACAGACAGAAAGAAAGAAAGAAAGAAGGAAAGACAGAAAAAGAAAGAAAGAAAGACGGAAAGAAGAAAAAAATGAATAAACAAGTATGTTAAAATACGAACAAAGAAACAAACCAACAGCAAATAAACAAATATTCATTATACGTTAAATACAATAAAGCATGCTGCCATATCAATGTTTATACTCACCAATGACATGGTTGTTTAACACTGGCATGTTCACAGTTTACTGGATATAAATGGTGTTTGAGTATATTATTTTATATATCATTTTGACAGCATGGTTTCTTGAAATTTGGTAATCGGTTTGGGTTTGTTTGTTTGTTAGCTTGATTGACATGGTTATAATATATAATTGTATATGCTATGCTCTCTATAATTTTCCATTGCTTTTATTCTTGCTTTTATTGCTTTTATTCTTTCTCCCCATTTATAGCCATGCGTGTGTGTGTGTGTGTATGTGTGTGTGTGTGTGTGCGTGCGTGTGTGTGCGTGCGTGCGTGCGTGCGTGCTTGCGTGTGTGTCTGCTTCAGCGCTTAGATTTGATTTTATCAAGATTTTGCGCTATATAAATATTGTAATTATTATTGATTGTTTGTTTTTTTATTGTTGATTTGTTGTTGTTGATTTATTGGTGAAATCATTGCCTTGTTGTAACTTTATTTGTTTATAACACAAATGCATGCTTTCTGTTTTTTGGTCACAGTAACAACAGACGTTCCCATAAAAGTTTGTTTTTTTATTGTTCAGTAAATTTTTCAGCAAGAGATATTACTGTTTATCAAGGGATGAATACACAACAAACAATAACAGACACAAGATATTACTGTTTATCAAGGGATGAATACACAACAAACAATAACAGACACAAGATATTACTGTTTATCAAAGAATGAACACAACGAACAATAACAGACACAAGATATTACTGTTTATCAAAGAATAACCACAACAAACAATAACAGACACAAGATATTACTGTTTATCAAAGAATGAACACAACGAACAATAACAGACACAAGATATTACTGTTTATCAAAGAATGAACACAACAAACAATAACAGACACAAGATATTACTGTTTATCAAAGAATGAACACAACAAACAATAACAGACACAAGATATTACTGTTTATCAAAGAATGAACACAACAAACAATAACAGACAAAAGATATTACTGTTTATCAAAGAATGAACACAACAAACAATAACAGACACAAGATATTACTGTTTATCAAAGAATGAACACAACAAACAATAACAGACACAAGATATTACTGTTTATCAAAGAATGAACACAACAAACAATAACAGACACAAGATATTACTGTTTATCAAAGAATGAACACAACAAACAATAACAGACACAAGATATTACTGTTTATCAAAGAATGAACACAACAAACAATAACAGACACAAGATATTACTGTTTATCAAAGAATGAACACAACAAACAATAACAGACACAAGATATTATTGTTTATCAAAGAATGAACACAACAAACAATAACAGACACAAGATATTACTGTTTATCAAAGAATGAACACAATAAACAATAACAGACACAAGATATTACTGTTTATCAAAGAATGAACACAACAAACAATAACAGACACAAGATATTATTGTTTATCAAAGAATGAACACAACAAACAATAACAGACACAAGATATTACTGTTTATCAAAGAATGAACACAACGAACAATAACAGACACAAGATATTACTGTTTATCAAAGAATGAACATAATAAACAATAACAGACACAAGATATTACTGTTTATCAAAGAATGAACACAACGAACAATAACAGACACAAGATGTTACTGTTTATCAAAGAATGAACACAACGAACAATAACAGACACAAGATATTACTGTTTATCAAAGAATGACCACAACAAACAACAACAGACACAAGATATTACTGTTTATCAAGGGATGAATACACAACAAACAATAACAGACACAAAATATTACTGTTTATCAAAGAATGAACACAACAAACAATAACAGACACAAGATATTACTGTTTATCAAAGAATGAACACAACAAACAATAACAGACACAAGATATTACTGTTTATCAAAGAATGAACACAACAAACAATAACAGACACAAGATATTACTGATCATCAAAGAATGACCACAACAAACAATAACAGACACAAGATATTATTGTTTATCAAAGAATGAACACAACAAACAATAACAAACAAAATATGTTACTGTTTATCAAAGAATGAACACAACAAACAATAACAGACACAAGATATTACTGTTTATCAAAGAATGAACACAACAAACAATAACAGACACAAGATATTACTGTTTATCAAAGAATGAACACAACAAACAATAACAGACACAAGATATTACTGTTTATCAAAGAATGAACACAACAAACAATAACAGACACAAGATATTACTGTTTATCAAAGAATGAACACAACAAACAATAACAGACACAAGATATTACTGTTTATCAAAGAATGAACACAACAAACAATAACAGACACAAGATATTACTGTTTATCAAAGAATGAACACAACGAACAATAACAGACACAGGACATTATTGTTTATCAAAGGATGAACACAACGAACAATAACAGACACAGGACATTATTGTTTATCAAAGAATGAACACAACAAACAATAACAGACACAAGATATTACTGTTTATCAAAGAATGAACACAACAAACAATAACAGACACAAGATATTACTGTTTATCAAAGAATGAACACAACAAACAATAACAGACACAAGATATTACTGTTTATCAAAGAATGAACACAACAAACAATAACAGACACAAGATATTACTGATCATCAAAGAATGACCACAACAAACAATAACAAACAAAATATGTTACTGTTTATCAAAGGATGAACACAACAAACAATAACAGACGATTTCTGTCAGAACGTCTAGTCCTCCAACCTCCCCCATCACAAAATCCAACAAAACCAGAGCACCAACCTTAACTACAACGTTCTTTTCCTCCTCCCCAAAAAGGGCTCACGGCTGTTTCGCAAAATAAGCAACGGGTCGACAACCATGGAGGACACGAACACGTCACCACCATCCAAGTCGTCTTCCACGCCGGACCTGATGACCACCTCGTCCTCCCAACACGTCCTCACAGACACTGAGGAGTTTTCTCCTCCTATTGCTGTGCGTCTGGTTTTGGGGTTTTTTTTGGCTTCCTTTGTTTTTGTTTGTTTGTTTGTTTTTGTTTGTCTGTTTGTTTTGTTTTGTTTGTTCTGTTGTTGTTTGTTGTTGTTTTGTTTGTTTTGTTTTTGTTTGTCTGTTTGTTTTTGTTTGTTTGTCTGTTTTTTTGTTTGTTTGTTTGTCTGTTTGTTTGTTGTTTGTTTTGTTTGTTTGTTGTTTTTGTTTGTTGTTTGTTGTTTGTTTGTTGTGTTTGTTTTTGTTTGTGTTGTTTTTTTTGTTTGTTGTTGTTTTGTTTGTTGTTTGTTTTTGTTTGTTGTTTGTTTTTGTTTGTTTGTTTGTTTGTTGTTTGTTTGTTTTTTGTCTGTTGTTTTTTGTTTGTGTTTGTTTTTTTTGTTTGTGTTTTTGTTTTGTTTGTTGTTGTTTTGTTGTTTGTTTGTTGTTTGTTTGTTTTTGTTTGTTTCTGTTTTTGTTTGTTTTTGTTTGTTTTTGTTTGGTTTTTGTTTGTTGTTTGTTGTTGTTTTTTTGTCTGTTTGTTTTTTTTGTTTGTTTGTTTGTTTGTTTTGTTTGTGTGTTTGTTTGTTTGTTTGTCTGTTTTTGTTTGTTGTTTTTGTGTTTGTCTGTTTTTGTTTGTTTGTTTGTTTGTTTTTGTTTTTTGTTTTTGTTTGTTTGTTTGTTTTGTTTGTTGTTTGTTTTGTTTTTGTTTGTTTGTTTGTTTGTTTGTTTTTGTTTGTTGTTTGTTTTTGTTTGTTTGTTTGTTGTTGTTTTTGTTTGTCTTTGTTTTGTTCTGTTTTTGTTTGTTCTGTTTGTTTTGTTTGTTTGTTTGTTTGTTTGTTTTGTTTGTTGTTTGTTGTTTGTTTGTTTTTGTTTGTTGTTGTGTTGTTTTGTTTTTGTTGTTGTTTGTTTTTGTTTGTGTTGTTTTGTTGTTTGTTTTTGTGTTTGTTTGTTGTTGTTTTTGTTTGTTGTTTGTTTGTTTGTTGTTTGTTGTTTGTTGTTGTTTTGTTTGTTTGTTTGTTGTTTTTGTTTGTTGTTTTGTTTTTGTTTGTTGTTGTTTGTTTTTTGTTTGTTGTGTTTTGTTTTTGTTTTTGTGTTGTTGTTTGTTGTTTGGTTTGTTTTTGTTTGTTGTTTTGTTTTGTTGTTTGTTTTTGTTTGTGTTTTGTTTTTGTTTTTGTTGTTGTTTGTTGTGTTTGTTGTTTTGTTTGTTTGTGTTTTGTGTGTTGTTTTTGTTTGTTTGTTTTTGTTGTTGTTTGTTTGTGTTTTGTTTGTTTGTTTGTGTTTTGTTTTGTTGTTTTTGTTTTTGTGTTTGTTTGTTGTTTTGGTTTGTTTGTTGTTTTTGTTTGTTGTTGTTTTTTGTTTGTTGTTGTTTGCTGTTTTTTTTGTTTGTTTGTTGTTTGTTTTTGTTTGTTGTTGTGGTTGTTTGTTGTTTTGTTTGTTGTGTTTTTGTTTGTTGTGTTTGTTTTTTGTTTGTCTGTGTTGTTTGTTTTGTGTTGTTTTGTTGTTGTTTGTGTTGTTGTTTGTTTGTTTGTTTTTGTTTGTTTTTGTTTGTTGTTGTTTTTGTTTTGTGTTTGTTTTGTTTGTTTGTTTGTTTGTGTTTGTTTGTTGTTTGTTTTGTTGTTTGTTTGTTTTTTGTTTGTTTTGTTTGTTTTTGTTTGTTTGTTTGTTGTTGTGTTTGTGTTTGCTTGTTTTTGTTTGTTTGGTTTGTGTGTTGTTGTTGTTTTTGTTTGTGTGTTTGTGTTTTGTTTGTTTGTTTGTTTGTTTGTTTTGTTGTGTTTGTTTGTTTTGTTTGTATTTGTGTTTTTGTTTGTCTTGTTTTGTTTTTGTTGTTGTTTTGTTTATTTTTGTTGTCTGTTTGTTTGTTTTGTTTGTCTGTTTGTTTGTTTTTGTTTGTGTGCTTGTTTTTGTTTGTCTGTTTGTTTTTGTTGTCTGTGTGTTTGTTTTGTTTGTGTGTTTGTTTTGTTTGTCTTGTTTGTTTGTTTTGTTTGTTTGTTTTTGATTTGTCTGTTGTGTTTGTTTTGTTTGTGTGTTTGTTTTGTTTGTCTGTTTGTTTGTTTTTGTTTGTCTGTTTGTTTTTTGTTTGCTTGTTTTTTGTTTGTTGTCTGTTTGTTGTTTTTGTTTGTTTGTTTTTGTTTGTCTGTTTGTTTTTTGTTTTTTGTCTGTTTGTTTTTGTTTGTGTGTTTGTTTTTGTTTGTCTGTTTGTTTTTGTTTGTTTGTTTGTTTGTTTGTTTTGTTGTTGTGTGTTTGTTTTTGTTTGTGTGTTTGTTTGTTTTTGTTTGTCTGTCTGTTTGTTTTTGTTTGTCTGTTTGTTTTTGTGTGTGTGTTTGTTTTTGTTTTCTGTTTGTTTTTGTTTGTCTGTTTGTTTTTGTTTTTGTGTTTGTTTTTGTTTTGTGTTTGCTTGTTTTTGTTTTTTGTTGTTTGTTTTGTTTGTTTTTGCTGTTTTTTTTTGTTTGTTTGTTTTTGTTTGTGTGTTTGTTTTTGTTTGTTTGTTTGCTGTTTTTTGTTTGTGTGTTTGTTTTTGTTTGTGTGTTTGTTTTTGTTTGTTGTTTGTTTTTTGTTTGTCTTTGTTTGTTTTTGTTTGTTGTTTTTGTTTGTCTGTTTTGTTTGTTGTTTTTGTTTGTTTGTTTGTTTTTGTTTGTTGTTTGTTTGCTTTTGTTTGTGTGTTTGTTTTTGTTTGTCAGTTTGCCTGTTTTTGTTTGTCTTGTTTGTTTTGTTTGTCTGTTTTTGTTTGTCTGTTTGTTTGTTTGTTTTTGTTTGTCTTGTTTGTTTTTTGTTTGTCTGTTTGTTTGTTTTTGTTTGTCTGTTTGTTTGCTTTTGTTTGTGTGTTTGTTTTTGTTTGTGTTTGTTTATTTTTGTTTGTGTGTTTGTTTTTGTTTGTCTGTTTGCTGTTTTTGTTTGTGTGTTTGCTTGTTTTTGTTTGTCTGTTTGCTTGTTTTTGTTTGTCTGTTTTCTGTTTTTGTTTGTGTGTTTGCTTGTTTTTCGTTTGTTTTGTATAGCATGTCGGGAGAATTATCCGCTGTGTTATGTTTGCGGTGATGGTGATGTGGAAGTGGTGGTGATGATGGTATGTGTGTGTATGCGTGTGCATATGTCTGTATGGGACCTGACATTTAGGTGCACTTTGGTGGTGGTGATGGCGATGGGTATGCGAATCTATGGGCGTGTGCATGAGGATATGCATGCTTACACTTATCCCTGTGTATAGTGGATAGGTCATTCTCATTTTTTTAAAGCCCAGCCGGCTGGTAGAGCCATATCAGGGCTATAAACGTTTCAGAACATACCAATATTTAATCAGGGAAAAAAAGGAAAAGATAAATTAAGTACACATATCAATGCATTTGTGCGCATAATCTAAGGAAATGCCCCTGGCGTTGACCACTCCGTCAACTTTATCGCACAGGGGATTTAAAAACATACCTGAAGACAAACATAACTAAGGACACTAAAACATATATTACAGACAGGCTAAATTACCTGAAATTGCTTCCGCATATCTCATTTCCCTAGAGCCAAAATTGCACTTAATACATGTACCCAATTATCAGTCCTAAGAAAAAGTACGTAAGACTTTATCAACACATACAGGTAAATGGACCATTAAGGCAGAAAACTGATAGGAAAGAAATAACAGAAAGCAAAGGAACAAGACAGAAACAAAGACAGTGACAGAAAAGAGGAAATTTCTAGCACGGAATATCCAGAAGGTGGGGATACTATTTATAGTGAAAGAGCCCTGGCATCCCCACGGGGGGGGGGGGGGGGGGGATGCATAGTGGTTAAGAGCACGAGATCACTGCTGGTCTGAACGCCACTGAGGCAGACTCTCCATCATTCCCAGTCTCACCATCATGGCATTGTAAGAAAAACTGTGCCGATTTCTGAGGCCGTTTATGTGCTGCTGTCATGGTGACATCAGTTTCAGAGTTTAGAGCTGTGCTGGAGAGTCGCAATAAGCACCTTAGGGTTCATCAACATCATCATCATCATCATCACACACACCACCACCATCACCACATCATCATCATCATCAGGTGCTTGCCGCATGGCGTTGGCGATCATGGACTTCCATCTGTCTCTATCACTTGTTGCCTCAAGTATCTCATTCCACCCTCCTTGTCCCCAGCCACTCTGCAAGTCCGTCTAGTATCTTCTCCCTGGGTCTCCCGGTGCTCTCTTTCCCTCCAGCTTTCCTGTTGTGACCAGGTGTTCCAATTCCCTTTCCTCATAAAATGGCCTTAAATGTTGTCTGTCTTTTCTAATCTTCCTTATGAGTGATCTATCTTGTGTCTGCCTCCTCAAGACTGTCTCGTTTGTTTTCTTTGCTGTCCATGGAACTCTCAACATTCTTCTCAGAAACCACATGTCGACTGCCTCAATCTTGTTCTGGATTGTTGTCTGTCCACACCTCACAACCGTACAACAGTATTGGTTCTATATAACATTCAAAAACTCTCTTCCTGATGTTAATTGATAGGCATTTGTCGGTAAGAATGCTTTTCATCTTCTTGAATGCTGTTTTGGCTTGGCCGATTCTGCTGGCTATTTCTGATGTGCGTCTGCCGTCTGATGAAATGATCGTTCCCAGATATTTAAACTTATCAACCTGTCTCAAGGTTGTGCCGTTTGCTGTTATTTTGCATTAGGGGATTTCATGTTTTTTACTGATCACCATGACTTCAGTCTTCCTGCTGTTTAGTTCCTAACCCTCAGGGTTACAGACACAAAAATGGTGCAGGAGATTGGGGGAGGGCGGGGGATGCTCTATGCTTCACTCATGGTATAGTTCAGCCTATCAATTAACATCAGGAAGAGAGTTCTTGAGTGTTATATAGAACCAATACTGTTGTACGGTTGTGAGGCGTGGACAGTCAGCACGCAAAGTCAGAACAAAATTGAGCAACAGAAACGTGGTTTCTGAGAAGAATGTTGAGAGTTCCATGGACAGCAAAGAAAACAAACGAGACAGTCTTGAAGGAGGCAGACACAAGAAGATCGTTAATGAAGAAGATTAGAGACAGTCAAGCAACATTTATGGGACATTTTATGAGGAAAGGGAAATTAAAACACCCACTCACAACAGGAAAGCTGGAGGGAAAGAGAACACCAGGTAGACCCAGGGAGAAAAAATTGGACGGACTTTAGGTGGCTGAGGACAGAGAGGGTGGAGATGTACTTGCAGCGACAAGGGATACATTCGTGTGGAGGGCCATGATCTCCAACGCCATGCGGCAGGGCACATGATAATGAGATGATGATGATGATGATGATGATGATGATGGTCCAGCCCAGCCCACCCCTTTTATGTTTGCAGTGAAATCAAGTTGTATGTCAAAATTGGATATAAAAAAGCAATGCTCTTATAAGTTGTCTTCATACAATCTGGTTTCTGGCAGACTAAGTGATTACGATGATAATAAATAATTTGAAAATGTGCCATTAACATTTTTCGAATATTCCTAAGTATTGCACTCAGGTGCACACGTTTCAGACAATCTACCTGGCCCAGCCTTCTCTCTTTTAGTTGATACTGTTTTCAAATACCTAACTCATCCATTTGTTCTTATTTGAGTGTATTTGTCATTAATGCTTCTTGCCACTGGGAATTACAACAACAACAACAACAAATAAATATAACAAATAAATATACAAATAAATAAATATAATAAATGAATAATAAATAAATAAATAAATAAATAAATAAAAAAAAAATAAATAACAAATAATACAAACTAAGTAACATAACTCTTGAGAGTCACGAGATTATCTACCATGTAACGCAGCGCCAGCCACAAAGCATAAAGTGGAAAGAACAAAGGAATGTTCTGAGCTTACCACTTTATGCTTTGTGGCTGCGTCTATGCTACCTGAATGGGTAGCGCAAACTGTGTTGGGTTTGAGAAATTGTACATGGGAGATAACTCCGTGACTCTCAAGAGTTATGTTACTTAGTTGATAGTTAAAATTCTCCCTGCTTCCCTCTTATTTCCTTTGGTATTAAACAAATACAAATTAAAAATTTTTAAAGTCAAATGATTCTCTCAAGTCAAGAACCACCGGTTAATTATATCTAAACTTACTTCAAAACATGAACTTGCTCTTCTCTCTCTCTCTCTCTCTCTCTCTCTCTCTCTCTCTCTCTCTCTCTCTTCTCTCTCTCTCTCTCTCTCTCTCTTCTCTCTCTCTCACTCTCTTTCTCTCTCTCTTTTTCTCTCTCGCTCTCTCTCTCTCTCTATCTCTCTCTCTCTCTCTCTCTCTGTGTGATGCAGATGCAGAAGATGAAATGCATTTTTTGTTTGTTTGCAAGTCGTATGAAAGTATACGACAAAAATGCATAATCTTTGATGAGGACATTTCGAGTCAAAGGGTCATTACCAGAATACTCATGACTGAAGATGAAAAATATCAAAAATCCCTCGCGAAATTTATTGCCCTTGCTTGGGAAAGTCGGAGAAATAAAACAACACAGTAATAAATTAATGTAAGTTTATCTCCAGTGAAGATATCACTTTATACTGTTCTTATGTTTATTTGCCGGATTTGGGTCTCTTCCTTATTACGAGTATATGACTAATTACGTCGGGTGGTCAACTGTTTCTTCAACTTTTTTGTTCAACTTTTTGTTCAACTTTTTTACTTCAATTTTTTCTTTTATCATTAGAAAAAAAATTCAAATGGATGTAATGTCAGCCATGACTATATTTATAAATCTTCATTTCGCGAAAACGCCGCCGTAAAATTTAATGACTTTGTTTTATGCTCCTTGCCACAAGGACAAAAATGTCAATGGCAATAAACCATTTTCAGTTTCAGTTTCCTCTCTCTCTCTCTCTCTCTCTCGCTCGCTCGCTTTCTCTGTCTGTATGCTCTGTGATGTGTGTGTGCTTGGGGTGAGAGAGTTTAAGAAAACGTCATGCACTGAATCGAACAATACACTGAAACAGACCACAGATATAGATAGATACATGGATACAAACATTTACATAGACACAAATAGTCACAGATATAAATAGTAACATAGACATAAATAGTAACATTGATATAGATAGATACATAGATATAAATAGTAATATAGATATAAATGGTATCATAGATATAGATAGTAATTTATAAATAGCTAACATAGATATAAATAGCAGATATAATAGCATATAAATAAGGAGTATAGATATAAATAGTACCTTATAAAAGTAACATAGATATAAATAGTAACAGATATCAACAACAACAGATACAACCAGTAACATAGATATAAATGATAGCATAGATATAATAGTAGACATAGATATAAATAGTAACATAGATATAAATAGTAACATAGATATAAATAGTAACTAGATATAATAGTAACATAGATATAAATAGTAACAGATATAAATAACAAAAGATAAAACTAGTAACATAGATATAAATAGTAACTAGATATAATAGTGAACATAGATATAAATAGTGACATAGATATAAATAGTAGACTAGATATGAATAGTGACATAGATATAAATAGTAACATAGATATAAATGATGCATAGATATAAATAGTAACATAGATATAAATAGTGACATAGATATAAATAGTAACATAGATATAAATAGTACATAGATATAAATAGTAACATAGATATAATGATACATAGATATAAATAGTGACATAGATATAAATAGTACGTAGATATGAATAGTGACATAGATATGAATAGTGACATAGATATAAATAGCATAGATATAAATAGTAACATAATATAAATAGTAACATAGATATGAATAGTGACATAGATATAAATAGTAACATAGATATAAATATAACATAGATATAAATAGTAACATAGATATAAATAGTAACATAGATATAAATAGTAACATAGATATAAATAGTAACATAGATATAAATAGTAACATAGATATAAATATAGCATAGATATAAATAGTACATAGATATAAATAGTAACGTAGATATAAATAGTAACATAGATATAAATAGTAACGTAGATATAAATGATAGCATAGATATAAATAGTAACATAGATATAAATAGTAACATAGATATAAATAGTGACATAGATATAAATAGTAACATAGATATAAATAGTAACATAGATATAAATAGTAACATAGATATAAATAGTAACATAGATATAAAAAGTAACATAGATATAAATAGTACATAGATATAAATAGTAAAAGATATAAATAGTACTAGATATGAATAGTAACATAGATATAAATAGTAACATAGATATGAATAGT
>JAPXFY010000012.1:88953719-88961219 GCA_030674185.1 Monoplex corrugatus | reverse complement strand
TAGTCTGCTTCGCCTGTATTTGGATCCAGTGTGGATCATTGGAGCACCACACATAATTATGATATTACATTTTTCTCCACTTCTCTCAGTCCTTTGCTTTGATCTCATGGAAGACGTCACTTGATGAGGAAGTCGAAGAAGAGTAACCGACGCATTGCCAGTCCATCCAGATGTAAAAAAAGGAACTGGTCCTGTTTATTCTTGGGGAGGCTACAGAAGCAAGAAGGAGAGTGTCTGTTACGGTCACACAGCTGGTTCTAGTGACTGGTGACGTTTACTATTCCCACCCAATTGTGAACTGGAAAATGAAAATGAAATACTTTGGACATGCTACGAAACGTCAGAGCTGCCATGTAATGAAGACTGTGGCCCAGGGTAAAATGGAGGGCAAGAGACGACAAGGAAGACCGCCGACTTCCTATGTAGAGAACATAGCCAAGTGGACGAAGTTGCCGAAAGGTGAAATCTACAAAAGGACTGTAGACAGAAGAGGATGGAGACAGCTGACGGAGCTATCACGTAGAGTACGTCCTTGTCACGTAGAGCACGTCCTTGTCACGTAGAGTACGTCCTTGTCACGTAGAATACGTCCTTGTCACGTAGAGTACGTCCTTGTCACGTAGAGTACGTCCTTGTCACGTAGAATACGTCCTTGTCACGTAGAGTACGTCCTTGTCACGTAGAGTACGTCCTTGTCACGTAGAGCACGTCCTTGTCACGTAGAATATGTCCTTGTCACGTACAGTACGTCCTTGTCACGTAGAGTACGTCCTTGTCACGTAGAATACGCTCTTGTCATGTGTAGTACGTCCTTGTCACGTAGAGTACGTCCTTGTCACGTAGAATACGTCCTTGTCACGTAGAATACGTCCTTGTCACGTAGAGTACGTCCTTGTCACGTAGAGCACGTCCTTGTCACGTAGAGTACGTCCTTGTCACGTAGAATAAGTCCTTGTCACGTAGAATACGCACTTGTCACGTAGAGTACGTCCTTGTCACGTAGAATACGTCCTTGTCATGTAGAGCACGTCCTTGTCACGTAGAGTACGTCCTTGTCACGTAGAATACGTCCTTGTCACGTAGAATACGTCCTTGTCACGTAGAGTACGTCCTTGTCACGTAGAGTACGTCCTTGTCACGTAGAATACGTCCTTGTCACGTAGAGTACGTCCTTGTCACGTAGAATACGTCCTTGTCACGTAGAGTACGTCCTTGTCTCGTAGAGCACGTCCTTATCACGTAGAATACGTCCTTGTCACGTACAGTACGTCCTTGTCACGTAGAGTACGTCCTTGTCACGTAGAATACGTCCTTGTCATGTGTAGTACGTCCTTGTCACGTAGAATACGTCCTTGTCACGTAGAATACGTCCTTGTCACGTAGAATACGTCCTTGTCACGTAGAGTACGTCCTTGTCACGTAGAGCACGTCCTTGTCACGTAGAGTACGTCCTTGTCACGTAGAATACGTCCTTGTCACGTAGAATACGCCCTTGTCACATACAATACGTCCTTGTCACGTACAGTACGTCCTTGTCACATAGAATACGTCCTTGTCACATAGAATACGTCCTTGTCACATAGAATACGTCCTTGTCACATAGAATACGTCCTTGTCACGTAGAATACGTCCTTGTCACGTACAGTACGTCCTTGTCACGTAGAGTACGTCCTTGTCACGTAGAGCACGTCCTTGTCACGTAGAATACGTCCTTGTCACGTAGAGCACGTCCTTGTCACGTAGAGTACGTCCTTGTCACGTAGAGCACGTCCTTGTCACGTAGAATACGTCCTTGTCACGTAGAATACGTCCTTGTCACGTACAGTACGTCCTTGTCATGCAGAGTACGTCCTTGTCACGTACAGTACGTCCTTGTCACGTAGAGTACGTCCTTGTCACGTAGAGTACGTCCTTGTCACGTAGAATACGTCCTTGTCACGTAGAGTACGTCCTTGTCACGCAGAGTACGTCCTTGTCACAGTAGAGTACGTCCTTGTCACGTAGAATACGTCCTTGTCACGTAGAGTATGTCCTTGTCACGTAGAGTACGTCCTTGTCACGTACAGTACGTCCTTGTCACGTAGAATACATCCTTGTCACGTAGAGTACGTCCTTGTCACGTAGAGTACGTCCTTGTCACGTAGAGTACGTCCTTGTCACTTAGAGTACGTCCTTGTCACGTAGAGTACGTCCTTGTCACGTAGAGTACGTTCTTGTCACGTAGAATACGTCCTTGTCACGTAAAGTACGTCCTTGTCACGTAGAGTACGTCCTTGTCACGTAGAGTACGTCCTTGTCACGTAGAGCACGTCCTTGTCACGTAGAGTACGTCCTTTTCACGTAGAGTACGTCCTTGTCACGTAGAATACGTCCTTGTCACGTAGAGTACGTCCTTGTCACGTAGAATACGTCCTTGTCACGTAGAGCACGTCCTTGTCACGTAGAGTACGTCCTTGTCACGTAGAGCACGTCCTTGTCATGTAGAGTACGAACCATCAACCGCAAGAGTCTGCTGCCATCGTTGTCCTCACCATCTCCCATCTTAGAAATAATCTTTGTAGTGTTTATGTTAGTTTTCCATCGCATGAAGTTTATTCGAGAGAGATTTATGACGCCTGGACAATTCCATATGTGCTCCACCCGTACCTGCCAGCAGTTCTCTGGCAGTCCACTTAAGCCTGAGCGAAAACCTTAAACATGTCTTGAAAATGGAAGATGGAGGAAGGAAGAAGTGACCTATGGCACACTAAGCTGGCACCATCAGAATGATTCAAATGTGACCTCCCAGCACGAAATCAGTCTTAACTAGCATTTTGGGCATTTTGAGATATACATATCACTGGAAAGTGTACATTCTGCTGATTATTTTGGTACTTGAATAAAGCTTGTACTCAAAAAAATGTAGAAGTTATGTATGTTTAAAGTCATTAAGTTGTATGACGGCCATTTTGAGAAAACGGCCTCTAAAGTTTTTGTGTGCTCTCCTACCCATTTTCCTTAAATGTCTTTATTTGGTGGCTTTGACCCAGTTTGTTTCTAATTTTTGCTGTCATTATCTGAAAGGTGCACGAAAGAGCTTTCCATCAGTATATTACATGTGCGGGTACTGTACAGGTTACGGTTCATAATAAGAGACAAAAATAGGTACTTTTGGTAGGAAATTACGTTCTTTCTGCAGCGATCAGTGCATTGAAATACCATTCTAAATTGATTAATGATATTTTTTCCAAAAAAAAAAAATCTGTGGGCGATAGATTATAGTCTACAGAAATCAATTTTGAGAAAAAGTCAAAACACCCCAGATAGACCCTCAGTCACCTTTTCAGCTCCTAGCGCTGTTCGACTGAGTGCGAGTTAAGACTGATTTGGTGGTGGGAGGTCACAAACATCAAGAAGGGCAGCCAACAGACCAGTGTTTTTATGTCGCCAGCTGGGTTTGAACTTGAGACGTGAGATCTTGAGTCCACCGCTGTATAGAAAGAACCAACTTGCCCGCGTGGAAAAAAATAATGTGGCCCGCCTGAGGAAGAAAACCTCAACTCCTGAATATTAATCAAAGAACATGACTCTTGAGAGTCATGTAGGAATCATCTCCCATGTTGTAGAACTTGTCAAATCTATAACATAGTTTGCGCTACCCATTCAACTAGCATAGAAGCAGAAGCCTAGCTCGAAAACTAAGCTCAGAACACTCCTGTTATTTCTTTGGTATTATCTGAACTCCTGGTTTTTATCATTATGATATCCTAGGTACAGAGTACAGACTTGTCACACAGAGCACAGACTTGTCACACAGAATACAGACTGTGCAGAAAGGTCTCTCCAAGTTCGAAGAGACACTCGCTCAGCAGCACGAGGAAAAGAGAACGAGAAGAAAGGCTGCAGCCCAGGCAGACAGACCAGCGTCAGACTTCATCTGTGCCCTCTGCCACAGGGACTGTTATTCCCGCGTCGGACTGGCCAGCCACACCCGACGCTGCACCAGAATAAACACCTAGAGCGCAACTCCATAGTCTTCCGAGACTGAAGGATGCCTATAGCTATCTTAGGTAGTTACACCACTGGACCCACAAGAAGTTTTGGCCTGCCCTAGAATGGAACTCACGACTTCTGTGTCATCAACAAGGTACTCTGGTCAACTGAAAAAACGAGAAGCAGCAAAACTATAGCCCTCTGAAGAAGGACTCTACGACCTCCATACTATGAGCAAGACGCTTTGAGCAACTGAGCTAACGTGGTCAATAAAACTGTAGGTAGCTCTTTGAGGATGGAATCTAAGACCTCTGTACTATCAGCAAGACACTGATTAACTGAGCTAACGTGGCCAGTAAAACTAGCTTTCTGAGGATGGAATCTACGACCTCCGAGCTATCAGCCGGACGCTTTGAGCAACTGAGTTAACGTGGTCAGTAAAACTGTAGGTAGCTTTCTGAAGATGGAATCTACGACTTCCGTGCTATGAGCAAGACGCTTTGAGCAACTGAGCTCATAGCCAGTAAAACTAGCTTTCTGGGGATGGAATCTACGACCTCCGAGCTATCAGCAGGACTCTTTGAGCAACTGAGCTAACGTGGCCAGGAACACTGGGGCCCTGTTACTTAGCATCGAACCCACGAGCTCTGTGTTATCAGCAAGACATTCTGACCAACCTAGCTAACGGGGGCAGCAAAAGTATGAAGCGCTTAGGATCGAATCTACGACCTCTCTGTTTTCTCAGCGTGTCGCTCTGACCAAGGGAGAGAACTGGGGCCACTCGCATGATACGTGTGACAGAATAGTGGTGCATTTAGAAGTGGAGTTACCTGCGTGTTGCTTTGCTTTCTTTGTTGAGCAAACTGACAGCTGAAGCAAGGACAATGGAAAAAAAAACAACCCACACACTTTTTGTTATGGACGTGGAATCTTTAACCTGGGAGAATGACTACGGGGTTCATTCATACGTTCTCCATGATTCCTTTTCACAAAAACTTTATTTTTCTGTCTTCCATGACTGTGTTTCTCTCTCTGTGTCTCTGTTTCTTTCTCTCTGTCTCTGTCTGTCTCTCTCTCTCTGTCTCTCCTTTTGTCTCTCTCTCTCTCTGTCTCTGCCTCTCTCTGTCTCTCTCTCTCTCTGCCTCTCTTTTTCTCTTTCTCTCTCTCTCTCTTTCTGTATCTCTCAGTCTCCCCGTCTCTCTGTCTTTCTCTGTCTGTCTGTCTGTGTGTCTGTCTCTGTCTCTCTCTGTCTCTGTGTGTGTGTCTGTCTGTCTCTGTCTCTCTCTGTGTCTCTGTGTCTCTGTGTGTCTCAGTCTCTCTGTATCCCTTCCTCTCTCTCTCTCTCAAATTCTGTCTTTCAGTCTGTCTGCCTGTCTGTCTTCCCCCCCCCCCCCATCTCTCTGTCCCTTTCTATATCTGTTTTTGTCTGACTCTATCTCTGTCTGTATTTACAAAAATCATTTAACAGAAAATGTACCTGTTTTCCTGCACACACAGAGAGAGAGAGAGAGAGAGGCAGACAGAACAGACAGACAGAGACAGAGAGAGACAGAGAGAAAGAGAGCGAGAGAGAGAGAGAGACAGACAGACAGACAAACATACAAAGAGAGAGCGAGAGATTGAGAGAGAGACGGACAGAGAGAGAGAGAGAGCGAGATAGACAGACAGACAGACAGACAGAGAGAAAGAGAGAGCGAGAGACAGAGACAGAGAGAGAGAAAAAAGAGCGAGAGAGACACACACACACAGAGCGAGAGAGTGAGAGAGAGACGGACAGAGAGAGAGCGAGAGAGAGAGAGAAAGAGAGAGAGAAAGAGAGAGAGACAGAGAGAGAGACAGAGAGAGAGAGAGAGAGAGAGCGAGAGAGAGAGAGCGAGTGAGAGAGAGAAAGAGAGAGGGAGAGAGAGAGAGAGAGAGAGAGAGTGTGTGTGTGTGTGTGTGTGTGTGTGTGTGTGTGTGTGTGTGTGTGTGTGTGTGTGTGTGTGTGTGTACTCAAATGGATAATTTATTGAGATACGAGTTTAATTCCAATTTTTCTTGATTTTTTTACATTCGAGCCAAAACATCAATCTGGTTACAATTTAACTGAAGAAATTGTCATACATCATGCAATTTGGTAGATTTTGTTTGCCTTTAATTTTAACGGTACTTGAAATGTTTGCTGTTTCGTTTGTTTGTTTTGTCCTTCGTTTAAAAGCGGGGGGAAAGACGAACTATTCGAAAAAACGAGACATTGTATATCTGGCACAACTTTTACATGTTTAATTCTTTGACTCCCGCACCCTGTCCACTAGCATCCTGCGTTGTCAACCATGTTAGCAAAGCAAAAACTTAACCCTTTGACTCCCGCACCCTGTCCACCAGCATCCTGTATTATCAACCATGCTAGCAAAGCAAAAACTTAACCCTTGGACTCCCGCACCCTGTTCACCAGCATCCTGCATGGTCAACCATGCTAGCAAAGCAAAATCTTAACCCTTTGACTCCCTCACCTTGTCCACCAGCATCCTGCATTGTCAACCATGCTAGCAAAGCAAAAACTTAACCCTTTGACTCCCGCACCCTGTCCACCAGCATCCTGCATTGTCAACCAAGCTAGCAAAGCAAAAACTTAACCCTTTGACTCCCGCACCCTGTCCACCAGCATCCTGCATTGTCAACCATGCTAGCAAAGCAAAAACTTAACCCTTTGACTCCCGCACCCTGTCCACCAGCATCCTGCATTGTCAACCATGCCAGCAAAGCAAAAACTTAACCCTTTGACTCCCGCACCCTGTCCACCAGCATCCTGCATTGTCAACCATGCTAGCAAAGCAAAAACTTAACCCTTTAACTCCCGCACCCTGTCCACCAGCATCCTGCATTGTCAACCATGCTAGCAAAGCAAAAACTTAACCCGTTGATTCCCTTACTCTATCCACCAGCTTCCGTCAGGACACTGGTGGATAGGGTCAGGGAGTCAAAAGGTTTTAAGTTTTTGCAGTTGGTGGATAGAGTGCGGGAGTCAAAGGGTTAAAATTCTATCATGTTCGCAAGATGAGCTATTCGAAAAAGGAGACATTATATATCTGGTGCAACTTTCATGTGTTTGAAATTCTGTCATGTTAATGTTTGCCTGTAATTGAAGGACGTGAACAGGCATAAGATTTACATACATATTCATGTAAATGATATTTGATACATATTTAAATGTTGGGTGGGGGGTGGGGGTGGCACCGCCTTTGAATATGTTTGATGCAGATCTGTGCTGGAGATTAATTGTTCCAGACTTGATTTTGCTTTAAGCTTCGGAGAAGAAGCTGGTGTTTATTGTCGAAGAGTTCATATTTGTATTGTTTGGGCTGATATTGTTTCAATAACATTTGGATTGATATTGTTTCAATATCGTTTAGATTGATATTGTTTCAATATTGTTTTGGACTGATACTGTTTCAATATCGTTTGGACTGATATTGTTTGAATATTTTTTGGACTGATATTGTTTCAGTATTGTTTGGATGACATTGTTTGGACTGACATTGTTTGGAC
>JAPXFY010000012.1:88948719-88951219 GCA_030674185.1 Monoplex corrugatus | reverse complement strand
TTTTTTATCCACTGGACGAGGCGGCAGGGAAGTTCTTAGTCCTCTTCTTATTATCCGTTGTTTGGTGTTGTTTGTGGTCTGTTTGTGACCGTGCATTCGCGCTTGACAAAGGCCGGTTGGCCGAAAATTTGGGCTTGTCTTGTCTTGTTGTGTTGAATACGCGCTTGTCTTGTCTTGTTGTGTTGAATACGCGCTTGTCTTGTCTTGTGTTGAATACGCGCTTGTCTTGTCTTGTTTGTTGAATACGCGCTTGTCTTGTCTTGTTGTGTTGAATACGCGCTTGTCTTGTCTGTTGTGTTGAATACGCGCTTGTCTTGTCTTGTTGTGTTGAATACGCGCTTGTCTTGTCTTGTTGTGTTGAATACGCGCTTGCTTTGTTTTGCTTGTTCTTCTGGTTCCTGTTATTCCGTACATTTGCGTGTAGGTTTTTGTTCGTTATTTCTTTTAACGTCTATTATTCACATACGTGCTTTTAGACGAAAAAAAAAAAAATTAATCTATGAAATCACGAAAGGCATTGTACCAATGAAGGTAACATCAAACAATTTAACGAACAAGAGAAAAACAGTCAGAACATTAGAACGATCAGGCTTCATCGGTTTGCTCAGGGTTATGCGTGCTTGTGTGTGTGTGTGTGTGTGTGTGTGTGTGTGTGTGTGTGTGTGTGTGTGTGTTGTTGTGTGTGTGTGTGTGTGTGTGTGTGTGTTGTGTGTGTGTGTGTGTGTGTGTGTGTGTGTGTGTGTGTGTGTGTGTTGTGTGTGTGTGTTTGTTTCTTTTTAATTTAACGTCTTTTCACTATGTGATATGTAGACGTGATGTGTGAGTGTGTGTGTGTGTGTGTGTGTGTGTGTGTGTGTGTGTGTGTGTGTGCTACGAGCATGTAAGGTCCTATGCTGGCATATGACAAGTCATCTGTTATGATCTGGTGAGGTACAAGGGGGCGCAGAGGATTGTCTTATCGAATGAAAAGCGTTTGTAAAAAAATAATAATAATGATAAAATAAAATAAAAAATTTAAAAATAGGTGGGAGTTAACAAGTATAAAACAATCGGCTGAATCAAAGAAAACGACCTACGGGACTGAGCAGTACACGCTAGCAATGTGTAAATACAGAGTGAAATCAGTATGTTTCTGTTTTAAGTTTGTAAATGACGCAGGGAAATAAAGGTCGCATTCGCTGACAACAACAAAAGGTAATTATTTGTAATAAAATCACTACAGACACATTTGATGGATTTACTAAATTAGTACGAAGTGAGTTGAGAGATAATCTGTAAGCTAAAGTTATCTCTCATCATCATCAGGTGCCCTGCCGCATGGCGATCATGGACTTCCATCTGTCTCTATCTCTTGTTGCCTCAAGCATCTCTTCCACCCTCCTCGTCTTCACCACTCTGCAAGTCCGTCTAGTATTTTCTCTCCTGGGTCTACCTGGTGCTCTCTTCCCCTCCAGCTTTCCCGTTGTGACCAGGTGCTCCAAAATCCCTTTCCTCATAAAATGGCCAATAAATGTAATCTCTAGTCTTGAAAAACCCTGGTAATTTACCGAGAAGGGGCGAAGGTCACATTGCGCTTTTACTTTGTTTTCTAATATGCAGCTTTCTGTATGAAAACGTAAATGTGTTAACACGAAAAACACGTGGATCAACAGTGCAGCCCGGCGTGTTGCAAATACGGATTTTAACCTTTTGTTCCCTCACCTTATCCACATGATATAAGCAGGAAAGCTGCTCGGTGGGGTAGGAAGTGAAAGTGTTGAACTGAGAGGCGTGTTTATGACATGTTACTCTGAGCACGTGCAGAGCGGGGAATTCAGGTTGTCGTCAATTTGCCAAGCTTGCCTTTCGTCGTACTCCACAGCGGGCAATTCAGTTCAAAACTTTCCAAAGCTTGCTTTTCGTTGTAGCCTAGAGCGGTCAATTCAATTCAAAACTTGCCTTTCGTCGTACCAGAACACACTTTTGCTTCTTGTGTGTCTTGGTGGACGAACGTTGTCTTGTGTTTTTGTCTGAATTATTAAAGATCGCTGGGTTTATTTGGAGTTGTGACGAAGAAGAAAAGTTTTTGAGCGAGATCGGATTTTTAACGGTGAATGGTATTGTTCTCAGTCGACGGCATCGCAGGATTACTGTCACGTTCTGTCAGGACTTTCACACAAGTCTGGTATGTTGAAGACTTAAACAATCCCCTGTTGGGATGCCGGGGGCTCTTTCAGTATAAATAGTACCCCCAGCTTCCTGAAATTCTGTGCTAGAAATTTCCTCTTTTTGTCGCTGTCTTTGTTTCTGCTTTGCTTCCTTTGCTTTCTGTATTTCTACCTATCATTATCTGCCTTGGCTGGTCCATTCACCTGTATGTGTTCGATAAAGTCTTACGTACTTTCTCCTAGGATTGATAATTGGGTACATGTTTAAGTGCATTTTTGGCTCTAGGGAAATGAGATATGTGGAAGCAATTTAAGGTAATTTAGGCCTGTTTTTATATATGTTTTAGTGTCCT
>JAPXFY010000012.1:88916219-88941219 GCA_030674185.1 Monoplex corrugatus | reverse complement strand
GCATCACCCAGATCAAAGTCCCCTGTAGACTCTGAGCCTGACGGCATGGTTACACTTGATGGTGACCGTTACCATCCTAACCACGGCTCATCCTCTGAGTTTTCTAGCGAAGATTCCGAGCAGAGCAGTTCTGGAGACAACGGGCATGTTGCTGATTCAGAACCCGATACCGATGGTTCTGTATACGATGAAGATATCCACACATCCGTTAAGGTCAGCCACAGAGGATGTAGAGAGACAAACGAGACAGAAAGTGGCGCTTTGTTGAACTCTGCACAAGGCGGAACAGCGGAGACCATCTCTGTTAACGTTTCCAGATATTTATTACCAAGGCATGGATTATGGACCATCGCAAGACGGGGTAATGATGCAACAAAAGAACACAGAATTAAGAATCCAACATCCAAAAATGTCCTGGCCAAGCGATGTGTTCGTGGTGGCCCATCTTCAACGTGGGACATGGAAAACGCTTACTGCGGGACAAGCTGACTGCTGGGAAGCTCAAGCTCTGCCTGCCCCGGAAACATTCCGTCATTTGGGAGGAGAATGACTTCTCGTCAGAAAACGACTCTCACACAGAAGAACTCCTTTCGTCAGAGTCTGGGTCTACCATAGAAGGGGAGACTACTTACTTGTCTGAGGGGATCACAGTTACTGAAAATACTGAAACACCTTTTGAGGACTGTGATACTAAGGAAAGAAATATTAGTGATTTACTTCAGACCACTCCAATTTCCAGACATAACGGTACCTATGTTGAGACAGACTCTGCAAACGTTACTGTTGTTGCCGAGGCAATTAAACCTATGTCATATGTAATGCCAGAAGAAAGGTGTTCCGATTCCTCAATTAAAAATGAACCACATGAAGGAGAAGACATCTGTTCAGAGCATTCCAATAACCATGATCATCAATACTACCACTTATCACGGTGCTTCTGTAGGTGGGTTTTCTGTAACCAGTAAAACGAAAATTCAAGATGCCCAAAGAGCCATCAACAAGGACAACTCAGTTCATAACACGGAAGCTTCTACAGAAACTACAACCACAGAAGATAATCCACAGAAATCGTGGCAAGTACCCCACATCTTTGAAAATAACAAAAGCGAGCGCCTCACGAACTCTCTTTCAAACGGTTCAGCCGGAATGATGCAAAGACAAACCTCCACGCTACGCTGTCAGCTGAAGTCACCACCTTACTCACAGGACGAAGAACACGTGTGTGAAACCTGCGGTCAGTTCTTTAACCTCCGCGAGCATCTTGACGCTCACCGCATCGTCCACCCGGCAAAGCACATCCGTGACAGGCTCCGCTGTGGCGGCTGTGGCGTCACGTTCTGGACCTTGGGAGATCTGCACGGTCACCTGGATGCCATCAGATCCCAGGAGGGGACGCGGTGTTAGCGCTGCCGTCAGTGGTTTGGGACGTGCGACGATCTGTACCGACACAGGCAGCACAGGCATTATGAACAGGCAGGTGCAGGCACACTGCTGGCACTTACAGGATTTCTTGTGCAAAAACGTCCTAAATATCTGCGTCGTCTTTGACTGCATAAATGACTGGAGCTAACGGCTTACTGATGTACAGCGATAACTGAAGTTGAGACTGCACTAGCTCTGATCAGACCAAAAATAATGTTACATTTAGTGTTTCTGTTTGTTGTTATAGTTAATCGCCCTTTCCCTGCTTGTTTTTTTTTTTATCTGTCTGTCTGTCTATGTCTGTCTGTCTGTCTATGTCTGTCTACCTCTCTCTGTATATATGTATGTTTGTATATACATGTATGTATGTTTGTAAGTATGCATGCATGTGTGTATGTATGTATGTATCTATCTATGTATGTATGTATGTAAGTATGTAAGTATGCATGCATGCATGTATGTATGTATGTATGTATGTACGTACGTATGTATGTATGTGTGTGTATATTATATATATATATATAATATATATATATATATATATATATATATATATATTGTTTCGTTCTTTCTACAGCCAACTCGGAAGACAGGGCAATGCTTCTACGTCTTTACTCGTCGCTGTCTGATTCTCAATTCACTATATATACATTTCACAGTGAACAGCAATCAGTTATCATTTAAACGAATATCATGCCGTGCTGCTATCCACACGCTGTTTACTGTCAACACACGTCACATCTCCCTTTCTTTAAGGAAACAAAAATCAATCATTTTTCCTATCTTTCAGTCCATACGAAATAAATGTGTTTCCCACCTTTATCACAGCATTAACTTAACAAACACTCATTCTTTCTCTCACGCACAGGGCCCAATCATTCATTCACCTCATTTTATCTCTGATCATTATACTATCCATCATCATCATGTCCATATTTCGCAATGCTTTCAGTTTATCTGATTGTGGCAGAGTCTTCAGTTTCATTCATATTTCAGGAAATCTGGCCTTTTGCTTTGTCTTCCAAATCTTGTTCTGTAAGGAGAACTAACTGGTTCGGGTTGTCCTGTCCTTGTTTGTTTGATAACTTCATCTGGCTCCTTGATGCTGGTTGTCTCAGACATTTTGATGACTGGTGACTGATCAGATGAGTTCTCACGGACAGACGATGCTGGCATCCTGACATCTGTTCCAGTTCCAGTTTTCTTGTTATCTTCCAGCATCTGTTTTGATGGAATGATGATTTGCTGTTGCTTGCCCAATGTGTCGCTTTCCTGATGTCTTCCAGAAATCTTCCTTCCCTGGACAAGTCGTTGAGGGTTGATTGTCTGCTGAAGCTCTGTTTCTGTTGTGTCTCGTAGCTGACGACGATTCCTTCTGTACTGACGTCCGTCCTCTGTGCGAATGTTGTATGACCGGATGTTCACCTGTTGGTCTACTTTGGCGCTGATCCACTTTTTGGATCCTGGAGGTTGGAATTTCACAATCTGTCCCGGACTCAGTTCTGTCAGCTCTACTGCGCTTCTGTTGTAGTAGTGCGCTTGCTTCAGTTTCCCTTTCTCAAGTTCTTTCTTGATTGGTACAACTGTAGGTTGGAGTAATGTCTTTGACGTCGGCACTTGTGTTCGTGTTCTGCCGAACAGTCTCTGAGCAGGCGAACTGTTTACAGTCTCTGTCGGGATGTTTCTCAGCTCAAGTAAAGCGAGGAAGGGATCTTGATTGTTGTGTTCTGCTTTCTTCATGCACGTCTTTGCAGCCTTCACCGCGCTCTCTGCTTTTCCATTGGACTGAGGGTAGTGTGGTGAGCTTGTTACGTGTTCAAACCCATATGTTTTTCTGAACTTTCCAAACTGGTTTGATGTGAATTGAGTTCCACAGTCTGTTGTCAGGCGTTCTGGTATTCCGTGTCTTGCCAAGTGTCTCTTCAGACAGATGATGACCTCTTTGGATTCTCTTGTTTGTAACCGATCAATCTCAAAGAAATCTTTCTGATTCGCCGCTATCGTTGCAATGTTCTCTTCATTGATCGTTAACAATTGCATGTGCTGTACAGCTTTCAGTCCCAGTACTGGCTTACAGTCCGTTTTGGTGATCGCGAAGTTGACTTTGTATTTCCTTCTGTTCTGTTTCTTTCGTTCTTTCTACAGCCAACTCGGAAGACAGGGCAATGCTTCTTCGTCTTTACTGTCCTTCACTTTCTCTTGCACTGCTATCGGCCATTTCTGCAAGGCATCTTCACTGGAGCAATACTGGGGTCTGTTTCTAGGTGTAATTTCCCTTCTAGTTTTCCTTCTCTTCAAAGACATCGTTGTACTTTGTGAGCATATCTTTTGCATTTTCCCCCTCTTTCTGATTCGCTGCTATCGTTGCAATGTTCTCTTCATTGATCGTTAACAATTTCATGTGCTGTACAGCTTTCAGTCCCAGTACTGGCTTACAGTCCGTTTTGGTGATCGCGAAGTTGACTTTGTATTTCCTTCTGTTCTTGGGGTTTTTCACTCGCAGCACTATCTCCCCTACAGGCTTCATTTCTGTTCCGTTGAACATCACCAGCTTCTTCTTCGTCTCTTGCAGGTCACTTTCTTTCATCTCCTGTGACTTCTCTGTACAGGCTCTCAGACATCACGTTTGTTGTTGCACCTGTGTCAAGAAGAAATGTTACCGGCATCTCATTTATCAGCATTTTTGCTCGTATGTTTCCTTTTTTCTGGTTTTGTCTTCGATCCCGAGGATTTCATTATCACTTTCAGTGTCAGTCTCTTCTTCTTCGAAGTGCCGAACTCTTGTTTTCTTTTGATTTTTCTTGGGTGTTCTGCAGCATGAAGCAAAGTAATTATTTCCTCCACAAGCTTTGCATTTTCTTCCAAATGCTGGACATTTCTCTTTTGCTCTTGGGTGCTTTCCACCACAATATCCGCACTTCTCTCTGTACTCTGGTTTGTTTCCTTTGCTATACTGCTTTGCTGTCTTCTTTTCTTTGAAAACTTGGACTTCCTGCGTGTCCTGCGTTTTTCTCATCATTTGGACGGTTTGATGTTGACTTGATTCATGCGCTCTGCACATATCAATACATGCAGTCAATGTCAGCTGTCGCACTTCCAGTAATTTTGATCGCAGAGTCTCGTCATGTACACCCAGTACGATTTGATCTCTCAACAGTCTGTCTTCCAGTGTACCATAGTTACAGGTCTTGATCAGTCTCCGCAGTTCTGCTACAAACTGTTCGATAGATTCTCCTGCTGCTTGATGTCTGCAGTTGAATCTGAATGCTTCGTAAGTTTCATTGGTTGAACCCATACAGTATTCTTCGAATTTCTGCAGAACGGTGTCAATGTCATTTCTTTCAGCTTCATTAGCAAATGCAAATCCTTCATAGATGTCCATAGCATCCAGCCAGATGCAAGAAAGAAAAACTGCTGTTCTGTATGTTGAGTCTTCTTCTGTCTGTGTTGTCACAATTTCATAGCTGTCCCAAAGCCTCTTGAATTTCCTCCAGCTGCTCTGCAGGTTTCCTCCATTCACATCAAGTTTAGGAGGCAAGGGAATCTTGGCATGTCGTCGACTG
Source organism: Monoplex corrugatus (assembly GCA_030674185.1). Lineage (NCBI taxonomy): Eukaryota > Metazoa > Mollusca > Gastropoda > Littorinimorpha > Ranellidae > Monoplex > Monoplex corrugatus. The sequence goes on along the minus strand of JAPXFY010000012.1, from coordinate 88,936,234 downwards.
GCTCTTCTCTCATCTTGTTCATCTTCCATGGTTGAACTTTAGTCTTCAATATTCTGGATTTTTGTTAGAGTTCGTAATCACGATTCTGACACCATGTTTCGTTCTTTCTACAGCCAACTCGGAAGACAGGGCAATGCTTCTACGTCTTTACTCGTCACTGTCTGATTCTCAACTGACTACACTATACATGTATATACATTTCACAGTGAACAGCAATCAGTTATCATTTAAACGAATATCATGCCGTGCTGCTATCCACACGCTGTTTACTGTCAACACACGTCACACACACACACACACACACACACACACACACACACACACACACACACACACACACACATATATATATATATATATATATGTATCTGTCTGTCTATGTATGTATGTATGTATGTATGTATGTATGTACGTATGTATGTATGTATGTATGTATGCATGTATGCATGTATGCATGCATGTATGTATGCATGTATGTATGCATGTATGTATGTATGTATGCATGTATGTATGTATGTATGCATGTATGTATGTATGTATGTATGCATGTATGTATGTATGTATATATGTATGTATGCTATCTATCTATTTATCTATCTATTTACCTATCTATCTCTCTGTCTCTCTATCTGTCTATATGTATGTATAAAGCCTACAAATAACGCCAAAGTTTGTTGTTGTTGTTGTTGTTGTTGTTGTTTGTTTGTTTGTCGTGTTTTCATTGCAAGTCGGGCACATATTCACTTTCTGTATTCGTATTCATTAAACAGTTTTAATATCTGTCAAATTAATTCATTAAAATTGATCGTTGGATTTTTGTGTCTTATTTGTGAATGAACTTTCATAAGCACGTATACACACACACACACACACACACACACACACATACAAACACACACACACACACAAACACAAACACACACACACAACACACACACAAACACACACACACACAAACACATAGAGACACACACACACACGCACTCACGCACACACTCACACACACACTCACATACGCACACATACATACGCACACAACACAACACAGCACAACACACACCACCACACACCACACCACACCACACCACACCACAGACACTATGGCAGTGACAAGCCGGTTTTTCCTGTATGTCCCAGTGTGTTGTCCTGAAACATGCATCAGTGATTTTTCTACACAGGCATAGGGTGTGTGTGTGTGTGTGTGTGTGTGTTGTGGTGTGTGTGTTTGTGGTGTGTGTGTGTGTTGTGGTGTGGTGTGTGTGTGTGTGTGTGTGTGTAAAAGAGAGGGAGAGAGACAGGCAGAGAATGTGTGTGTGCGTGAGAGACAGAGAGGGGGAAGGGAGGGAAGGAGAGAGTGAGAATGTGTATGCGTGTGTGTGTGTGTGTGCGTGTGAGAGAGGGAGGGACGGAGAGAGAAAGAAAGAGAGAGAGAGTGTGTATGTGTGTGTGTGTGCGTACGAGAGAGAGAGAAAGAGAGAGAATGTGTGTATGTGTGCGCGTGACACACACACACACACACACACACACACACACACACACAGAATGTGTGTGTGAGGTGAGAGAGAGTGTGTGTGCGTGAGAAAGAGAGAGAGAGTGTGTGTGAGAGAGAGAATGTGTGTGTGTGTGTGTGAGAGAGAGAGAGAGAGAATGTGCATGTATGTGTGTGAGGAGAAGTGGAAAGGGAGAGAAGAAAGAGAGAGGACCAAGTCAGGTCACTACGTGCTGTACACGGAAGGAACAGTGATCCCCAGCAGTTAATACGTTATGTTTATCTGTGTATGTAGGCCTACACTTGTTTGTGTTAGACACAATATCCTTGACATGGCGGCCGTCCTTGCTTCAAAATAACTACGTGACTGATGTCTGTCTACACAGCTTATCAGGCAGACTTCGACCTGCGCTGTGCTGAGACAACTTCACGTTATCATAGCGTAACTGTAGACCTTCGCCAAAATGATTCGTAGATCTGAGCTAGCCTAGCGGACTTAAGAATATAGGCCTAAATCGTACTCAGCAGTTTACGTCCGCTGTAGTTTGTGATAAACTTGAGTGGACGAAGGCCGTGTAACAGACGCTAGGTAGGTAGGACTAGGACAGTATTTTTGTGTTGCGTGTACAAGTCTCAGCTTTCAAGGTGGGTGTTTTCACGGAAGAGCGAATATTAGGCTACGTCTAGTTTGCCTGAGGTGAAGTTTATGAGAAAGCCTCTGCGGTTTTGCAGGTAGGCTTATACAGAGAATAGTGACAGATCTGAGAATTTAAAGCGTGTGCAAACTTAGGCTAGGCTTACCTAAGAGGCAAAGTGATTTTGATTCTATGATCATCTCGTTTGCCAGGGGTGAAGTTTATGACAAAACTTCTGCGTTTTTGATGGTAGGGTTATACGCAGAACGGCGACAGACCTGAGAATTTAAAGCGTGTGCAAACTTTGGCTAGGCTTGATCAAACACATTATGGTGTCGTTTTAGTCAGTTTATTCCATTTTCTCACACTGGACGGAGCAGCAGGGAAGTTTCAGTCTTTTTCTCCTAATTTTTGTATCCGGTGTTTGTTCGTTTGTGATCTTACGCTTGACAAAGGCCAGTTGGCCGAAAATTTGCGCCTGTCTCGTTTTGTTGTATTAAAATACGCTTTCGTATTCTTCTTTTGTGTTTTTTCTGGTTCCTGTTTGCTTGAACGCGGGCAGTCACACTCGTTTTAGATTAGGTTAGGCTTACTTAAGAGGCAAAGTGATTTTGATTATCATCATCTCTCTTTTACCAGAGGTGAAGTTTATGAAAAAAAATCTCTGCGTTTTTTGCAGGTGAGCTTATACACAGAACAGTGAGACTTGAGAATTTAAAGCGTGTGCAAACTTAGGCTAGGCTTACGTAAGTTGAGACAAACTGATTTTGACTCCATGACTCCAGGCTACATACGTTGGCTGGAAAGCTGCCTTAGCAGTTGAAGAGACAAACAGATTTGGACACTGTGATCCTTAAATATATATACAGTGGAAACCTGATTAACAGGGATGATGGGACCAAATCAAAATCCCTGTTATATCAGATCCCTGTTATATCAGATATCAAGGGAAATAAGGACTGATCAACTAACTCTTGACTTTTGTAAATCCGGTCTGGTGTAAGTGTGCAGTAAGCTTTCAAACTGAATGATGGCGCAGTCAGTCACTGACTCAGTGGCCTCAGGCCTACACGCTTGCGCGCGCATCACGCTCGCATTGCGAAGCGTTCTTTCAGTGTACAGTACACAGTATACCAAGGCTAGCCAGATCTAGATCTAGGCCTACTGCGTGGCGTGCTGAGTCTAGGCCTAGGCCTTTCTGCTGCAGAGCCCGTCTCGGCATCCCTGCTATAACCGATCGAGCCCTCTTGTCTCCCTGTTATTGCCGATAAGTTTTAATAGAGACAAAGAGGAAGAAAAAATGGGGATTGAAAAAAGCCCTGTTATATCCGGATTCCTGTTATAACCGGTCCTGTTATAAATGGTTTCCACTGTATATAATATAAGGATATACAGAGGGGTGCAAAATAGGTATACAGTTATGAAAAAAAGAAAACACGTACAATACTCATTGCATTTATTATACAAACAAGTGAATATTGCATAATTATACATGTAATAACAAGCACAGCCTTAATCCCTCAGATACTCAAACTGCTTGCCGTCGGTATTCACACACTCCTCTAATCGAGAGCGGAATTAAGCATTATAATAATGATGTGATACTTACTGTATACCTACTTTTGCACCCCCCCTGTATATACTTGGCTGGAAAGCTGCCTGCTAAGTTGAAGAGACAAACTGATTTGGACACTGTGATAATATAAGGCTGTATATAGGCCTACGTTGGCTGGAAAGCTGCGCCTTCTCGTACGGTACAACAATAGTGAATAGATCTAGCCTACATAGACTCTTTCATAAGCAGGCCTGTTCTTTTCACATCGAACAAAACGTATCGTTCGTTGGTGACAATGTCGCTGCTTCGAGGTTTGATCTCCTGGGTCCTTGTGATGGCTTTGGCCTGTGTATTTGGAGTAGCGGTGTCGGTTCGGATCCTGTTGGGGATGATAAAGCTGGGCCCTGGAGTTGTGCTGAGTAAGAAGAAGAGGAGTTCTGTCCCCGACTGTCTGAAGGACGAAGGCCTGGGTCTTCATGGCTATATGTACCTGGAGGTGAGTGTGTAGATCTAGATCTACTGTCATGCCGAGGTTAATTGCTGTTTCTAGATCTGTGTGCTTGTAGAGCGATGTCTGTAGATTCTGTAAGTTTTCAGTAATGGTGCAGTTTAGATCTTTCTCGAATTTTGTCATAGGGACGCAGTGTCAATGTTTAATCCTAAGACTAGTTTTATCCCAAACCCACATCCTAAAGATCGGTTTTCTCCGTGAAGATATTAAAGTTGTCTTCTGTTTCTTGCTCTGGTATTGGTATTTATGTCATCCTGTTACCAACTCTTGTTTTCATCATCGTCGTCATTGCCATCTTCATCCTGTTTACCCCCGTGGGAATGCCGGGGCTCTTTCAGTATAAATAGTATCCCCACCTTCTGGACATTCTGTGCTAGAAATTTCCTCTTTTCTGTCACTCTCTTTGTTTCTGCCTTATTCCTTTGCTTTCTGTCATTTCTTCCTGTCATTTTCTGCCCTGCTGGTCCATTCACCTGTATGTGTTCAATTAAGTCTTACGTACTTACTTCTTCATCATCATCATCATCATAGGTGCCCTGCCGCATGGCGTTGGCGATCATGGACTTCCATCTGTCTCTATCTCTCGTTGCCCCTAGCATCACCCCCACCCTCCTCGTCTCCAGCCACTCTCCTTCCCTCCAGCTTTCCCCTTGTGACCAGGAGCTCCAAATCCCCGTTCCTCATAAAATGGCCAATAAATGTTTCCTGTCTTTTCCTAATCTTCCTTATGAGTGATCTACTTGTGTCTGCCTCCATCAAGACTGTCTCGTTTGTTTTCTTTGCTGTCCATGGAACTCTCAACATTCTTCTTAAAAAACACATCTCGGCTGCCTCAATTTTGCTCTGGCTTTGCTTGATAACTGTCCACGCCTCACATCCGTATAACAGTATTGGTTCTATATAACATTCAAGGACTCTCTTTCTGATGTTAATTGATAGGCATTTGTTGGTAAGAATGCTTGTCATCTTCTTGAATGCTGTTTTGGCTTGGCCGATTCTGCCAGCTATTTCCGATGTGCATCTGCCGTCTGATGAAATGACTGTTCCCAGGTATTTGAACTTATTAACCTGTGTCAAGGTTGTGCCTTAGGATTGATAATTGGGTACATGTATGAAGTGCATTTTTGTCTCTCGGGAAATGAGATATGGGAAAGCACTTTTAGGCAATTTAGGCCTTTTCTTCATATATGTTTCAGTATCGTTTGTTGTGCTTAAATTTGTATTCAGGTATGTTTTTAAAATCTGTGTGATAACATGGATGGAGTGGTGAGCGCCAGGGGCATGTCCTTAGATTATGTGCGCGAAGGCATTGATTGTGTACTTAATTTTCTTTTCCTTTTTTTCCCTGTTGAAGTATTGTGTGTGTTTTGAAACGTTTATAGCCCTGATATGGCTCTACGCAGTCTACTGGGCTTTAAACAAAAATAACAATAACAATGATTTACCACTCTTGTCATCATCATCGTCTTTGCCATCTTCATCCTCCTCCTCATCATCATCATCAAGAACTATACGATGGTGTATTTTGTCCATCTGCCAGTTCCAGTGACTGTTCTGAATGGAGCTAGAACCACTTTAAGAACAGAATAGGCAATATTGATATTTGTGATTGTGTAATGTCATGAATATGCCCCTAGGGCTTCTTATGTTTCAGTTTCAGTTTCTCAAGATGACGTCTCCGCGCTCGGAACGAATTCCATATGCACTAATGTCACAGGTGCCATGTGTATGGTGATCATGGCACATGCCTTAAACCTACACATAAACCCATGAGCTGGCCAGGTCTTGAGGCCCTACCTAGACTATGTTTTACCTAGTCTGTATCTTATACTGGTATTTTATCAGCCTAACATTGGAATAATCTTGGTTATGTGTGAATGATATGTGTATGTATGTATCTTACCCTCAAAAAAGGAACATATATAAATATGAAGCAAATAAATAAATCATTTAAGGTCTGAATCACAACACAACTAGCTATTCTGTATAAACTCGTCTCACATGACAGATCCCCTCCCCCCCCCAGTCAATGCCCAAATGCTCAGCTGTCTATCAACTAGTTGAAGCCAATATTTTCTTAACCATAGATAAGTAAGTCAGTCAGTCAGTCAGTAAGTATGCAAGCAAGTAAGCAAGCAAGCAAGTAAGTGAACTAGTAAGTGAATAAGAAGTAAGTAAGTAGGTGAATAAATAAATACAAAACAAAGGAGTATGTAGATAAATAAACAGGTAAGAGATGAAAATAACAGCAGTTTCTTATGGCCTGTGTCTAATTACGTTCCATATATAACGGTTTCAAATGCCTATCAGTTAACATCAGGAAGAGAGTTCTTCAGCGTTATATAGAACCGATACTGTTGTACGGATGTGAGGTGTGGACGGTCACACGCAAAGTCCAGAACAAGATTGAGACAGCCGAATGTGGTTTCTAAGAGAATTTTTAAGAGTTCCGTGGACAGCAAAGAAAACAAAACGAGACAGTCTGATGGAGGCAGACACAAAAAGAGTTTAAAGGAGATTAGAAAGCAAGCAACATTTATAGGACATTTATGAGAAGAGAAAATTAGCGTCAGTGTCACAACAGGAAAGCTGGAGGGAAAGAAAACGCAGGTAAGACCCAGGGAGAAAATATTGAATGGACTTGCAGGGTGGCTGGGAGAAGGTGAAGATGTGCTTGCAGCGACAAAGGATAGATTCGTATGGAAGGCCATGATCGCCAACCCATGCGGATAGGACATGATGATGATGATGATGATGATGATGATGATGACATGAAGATGTATGATGATATGATGTATAACGGTTTGATCTGTTCGTTATTTCTGTTTATTTGTTTATTATTTATTTATCCTCTCTCTCTCATTCTCTCTCTCATTCCGCATCTGTGTGTTTCATTCTCATTCTATTCTCTCTCTCGTTTACTTATGTACTTTTTCAGAATATCAAGATGCACTTTGTGAGCAATGGGGACGAGGACAAACCGTTGATGTTGTTGCTGCATGGGTTTCCAGAGTTCTGGTACTCTGGCGACATCAACTGAAAGAGTTTAAAGATCGTTATCGGTCAGTTTTGTTAGAGGTGTGTGTGTGTGTGTGTGTGTGTGTGTGTGTGTGTGTACGTGTGTGTGTTGTGTGTGTGTGGTCGTGTATGTGTGTGTGTGTGTGTGAGGGATGATGAGTAGATCTGTGTGTGTATGTGTGGTGTGAGAGTTGTTGTGTGTGTATGTGTGTGTGGTGGTGCTGTGTGTGTGTGCTGTGAGTGGTGGTGTGTGTGTGTGTGTGTGTGTGAGAGAGAGAGAGAGAGAGAGAGAGAGAGAAAGAGTCGGAAATGTGGGTATGTGGTTGTTTGTGTGTGTGTTTGTTTGTGTGTGTGTGTGCGTTTGTGTATGCCTTTGTGTATGGTGTGTGTACACGCTCGTGTGTGTGTATGTGTTTATTAAAAAAATGGTGAAATCTTAAGTGAGAGAGAGAGAGAGAGCGAGAAAAAGAGACAGACAGAGACAGAGAGAGAGACAGACAGAAGATAGATAGAGAGAGAGAGAGAGAGAAGACAGATGAGAGAGAGAGAGAGAGAGAGAGAGAGAGAGAGAGAGAATATGTAGTATATGTATGTTTTATAATAGAAAAAAAATTAGTCTGAATTCGGTGTGTGCGAGTGTGTGTGTGTGTGTGTGTGTGTGTGTTCATGTTGGAAAAAAATGTTTTGTTTCATGTGTGTGTGTGCGTGTATGTGTACGTGTGTGTATATATATATATATATGTATATATATGTGTGTTTACGCGCGCGTGCATGTGTACACGTGTGTGTTTACACAGAGTGGTGGCAGTGGACATGCGAGGGTATGGCGACACAGACAAGCCTAAAGGGGTCGACAGCTACAATTTGCCCCTACTGGTGGAAGACATCAAACAGTTCATCACAGCCCTGGGTATGTATCATCATCATCATCATCATCATCATCATCATTGTCGTCGTCGTCGTCATCATCGTCGTCATCGTCGTCATCATCGTCATCATCATCGTCGTCGTCGTCGTCATTCGTCGTCGTCGTCGTCGTCATCGTCGTCGTCATCATCATCATCACTGTCATCATCATTATCGTCGTCGTCGTCGTCGTCATCATTATCGTCGTCGTCATCATCATCGTCGTCGTCGTCGTCATCGTCGTCGTCGTCATCATCGTCGTCGTCATCTCATCATCTCGTCGTCGTCATCATCATCATCATCATTCATCATCATCTGTCGTCGTCATCATCGTCATCATCGTCGTCGTCATCGTCGTCGTCATCATCATCATCGTCGTCGTCGTCGTCGTCATCATCATATTCTCATCATCTATCATCATGTCATCATCATCATTCAAGTGCCTTGCCACATTGCCTTGGCGATCATGGGCCCTCCATATGTATCTATCCCTGTTGCTGCAAACACATCTTCTACCCTCTCTGTCTTCAGCCACTCTGCAAGTCGTCTAGTTCTTCTCCTGGGTTACCTGGCGCTCTCTTCCCTCCAGCTTTCTGTTGTGACAGTGCTCCAGTTCCTTTCCTCATAAAATGGCCTATAAATGTTGCCTGTCTTTTTCATAATCTTCCTTATGAATATCTTCTCGTGTCTGCCTTCATCAAGACTGTTCGTTTGTTTTCTTTGCTGTCATGGAACTCTCAAATTTACATCTCGGCTGCCTCAATCTTGTTCTGGCTTTGCTTTGGTATGTATGCAGCTGCTATTCTATCATTTCCTTATTTAACCCTTTCACTCCTGCACCTATCCACTAAATTCAAAAACTTAACCCTTTGACTCTTTCACCCTATCCACCAGCTTCCTAGGAAGTTTTTGCTTTGCTAGCTTGTTGACGACGCAGGATGCTGGTAGACAGGGTGCGGGAGTCAAAAGGTTAAGTTCCACCTGCAGTAAGTACTGAAATATCTGGACACATGTCCACCTTTTTTAAATTCTGAAGTACATAATTGGCACTCTAACACACACAACACACCACACACACACACACACACACACACACACACACACACACACACACACAACAACACAGACACACACAAACTACACACAGACAAACACAGACACACAATACGCACTGACACACAACAACACACACACGACACACAGACAGACACACACAGAACACATACAGACACTGTACAACAGACATGACACACACAGACACTGACACACAGACACACAACATACACACACACACACACAGACACACACACACACAGACACACACACACACACACAGAGGCACAGACACAGATACACACACACAGACACACACACAGACACACACAGACACAAACACACACACAGACAGACACAAACAGATACACAGACACACACTGACACAGGACACACAGAGACACACACACAGACACGCACGCACACGCACGCACCACACACACTCTCTGGTCGAAATGAAACAATCTGTCTTTATTTTCTATGATTTTCTGACCCCTCAACTTTCTCACCCTATCCACCAACGACCCGCATTGTTAGGCAGGGTATCAAGGAAAAAATAAGGAACCTTTTCACTCTCTCAAACTAATAAGCAGGCTGGTTGATAGGGTGAGGGAGCGCTGGTGGATAGCGTGGGAAAAATTTTCACACTTTCTCCACTAGGGGGGGGGGGGGGGAGGGGAGGGTAGGGAGAGGCGTCGCTGCGGATGGAACGTAGGACCTTTCAATCGGAAGTAATAATGATAATAATCATTACAATATTTATGTAGCGCAAAATCTTGATATAAATCTAATCTAAGCGCTGAACATATATACATACGCACGCATATACACACACGCACACACACACATACCCATGGCTATAAATGGGGAAAAAGAAGAAAAGCAATGGAAAATTATAGAAAACATTATATACAAATATATATTACAATGTGATTCCACACCGAGTGGAGACAGGCTGCAGTGGGGGTTGAGTGAGGTCAGGATTTTATGCAGAAGAGAAAAGGTGAGTTTTGAGAGCGGACTTGAAGGAGACAAAAGTAGGTTGCTGACGGACTGAGAGAGGAAGTTTGTTCCAGGAAAGTGGACCAGAAACAGAGAAGGCTCGTGGATCATAGGTATTGAGCTTAGTGTATGGAAAGCGAAAAGTCAGAGGATCGGAAGCAGAGCGGAGGGTACGTGAGGGAACATAGATCTCAAGTAGGCTTGACAGGTAATCGGGGGCTGCGTTATTGAGGCTTTTGTAGCACATGGTGTCTAGTTTGTACTGTATGCGCTTTGATACAGGGAGCCAGTGAAGTTGTGCCAGGAGAGGAGATATGTGGTCAGCTTTTTTCTTTTGAGTACAAGGCGTGCAGCATTGTTTTTGAATGCGATGTAGGATGTGAATGGTGGAGGCAGGAAGACCAGACAGGAGTAAATTGCAATAGTCAATGCGAGACATTATGAAGGAGGAAAAACGATTTTTGCAGTTGTTTCGACAGAAAGATACTTCCTGATCAGTAAGTCCAACGTTTCTCCTCGGCCCATGATTTACCATGCCTATTTTATTTCTTTTTAACATAACGTAGCCACCCGTATCCCATCGTCTTCCACCTGTGGGGATGCCGGGGGCTCTTTCAATATAAATAGTATCCCCACCTTCAGGAAATTCTGTGCTAGAAATTTCCTCTTTTCTGTCACTCTTTGTGTTCTTTTGCTTTCTGTCATTTCTTCCCATCATTTTCTGCCTTGCTTGTCCATTCACCTGTATGTGTTCGATAAAGTCTAAAGTACTTGCTCTTAGATTGATAATTGGGTACATGTATTAAGTGATTTTTTGGCTCTAGGGAAATAAGATCTGCGGAAGCAATGTCTAGGGAATTTATGCCTGTTTTTTACATGCTTTAGAGTCCTTAGTTATGTTAAAATTTGAATTCAGGTATGTTTTCCAAATCTCCTGTGTGATAAATTGGACGAGTGGTCAACGCCAGGAGACATCTTAGATTATGTGCGCGAACGCATTGATATGTGTACTTTATTTTCTTTTCATTTTTTTCCTGTTGAAGTATTGTGTATGTTTTGAAGCGGTTATAGCCCTGATATGGCTCTACACAGTCGGCTGGGCTTTAACCCTTCGACTCCCGCACCTGTCACCACTTCTGTACTCCAACCATGCTAGCAAGCAAATAACATTTGAGTCTACCTATCCACAGCTTCTACAGAAGCTGGGGGATAGGATGAGGGAATAGGAAGCTGTGGATAGGGTGAGAATCAAGGGTTAAGTTTTTGCAGTTGGTGAGTAGGATGCGGGAGTCAAAGGGTCAAGTTTTTGCAGTTGGTGAATAGGGTGAGGGAATCAAAGGGTTAAGTTTTTGCAGTTGGTGATTAGGGTCATCATCATCATCATCTTCATCAAGTGCCTTGCCACATGGCGTTGGCGATCATGGCCTTCCATCTGTTTCTATCCCTTGTTGCGGCAAGCACCTCTTCCACCCTGTCTGTCTTCAGCCACTCTGCGAGTCCGTCCAGTATTTTCTCCCTGGGTCTACCTGGTGCTCTCTTTCCCTCGGTGAATAGGGTGGGGGAGACAAAAAAGTTAAACAAAAAGAAGAATTAATAACAAAATCCCATCTTCTGCCTTTACCTGTGCAGGTTACACTCAGTGTGTGTTGGTGGGCCATGACTGGGGAGGTGCTGTGGCTTGGACGTTGGCTGACCAGTACCCTGACCTCCTGTCTCACCTGGTCATTCTCAACTGTCCCGATATCCGGACGTTCCGTAAACATCTTCAGAGCAGTCTTGCCCAGTTTAAAAAGTCGTGGTACGTGAGTGTGTTTGTTCTTTAATTCAAAGAAAGAGAGATAGACAGATAGATAGATAGAGAGAGAGAGAGAGAGAGAGAAACAGACAGACACAGAGACAGAGACAGAGAGATAAAGAGAGAGAGAGAGACAGACAGACACAGAGACAGAGACACAGAGAGATAAAGAGAGAGAGAGAGAGCGAGAGAGACAGACAGACACAGAGACAGAGACACAGAGAGATAAAGAGAGAGAGCGAGAGAGACAGGCAGACAGACACAGAGACAGAGAGAGAGACAGACAGACAGAGACACAGAGAGATAAAGAGAGACAGACAGAGACACAGAGAGATAAAGAGAGAGAGAGAGAGACAGAGAGATAAAAGAGAGAGACAGACAGAGACACAGAGAGATAAAGAGAGACAGACAGACAGACAGAGACACAGAGAGATAAAGAGAGACAGACAGACAGAGACACAGAGAGAGAGAGACAGACAGAGACCAGAGAGATAAAGAGAGACAGACAGACAGACAGAGACACAGAGAGAGATAAAGTGAGAGAGAGACAGACAGAGACACAGAGAGATAAAGAGAGAGAGACAGACAGAAGAGACACAGAGAGATAAAGAGAGACAGACAGACAGACAGAGACACAGAGAGAGATAAAGTGAGAGAGAGAGACAGACAGACAGAGACACAGAGAGATAAAGAGAGAGAGAGACAGACAGACAGACAGAGACACAGAGAGATAAAGAGAGACAGACAGACAGACAGAGACACAGAGAGATAAAGTGAGAGAGAGAGACAGACAGACACAGAGAGATAAAGAGAGACAGACAGACAGACAGACAGAGACAAGAGAGAGATAAAGTGAGAGAAAGAGACAGACAGACACAGAGAGAGACAGACAGACAGACAGACACAGAGAGATAAAGAGAGACAGACAGACAGACAGAGACACAGAGAGAGATAAAGTAGGAGAGACGACAGACAGGAGTAAAGAGAGAGACAGACGACAGAGGACACAGAGAGATAAGAGAGACAGACGGGAAGACAGAGACACAGAGAGAGATAAAGAGAGAGACAGACAGACAGACAAGAGAGACAAGAGAGAGAAGACAGAAGAGACAGAGAGATAAAGAGAGACAGACAGACAGACACAGAGAGAGATAAAGAGAGAAGACAGACAAAGAAGACACAGAGAGATAAAGAGAGATGTGTGTGCGTGCGCGTGTGTATGTGTGTGTGTGTTTGTATTTGTGTGTGTGTGTGTGTGTGTGGTGTGTGTGTGTTGAATAGCGGACATTGTGTTGAATAGCGGACCCTGTCATGTTGAATAGCGGATGTTGTGTGCTAGTCAACTGTGATTGAGCCATGTATACACTACTGTCATCTGCTTACCTGTGGCGGGCATTGTCTTCCTATTTGGTGGTGTGGTAACCACAGCCTGTGGTATTCAGTAACACCAGTGTAAAGTACAGTGCTTTTTCTTCCAGGTACATATTCCGGGTGGCGCCACAGCCTATGGGGTTTTCCCTCCCCTGTGGGGATGCCGGGGGCTCTTTCAGTATAAATAGTATCCCCACCTTCTGGGAATTCTATGCTAGACATTTCCTCTTTTCTGTCACTCTCTCTGTTTCTGCCTTGTTCCTTTGCTTTCTGTCATTTCTTCCTATCATTTTCTGTCTTAATGGTCCGGTCACTGTATGTGTTCGATAAAGTCGTACGTACTTTCTCTTAGGATTGATAATTAGGTACATGTATTAAGTGCATTTCTGGCTCTAAGGAAATGAGACATGCAGAAGCAATTGTACGTAATGTATGCCTGTTTTTATATATGTTTTGGTGTCCTTAGGTATGCTTATATTTGTATTCAGATGTGTTTTTTTGTAAATCCCCTGTGCGATAAATTGGACGGAATAGTCAACGCCAGGGGCATGTCCTTAGATTATGTGCGCGAATGCATTGATATGTGTACTTAATTTTCTTGTCTTTTTTTCTGTTGAAATTTTATATTACCAAATAAATGAGGAAGCAGAGAGAATTTTTTATAATATCAACCAAAGGACATGACTCATGAGAGTCACGTAGGAATTATCTCCCATGTTGTGAAACTTCTCAAATCTAGCATAGTTTCCACCACCCATTCAGCTAGCATAGAAGCAGATACAAAGCACAAAAACTGTAAGCTCAGTTTTTCGAGGAGTGTTCTGAGCTTACAGTTTTTGTGCTTTGTATCTGCTTCTATGCTAGCTGAATGGGTAGCGCAAACTATGTTAGATTTGAGAAGTTTCACAACATGGGAGATAATTCATACGTGACTCTCAAGAGTTAGGTCCTTTGGTTGAAGTTTTGTATGTTGAAGCGGTTATAGCCCTGATATTGCTCTACGCAGTCGGCTGGGCTTTAAACAACAATAACAACAACAATTTTCCTTCCAGGTACATATTCTGGGTGGATACTACATCATCATCATCATCATCAGGTGCCTTGCCGCATGGCGTTGGCGATTATGGACTTTCATCTGTCCCTATCTCTTGTTGCCTCAAGCATCTCTTCCACCCTCCTTGTCCCCAGCCACTCTGCAACTCCGTCTAGTATTTTCTCCCTGGGTCTACCTGGTGCTCTTTCCCTCCAGCTTTCCCGTTGTGACCAGGTGCTCCAATTCCCCTACAGCTACAGCCTATGGTATTCAGCAACACCATGCATAGTGCTTTTCCTTCCAGGTACATGTTCCGGGTGGATACCACAGCCTATCAAATGCCTATCAATTAACATCAGAAAGAGAGTTCTTGAATGTTATATAGAACCAATACTGTTGCACGGATGCGAGGCGTGGACAGTCAACAAGCAAAGCCAGAACAAGATTGAGGCAGCCGAGATGTGGTTTCTAAGAAGAATGTTGAGAGTTCCATGGACAGCAAAGAAAACAAACGAGACAGTCTTGATGGAGGCATACACAAGTAGATCACTCATAAGGAAGATTAGGAAAAGACAGGCAACATTTATAGGCCATTTTATGAGGAAGGAGGATTTGGAGCACCTGGTCACAGCGGGAAAGCTGGAGGGAAAGAGAGCACCGGGTAGACCCAGGGAGAGAATGCTGGACGGACTTGCAGAGTGGCTGGGGACGAGGGGGGTGGGAGAGATGCTAGGGGCAACGAGAGATAGAGACAGATGGAAGTCCATGATCGCCAACGCCATGCGACAGGGCACCTGATGATGATGATGTGTGTATAGTGCTTTTCCTTCCAGGTAGCCTACATATTCCGGGTGGATGCTACAGCCTATGGCATTCAGTAACACCAGTGCTTTTCCTTCCAGGTACATGTTCTTCTTCCAGCTTCCCTACCTGCCGGAGTTCATGCTCAGGATCAACGATTTCCGTACCCTGGGGACCATGTTTAAGGGACGGACCATGGGAGTCAAGTCTGACCGCTTCACGGATGAAGACTTAGAGGCCTACAAATATAACTATTCACGTGAGTCACTTCCTGTGGTGTACATGTATATGTGTGTAGGGGAGCGTGGAGATGGGTCAATGTCTGTGCATATATACATATGTATGTAGGTAGTTAGATAGATAATTAGGTCGATAAGTAGATAGATAGGTAGATAGATAGACAGGTAGATAGACAGACAGACAGACGGACAGACAGACACACACAGAGACTCGCAGAGAGACAGACAGACAGATATCAAAGATAGATACATAGATAGGTAGATAAGTAGACAGGTAGATAGATAGACAGGTAGATAGATGGACAGACTCGAGACAGACAGACAGATATCAAAGATAGATACATAGATAGGTAGATAAGTAGACAGGTAGATAGATAGACAGGTAGATAGATGGACAGACAGACAGACAGACAGATAGATAGACAGACAGATAGAGAGAGAAAGAGAGAGAGAGATAAATAGATAGATAGATAGATAGATAGACAGACAGACACACACACACACACAGAGACTCGCAGAGAGACAGACAGATAGATATATAGATAGGTAGATAAGTAGACAGGTAGATAGATAGACAGGTAGATAGATGGACAGACAGACAGACAGACAGACAGATAGATAGATAGATAGATAGACAGACAGACACACACACACACACACAGAGACTCGCAGAGAGACAGACAGACAGATAGATATATAGATAGGTAGATAAGTAGACAGGTAGATAGATAGACAGGTAGATAGATGGACAGACAGACAGACAGACAGACAGATAGATAGATAGATAGATAGATAGACAGATAGAGAGAGAAAGAGAGATAGATAGATAGACAGACAGACAGACAGACAGTAACAGTAGCGGTGATGATGGTGGTGAAAGTAGTGTAATAATAGTAGTAGTAGTAGTAGTAACAGTAATAGTGGTAGTAGTAGTGGTAGTGGTGATAGTGGTAGTAGTAGTGGTGGTGGTGGTAGTAGTAGTAGTAGAAGTAGTAGTAGTGTTATTAGAGACAGTGATGTTGATGATGATGATGATGATGCTGATTACAATAATGATGATGATTATGATGGCGACGACGATGATGAAGTTGACCATGACGAGGATGTTATCATAATGACGATCACAATGCCAGTGACGACAATGACGACAACAACAACGACGATGACGACAAAAACAACAACGATGATGACGACAGTGACAACGACGATAATGATAATGACTGATGATTTACCATGATGATGGTGAAGATAATAATGACGACATCACATCAAAACATTTCAGAGAACGGTTTCACAGAACCCATCAACTACATCAGAGCAGGCTTTCACGCTCAGCAGTCTTTCCGGCGAGACCAAGACTGACCGGGCAAGGTCAAAGGGCGTCACAATGCCAACCCTGATCGTATGGGGGGAAAAGGATGGCGCACTAGACAGACAGCTGCCCGCCCTGGCTAGTCAACGGTGCAAGGGCAAGGTCACTGTTAAGTACATCGAGAACGCCAGCCACTGGGTGCAGATGGACCAGCCGGAGCTGGTTAACAAGTACATCCGAGAGTTTCTGAGCCAGGAATAAGGAATACAATTCAACTTTGATGTTGTTGTTGATTTCGAGATGTGGTTTCTAAGAAGAACGTTGAGAGTTCCATGGGCAGCAGAGAAAACTAACAAGACAGTTTTGATGTAGGCAGACACAAGAGGATCAGTGATAAGAAAGATTAGGCAAAGACAAGCAACATTTATAGGACTTTTATGAGGAAAGGGGAATTAGAGCACCTGGTCACAACAGGAAAGCTGGAGGGAAAGAGAACACCAGGTAGACCCAGGGAGAAAATACTGGGCAGACTTGCAGGGTGGCTGAGGACAGAGAGGGTGGAAGATGTACTTTCAGCGACAAGGGATCGATGCATATGGAGGGCCATGATCGCCAACACCATGCGGCAAGGCACTTGATGATGAGTTGTTGTTGGTGGTGGTGGTGGTGGTGGTGTGGGTGTTGTTGTTGTTGGTGGTGGTGGTGGTTCAGTTTAACTCTTTGACTCCCGCATCCTATCCACCAACTGCAAAAACTTAACCCTTTGATTCCCTCACCCTATCCACCAGCTTCCTGCAGCGATAAATTGGACGGAGTGGTCAACGCCAGGGGCATCTCCTTAGATTATGTGCGCAAATGCATTGATATGTGTACTTATTTTTCTTTTAATTTTTTTCTGTTGAAATATTGTGTAAGTTTTGAAACGGTTATAGCCCTGATATGGCTCTATGCAGTCGGCTGGGCTTTAAACAAAAATAACAACAATAACAACAGCACCTTGTCCACCAGCATCCTACTTTGTCAAGCATGCTGGCAAAGCAAAAACTTAACCCTTTGACTGCCTCACCCTAACACCAGCTTCTGCAGGAAGCTGGTGGATAGGGTGCGGGAGTCAAAGGGTTTACCGTTAAGTTTTTGCAGTTGGTGGATAGGGTGCCGGAGTCAAAGGGTTAAGTTCTTGCTGTTGGTGGATAGGGTGAGGGAGTCAAAGGGTTACGTTTTTGCAGTTGGTGGATAGGGTGCGGGAGTCAAAGGTTAAATTTTTGCAGTTGTGGATAGGGTGAGGGAGTCAAAGGGTTAAGTTCTTACAGTTGGTGGATAGAGTGCAGGAATCAAAGGGTTAAGTTCTTACAGTTGGTGGATAGGGTGCGCGAGTCAAAGGGTTACGTTTTTGCAGTTGGTGGATAGGGTGAGGGAGTCAAAGGGTTAAGTTTTTGCAGCTGGTGGATAGGGTGCAGGAGTCAAAAGGTTAGAGAATTTGTGAGCAGCGAATGAGGATTTTTTCTTATCTTGTTGTTGCTATTGTTGTTGTCGTTATTGTTATTTCATTGTTATTGTTGGTACATTTGTTTTTTTTATAGTTGTTGTTGCTGTTGTGGTTGTCTTGTTGTTGAGCTAGTTGATATTGTGGTTATTGTTGTTTTTGTAATTGTTGTTGCTGTTATGGTTGTGTTGTTGATGTTGTTACAGTTGATACTATGAATGTTATTATTATTGTTGTTGTTGTTGTAGTTTTGTTACGGTTGTTGTTGCTGTTGTTGTCAATAGTTGATGTTATGATTGTTATTGTTGTTGTTGTTATAGTTTTGTTACGGTTGTTATTGCTGTTGTCAGACGTATGCACATGTTATTTCAAGGTTAATGTTATAACCGACTGTAATATTGTAATGTGCTTTTGGTATTTTTACTGGTTTTGTATTAAAATTGCTTTACTATTTTCATAGGTTTTGTGTTAAAATGCTTTGTTATTTGTGTTAATACATATATATATATATATATATATATATATTATATATATATATATATATATGTGTGTGTGTGTGTGTGTGTGTGTGTGTGTGTGTGTGTGTGTGTGTGTGTGTGTGTGACCCCCCACCACGAAATCAGTCTTAACTAGCATTTTGGGCATTTTGAGATATACAGATCACTGGAAAGTGTACATTCTGCTGATTATTTTGGTACTTGAATAAAGCTTGTACTCAAAAAAATGTAGACGTTATGTATATTTAAAGTCATTAAGTTGCATGACGGCCATTTTGAGAAAACGGCCTCTAAAGTTTTTGTGTGCTCTCCTACACATTTTCCTTAAATTTCTTTATTTGTTGGCTTTAACCCAGTTTGTTTCTAATTTTCGCTGTCATTATCTGAAAGGTGCACTAAAGAGCTTTCCATCAGTATATTACATGTGCGGGTACTGTACAGGTTACGGTTCATAATAAGAGATGAAAATATACTTTTGGTAGGAAATTGCGTTCTTTCTGCTGCGATCAGTGCATTAAAATACCGATTTAAATTGATTAATAACATCTTTTTCAAGAAAAAAAATTCTGTGGGGGGATAGATTATAGTCTACAGAAATCAATTTTGAGAAAAAATCAAAACACCCCGGATAGACCCTCAGTCATGTTTTCAACTCCTAGTGCTGTTTGACTGACTGCGAGTTAAGACTGATTTCGTGGTGGGAGGTCACATATATACACATTGTATATATAATATATGTATCAAAGAAAATATATGAAACAGTCTTGAAGGAGGCAGACACAAGAAGATCATTCTTAAAGAAGATTACGAAAAGACAAGCAACATCTGCAGGCCATTTTATGAGGAAAGGGGAATTAGAACGCCTGGTCACGTTAGGAAAGCTAGAGGGAAAGAAAACACCAGGTAGACCGAGGGAGAAAATATTGGACGGACTTGCAGGGTGGCTGAGGACAGAGAGAGTGGGAGATGTACTTGCAGCGACAAGGGATAGATTCGTGTGGAGGGTCATGATCGCCAACGCCATGCGGCAGGACACATGATGATGAGTATACACATACTGCTGATCACGTGCGCATGCATACGCACAAATGCATGCGTGCACGCACTCACATACACGCTACACACGCGCGCATTGATGTACGTTTTCACACACACACCACACACACAACGAAACACTGTCTAAAATCATTCATAGTGAAAAGACGTTAAAGCAAGAAACAAACGAGCACGCACGCACACACACACACACACACACACACACACACACACACACACACACACACACACACACACACACCGTCTAATATCACTCATA
>JAPXFY010000012.1:88906219-88911219 GCA_030674185.1 Monoplex corrugatus | reverse complement strand
CCAAGGACCGGCGTTCGTCCGTAAAGCGTAGGCCTTGTCTGTGAAAGGTAAGTTTGTGTAGGGTGGTAGTACCGCTTCGTCAATGTCCATATCCTTGTCCATCAGCTGCTCCGACCCGAGGATTTCCTGGTCAGCGTCCCCGTAAGGCAGGGGACCGTAGCCTGATCCGGTTTCTGCGGAATGGGGATAAGATTCCGGCGTTTTGAGTCTCTGCCACGCCTCGGGCACACCCAGATCTTGATCACTGTCCTCCTCACGGAAACCAAACAACTTGCCGTGAAGGCGGTCCACGTCAACGTCATCCTCCAGATTGGGGGGCACGAACACCTTCTTCGGGGGTTCCGGAACCCCATCAGACCACCTCCGTGGCAAGGGGATGTCGCTGTCCAGAATGTCAGGATCCTGCTCCCACTTGTCTGGAGGTCCGTCCAGGTCTAAGCTGAGGTCTGGGAAGTCTTCATCCGGGACTTTATCGTGCTTGTATGGGGTCGGGGCCTTCTTGGGGTCTCCTGAAGGACTGCGGGGCAAAAGGCTGATCGGACTGACGGCACTCTCTAAGGTCGGCTCCATCATCAGCTCCGGGGAGAACCTCAGTATGGGCTGCGTGGACTTTTGGAAGTTCTGTGGAATATGCATGGATATGATCATGGCAGCTGACATGTAGCTAACACAGGAATAATTCCTTTTTCCTGGATGCCTTACATACAAACGCACGCGTATGCATATAAAGTATTCTGTGTGTGTGTGTGTGTGTGTGTGTGTGTGTGTGTGTGTGTGTGTGTGTGTGTGTGTGTGTGTGTGTGTGTGTGTCTCTTTCTCTGTCTGTCTGTCTGTCTGTTTGTTTGTCTGTCTGTCTGTCTCTCTTTTTCTTTCTCTCCCCCCCTCTCTCTCTCTCGCTCTTGCTCTCTCATTCAGTTCACACACACACACAGATACAAACTAACACAGGTACAAATACACACAGACACAAACAGACAAAAACACACACCGACACACACAAACAAACACACACACACAGACGCACATAGACACTCACAGGCACACAGATGCAGACACACACACATACACACACACATCTCTCTCTCTCTCTCTCATACACACACACACACACACACACGTACACACACGTACATACACACACACCACACACACACACACACACACACGTACACACACACACACACACACACACACGTACACACACACACACACACACACACACACACACAAGCACACACACTCACATACACACAACTAGACTGAGTACAAATTTTGTGAGAAATAATTAATTCATGCTAGTGTATGGCTTGCATACAAGTCAATATCGCTGGGTATCAGTATACTTCAATATACAATAAATATAAGCTACAAGCCACCAGTATATTACAATATACAATAAATATAAGCTACAAGCCACCAGTATATTACAATATACAATAAATATAAGCTACAAGCCACCAGTATATTACAATATACAATAAATATAAGCTACAAGCCACCAGTATATTACAATATACAATAAATGTAACCCACAAGCTATCAGTATATTACAATATCTGTCTATCTATCTTACTTACTATCTATCTATCTATCTGTCTGTCTATCTGTCTAATCTGTCTGTCTATCTATTTATCTTACTATCTGTCTATCTTACTATCTATCTATCTATCTATCTGTCTGTCTGTCTATATATCTATCTTACTATCTATCTATCTATCTATCTATCTATCTGTCTGTCTATCTATCTATCTGTCTGTCTATCTATTATCTTACTATCTGTCTATCTTACTATCTATCTATCTATCTATCTATCTATCTATCTGTCTGTCTATATATCTATCTATCTATCTGTCTGTCTGTCTGTCTGTCTGTCTATATATCTATCTATCTATATGTATGTATGTATGTATATATATATATATATGTATGTACACACACAACACACACACACACACACACACACACACACACACACACACACACACACACAGACACACACACACACACACACACACACACACACACAACACACACACACACACACACACACACACACAACACACACACACACACACACACACACACACACACACTGGTCACAAAATATCGCAGACTCCTCGTACATATGTTATGTTGACATCAGAACGATCACAACTCTCCTATCTCATCTTAATATTCCACTATCAGAATGATGGAAACACTAAGATGGGCAGCCAACAGGCCAGTGGACCTATCAAACACTGAACTGACACCACCAGAATGATGGAAACATTAAGACGGGCAGCCAACAGGCCAGTGGACCTATCAAACACTAAACTGACACCACCAGAATGATGGAAACATTCAGATGGGCAGCCAACAGGCCAGTGGACCTATCAAACACTAAACTGACACCACCAGAATGATGGAAACACTAAGATGGGCAGCCAACAGGCCAGTGGACCTATTAAACACTAAACTGACACCACCAGAATGATGGAAACATTCAGATGGGCAGCCAACAGGCCAGTGGACCTATCAAAACACTAAGCTGACACCACCAGAATGATGGAAACATTAAGATGGGCAGCCAACAGACCAGTGGACCTATCAAACACTAAACTGACACCACCAGAATGATGGAAACATTAAGATGGGCAGTCAACAGGCCAGTGGACCTATCAAACACTAAACTGACACCACCAGAATGATGGAAACATTCAGACGGGCAGCCACCAGGCCAGTGGACCTATCAAACACTAAAATGACATCACCAGAATGATGGAAACATTTAGATGGGCAGCCAACAGGCCAGTGGACCTATCAAACACTAAGCTGACACCACCAGAATGATGGAAACATTAAGATGGGCAGCCAACAGGCCAGTGGACCTATCAAACACTAAACTGACACCACCAGAATGATGGAAACATTAAGATGGACAGCCAACAGGCCAGTGGACCTATCAAACACTAAGCTGACACCACCAGAATGATGGAAACATTTAAGGTGGGCAGTCAACAGGCCAGTTGTGTGATATTATGTGCTAGGGTTGAACTCGAGATATCAGATTTTGCAAACATATTTTATACGATGGCTAATTGTGAACCACAATACAATTATATTTAATTCACGATTTTAAGTGATAGAAATAAGCCTTACAAGAACAACTAAAAGTGATTGATAGTATTAACAATAAAAGTGAATGATAGTATTAACAAATAAAAGTGAATGATAATATCAACAAATAAAAGTGAATGATAATATTAACAAATAAAAGTGAATGATAGTATTAACAAATAAAAGTGAATGATAATATCAACAAATAAAAGTGAATGATAGTATTAACAAATAAAAGTGAATGATAGTATTAACAAATAAAAGTGAATGATAGTATTAACAAATAAAAGTGAATGATAGTATTAACAAGTAAAAGTGAATGATAGTATTAACAAGTAAAAGTGAATGATAGTATTAACAAGCAAAAGTGAATGATAGTATTAACAAGTAAAAGTGAATGATAGTATTAACAAATAAAAGTGAATGATAGTATTAACAAGTAAAAGTGAATGATAGTATTAACAAATAAAAGTGAATGATAATATTAACAAAAAAAGTGAATGATAGTATTAACAAATAAAAGTGAATGGTAGTATTAACAAATAAAAGTGAATGATAGTATGAACAAATAAAAGTGAATGGTAGTATTAACAAATAAAAGTGAATGATAGTATTAACAAATAAAAGTGAATGGTAGTATTAACAAATAAATGTGAATGATAGTATTAACAAATAAATGTGAATGATAGTATTAACAAATAAAAGTGAATGATAGTATTAACAAATAAAAGTGAATGATAGTATGAACAAATAAAAGTGAATGGTAGTATGAACAAATAAAAATAAATGACAGTATTCAAATAATTCTATTTAGTTCACGAGTTTAAGTAATAGTATCCCCCGAACCCCCCCCCCCCCCCTTCCCCATGGGGATGCCAGGAGCTCTTTCGGTGTAAATAGTATCCCCACCTTCTGGAAATTCTGTGCTAGAAATTTCCTCTTTTCTGTCACTCTCTTTGTTTCTGCCTTGCTCTTTTCCTTTCTGTCATTTCTTCCTATCATTTTCTGCCTTGCTGGTCCACTCACCTGTATGCGTTCGATAAAGTCTTACATAATGTCTCTTAGGATTGATAAATGGGTACATGTGTTAATTGCATTTTTGGCTCTTAGGAAATGAGATATGCGGAAGTAATTTCAGGTAATTTAGGCCTGCTTTTAAAGTGCCCTTAGTTTAAATTTGTATTCAGGTATAATTTTGAAATCCCCTGTATAATAAACTGGAAGGAGTGGTCAACGTCAGGGGCATCTCCTTGGATTATGGTCAAGAATGCATTGCTACGTGGACTTAATTTTATGTTCCTTTTGTTGTTGGGGTAATGTGTGTGTATTGAAACGGATATAGCCCTGATGTGGCTCTATCTATCTATCTATCTATCTATCTATCTATCTATCTATCTATCTATTTATCTATCTATCTATCTATCTATCTGTCTGTCTATCTATCTATGTTTCTATCTATCTATCTATCTATCTGTCTATCTATCTATCTATCTATCTGTCTGTCTATCTATCTATCTATCTATCTATCTATCTATCTGTCTGTCTATCTATCTATCTATCTATCTATCTGTCTGTCTATCTATCTATGTTTCTATCTATCTATCTATCTGTCTGTCTGTCTATCTATCTATGTGTCTATCTATCTATCTATCTATCTATCTGTCTATCTATCTATCTATCTATCTATCCATCTATCTGTCAGTCTATCTATCTATCTATCTGTCTGTCTATTATCTATCTATCTATCTATCTATCTTCTATTTGTCTGTTCTATCTATCTATCTATCTATCTATCTGATCTATCTATCATCATCTATGTTTCTATCTATCTATCTATTGTCTGTCTGTCTATCTATCTATGTTCTATCTATCTATCTCTATCTATCTGTCTATCTATCTAT
>JAPXFY010000012.1:88881219-88901219 GCA_030674185.1 Monoplex corrugatus | reverse complement strand
TAGCAAACAATGAAGCAAACAATGAAGCAAACAGTGAAGCAAACAGTGAAGCAAACAGTGAAGCAAACAATGAAGCAAACAGTGAAGCAAACAATGAAGCAAACAGTGAAGCAAACAATGAAGCAAACAATGAAGCAAACAGTGAAGCAAACAGTGAAGCAAACAATGAAGCAAACAATGAAGCAAACAATGAAGCAAACAATGAAGCAAACAATGAAGCAAACAATGAAGCAAACAGTGAAGCAAACAATGAAGCAAACAATGAAACAAACAATGAAGCAAACAATGAAGCAAACAATGAAGCAAACAAACAACCACAGTTTGCCAAATACAAACCATATTGGTAAGGCAGCGTAAACATTTCCTTTATACTAAGGGCTTTAAGCTTTTTTGTGTGTGTATGTTACTTTTTTTTTTCTTTCTTTCTTTTTTTTAGTTAATCTTGAAAGCCAGTCGCCGTGGTGTAGTGGTTAACGCAACGGACTACTGACTGGAAGGTTGTGTGTTCGAATCCCCATCAGTCCCTTCAAAAATCACTGTGAGATTTTTCGGCTCTACCCAGAACTGGGCGTGCTATGGACTCTTTGGGAAGACTGGGACCACACAGTCGAGTCTCATCCACTTCACGGATGCGTCACTGAGGGTGTTGATCAAACCTTCTGATCAACACCGCAGGTGTCTGTATCTCTCAGGCCTGGTTGACACCAGGATATATTATGATAGTAAGCGTGGAGTACAGCCCTGTCACACAGTCTTAATCCTAAATGGAACTCTATTGCATCATGATTATCATCCTCATCGACATCATCATCATCGCATTGTAAAAAAAGTGTGCCAGCTTCTGTGACCATTAAGGTGGCGTAGAAAATGGGACGAAAAAAAAAAGGTGAGCGCAAAGGTAACCTCCCTGAGTGCAATGATCCTTAAAAAAAATCTTGAAAGCGAAGAACACACTTCCAAAGTCATCTACAGCTATTGAACATAAGAAAACATTTGTCACAGTCAAGACATGTGTGTCTTTCTTTACAGATGGGACTTCTCCT
Source organism: Monoplex corrugatus (assembly GCA_030674185.1). Classification (NCBI taxonomy): domain Eukaryota; kingdom Metazoa; phylum Mollusca; class Gastropoda; order Littorinimorpha; family Ranellidae; genus Monoplex; species Monoplex corrugatus. The sequence goes on along the minus strand of JAPXFY010000012.1, from coordinate 88,900,176 downwards.
TTTGTTCACATCTTTCTGGTCAGGTGACTACTACTATTGTTCACGTCTTTCTTTACAGATGGGACTTCTCCTTTTGTTCACATCTTTCTGGTCAGGTGACTACTACTATTGTTCACGTCTTTCTGGTCAGGTGACTACTACTATTGTTCACGTCTTTCTGGTCAGGTGACTACTACTATTGTTCACATCTTTCTGGTCAGGTGACTACTACTATTGTTCACGTCTTTCTGGTCAGGTGACTACTACTATTGTTCACGTCTTTCTGGTCAGGTGACTACTACTATTGTTCACGTCTTTCTGGCCAGGGCACTCTCTTTTTGTTCACGTCTTTCTGGTCAGGTGACTACTACTATTGTTCACGTCTTTCTGGCCAGGGCACTCTCTTTTTGTTCACGTCTTTCTGGTCAGGTGACTATACTATTGTTCACGTCTTTCTGGCCAGGGCACTCTCTTTTTGTTCACATCTTTCTGGTCAGGTGACTACTACTATTGTTCACGTCTTTCTGGTCAGGTGACTCCTACTATTGTTCACGTCTTTCTGGTCAGGTGACTACTACTATTGTTCACGTCTTTCTGGTCAGGTGACTACTACTATTGTTCATATCTTTCTGGTCAGGTGACTACTACTATTGTTCATATCTTTCTGGTCAGGTGACTACTACTATTGTTCACATCTTTCTGGTCAGGTCATTTCTGTTATTGTTCACATCTTTATGGTCAGGTCATTTCTGTTATTGTTCACATCTTTATGGTCAGGTCATTTCTGTTATTGTTCACATCTTTATGGTCAGGTCATTTCTGTTATTGTTCACATCTTTATGGTCAGGTGACTTCTGTTATTGTTTACATCTTTATGGTCAGGTCATTTCTGTTATTGTTCACATCTTTATGGTCAGGTCATTTCTGTTATTGTTCACATCTTTATGGTCAGGTCATTTCTGTTATTGTTCACATCTTTATGGTCAGGTCATTTCTGTTATTGTTCACATCTTTATGGTCAGGTCATTTCTGTTATTGTTCACATCTTTATGGTCAGGTCATTTCTGTTATTGTTCACATCTTCATTGTCAGGTGACTTCTATTATTGTTCACATCTTTATGGTCAGGTGACTTCTGTTATTGTTCACATCTTTATGGTCAGGTGACTTCTGTTATTGTTTACATCTTTATTGTCAGGTGACTACTGTTATTGTTCACATCTTTATGGTCAGGTGACTTCTGTTATTGTTTACATCTTCATTGTCAGGTGACTTCTGTTACTGTTTACATCTTATCTTCATTGTCGGTGACTTCTGTTACTGTTTTACATCTATCTTCATTGTCAGGTGACTTCTGTTACTGTTTACATCTATCTTCATTGTCAGGTGACTTCTGTTACTGTTTACATCTCATCTTCATTGTCAGGTGACTTCTGTTACTGTTTACATCTCATCTTCATTGTCTGGTGACTTCTGTTACTGTTTATCCATCTTCATTGTCAGGTGACTTCTGTTACTGTTTACATCTCATCTTCATTGTCTGGTGACTTCTGTTACTGTTTACATCTATCTTCATTGTCGGTGACTTCTGTTACTGTTTACATCTCATCTTCATTGTCAGGTGACTTCTGTTATGTTACATCTCATCTTCATTGTCAGGTGACTTCTGTTACTGTTTACATCTCATCTTCATTGTCAGGTGACTTCTGTTACTGTTTACATCTATCTTCATTGTCAGGTGACTTCTGTTACTGTTTACATTCTCTTCATTGTCTGGTGACTTCTGTTACTGTTACATCTCATCTTCATTGTCTGGTGACTTCTGTTACTGTTTACATCTTCTTCATTGTCAGGTGACTTCTGTTATTTTTACATCTCATCTTCATTGTCAGGTGACTTCTGTTACTGTTTACATCTCATCTTCATTGTCAGGTGACTTCTGTTACTGTTTACATCTATCTTCATTGTCAGGTGACTTCTGTTACTGTTACATCTCATCTTCATTGTCAGGTGACTTCTGTTACTGTTTACATCTATCTTCATTGTCAGGTGACTTCTGTTACTGTTTACATCTCATCTTCATTGTCAGGTGACTTCTGTTACTGTTTACATCTCATCTTCATTGTCAGGTGACTTCTGTTACTGTTTACATCTCATCTTCATTGTCAGGTGACTTCTGTTACTGTTTACATCTATCTTCATTGTCAGGTGACTTCTGTTACTGTTTACATCTATCTTCATTGTCAGGTGACTTCTGTTACTGTTTACATCTCATCTTCATTGTCAGGTGACTTCTGTTACTGTTTACATCTCATCTTCATTGTCAGGTGACTTCTGTTACTGTTACATCTTATCTTCATTGTCGGTGACTTCTGTTACTGTTTACATCTCATCTTCATTGTCAGGTGACTTCTGTTACTGTTTACATCTATCTTCATTGTCAGGTGACTTCTGTTACTGTTTACATCTTATCTTCATTGTCAGGTGACTTCTGTTACTGTTTACATCTCATCTTCATTGTCTGGTGACTTCTGTTACTGTTACATCTATCTTCATTGTCAGGTGACTTCTGTTACTGTTTACATCTCTCTTCATTGTCTGGTGACTTCTGTTACTGTTTACATCTATCTTCATTGTCAGGTGACTTCTGTTACTGTTTACATCTATCTTCATTGTCTGGTGACTTCTGTTACTGTTTACATCTCATCTTCATTGTCTGGTGACTTCTGTTACTGTTTACATCTCATCTTCATTGTCGGTGACTTCTGTTACTGTTTACATCTCTCTTCATTGTCTGGTGACTTCTGTTACTGTTTACATCTATTTCATTGTCGGTGACTTTGTTCTGTTTACATTCATCTTCATTGTCGGTGACTTCTGTTACTGTTTACATCTCATCTTCATTGTCAGGTGACTTCTGTTACTGTTTACATCTCATCTTCATTGTCTGGTGACTTCTGTTACTGTTTACATCTCATCTTCATTGTCAGGTGACTTCTGTTACTGTTTACATCTATCTTCATTGTCAGGTGACTTCTGTTACTGTTTACATCTCATCTTCATTGTCAGGTGACTTCTGTTACTGTTTACATCTCATCTTCATTGTCTGGTGACTTCTGTTACTGTTTACATCTTCTTCATTGTCAGGTGACTTCTGTTACTGTTTACATCTCATCTTCATTGTCAGGTGACTTCTGTTACTGTTTACATCTTTTCATTGTCAGGTGACTTCTGTTACTGTTTACATCTCATCTTCATTGTCAGGTGACTTCTGTTACTGTTTACATCTATCTTCATTGTCTGGTGACTTCTGTTACTGTTTACATTCATCTTCATTGTCAGGTGACTTCTGTTACTGTTTACATCTATCTTCATTGTCAGGTGACTTCTGTTACTGTTTACATCTCATCTTCATTGTCAGGTGACTTCTGTTACTGTTTACATCTATCTTCATTGTCAGGTGACTTCTGTTACTGTTTACATTCTCTTCATTGTCAGGTGACTTCTGTTACTGTTTACACATCTTCATTGTCAGGTGACTTCTGTTACTGTTTACATCTCATCTTCATTGTCAGGTGACTTCTGTTACTTTTTCAACATCTTCATTGTCAGGTGACTTCTGTTACTGTTTACATCTCATCTTCATTGTCAGGTGACTTCTGTTATGTTTACATCTCATCTTCATTGTCAGGTGACTTCTGTTACTTGTTTACATCTATCTTCATTGTCAGGTGACTTCTGTTATTGTTTACATCATCTTCATTGTCAGGTGACTTCTGTTATTGTTTACATCTCTTCATTGTCAGGTGACTTCTGTTACTGTTTACATTCATCTTCATTGTCAGGTGACTTCTGTTACTGTTTCACATCTTCATTGTCAGGTGACTTCTGTTACTGTTTCACATCTTCATTGTCAGGTGACTTCTGTTATGTTTACATCTCATCTTCATTGTCAGGTGACTTCTGTTATGTTTACATTCTTTCATTGTCAGGTGACTTCTGTTACTGTTTAAATCATCTTCATGTCAGGTGACTTCTGTTACTGTTTACATCTTTATGTCAGGTGACTTCTGTTACTGTTTACATCATCTTCATTGTCAGGTGACTTCTGTTATTGTTTACACTATCTTCATTGTCAGGTGACTTCTGTTACTGTTTACATCTCTCTTCATTGTCAGGTGACTTCTGTTATGTTTACATCTATCTTCATTGTCATGGTGACTTCTGTTACTGTTTACATCTATCTTCATTGTCTGGTGACTTCTGTTACTGTTTACATCTCACTTCATTGTCAGGTGACTTCTGTTATGTTTACATCTTCTTCATGTGTCAGGTGACTTCTGTTACTGTTTAACTCATCTTCATTGTCGGTGACTTCTGTTACTGTTTACATCTTTCATTGTCAGGTGACTTCTGTTACTGTTTACATCTATCTTCATTGTCAGGTGACTTCTGTTATGTTTACATCTTTTCATTGTCAGGTGATTCTGTACTGTTTACATCTTCATTGTCGGTGATTCTGACTGTTACATCTTCATTTCATGGTGACTCTGTTATTGTTTACATCTCATCTTATTGTCAGGTGACTTCTGTTATTGTTTACATCTTATTGTCAGGTGACTTCTTTATGTTACATTTCTCATTGTCGTGACTTCTTTATTGTTCCATCTTATGGTCGGTGACTACTGTTATGTTTACATCTTTTCATTGTCAGGTGACTTCTGTTATTGTTATCATCTTTCATTGTCAGGTGACTTACTGTTATATGTTTACATCTTTCATTGTCAGGTGACTTCTGTTATTGTTTACATCTTTATGTCAGGTGACTTCTGTTATTGTTTACATCTTTATTGTCAGGTGACTACTGTTATTGTTTACATCTTTATGTCAGGTGACTTCTGTTATTGTTTACATCTTTATAGTCAGGTGACTTCTGTTATTGTTTACATCTTATGGTCAGGTGACTCTGTTATTGTTTACATCTTCATTGTCAGGTGACTACTGTTATTGTTTACATCTTTATTGTCAGGTGACTTCTGTTATTGTTTACATCTTCATTGTCAGGTGACTACTGTTATTGTTTACATCTTCATTGTCAGGTGACTACTGTTATTGTTCACATCTTCATTGTCAGGTGACTTCTGTTATTGTTTACATCTTCATTGTCAGGTGATTTCTGTTATTGTTTACATCTTCATTGTCAGGTGACTTCTGTTATTGTTTACATCTTCATTGTCAGGTGACTACTTTATTGTTTACATCTTCATTGTCAGGTGACTTCTGTTATTGTTTACATCTTCATTGTCAGGTGACTACTGTTATTGTTTACATCTTTATGGTCAGGTCACTTCTGTTATTGTTCACATCTTTATGGTCATGTGACTTCTTTATTGTTCACATCTTCATTGTCAGGTCACTTCTGTTATTGTTCACATCTTTATGGTTATGCACTTCTGTTATTGTTCACATCTCGTCTTCATTGTCAGGTGACTATTGTTATTGTTCACATCTTCATGGCAGGTACATGTAGCGATGAGTGTGGCCGCTTTTTCCAGTTTCTTCCAACAGCCGTAGAACTTTCCTGTCCTGTCTCTGGCATGATGGGAAGGTCTTCCAGCTGCCATAGAACTTTCCTTTCCTGTCCTGTCCCTGGCATGATGGGAAGGCCTTCCAGTTGCCATAGAACTTTCCTGTCCTGTCCCAGCATGATGGGAAGGCCTTCCAGTTGCCATAGAACTTTCTTCCTTCCTGTCCCCAGCATGATGGGAAGGCCTTCCAGTTGCCATAGAACTTTCTTCCCCTGTCCCCAGCATGATGGGAAGGGCCTTCCAGTTGCCATAAAACTTTCCTTCTCTGTCCCCAGCATGATGGGAAGGTCTTCCAGTTGCCATAGAACTTTCCTTCTCTGTCCCCAGCATGATGGGAAGGTCTTCCAGTTGCCATAGAACTTTCCTTCTCTGTCCCCAGCATGATGGGAAGGTCTTCCAGTTGCCATAGAACTTTCCTCCTCTGTCCCCAGCATGATGGGAAGGTCTTCCAGTTGCCATAGAACTTTCCTACCCTGTCCCAGCATGATGTGGAAGGTCTTCCAGTTGCCATAGAACTTTCCTTCTCTGTCCCCAGCATGATGGGAAGGTCTTCCAGTTGCCATAGAACTTTCCTTCTCTGTCCCCAGCATGATGGGAAGGTCTTCCAGTTGCCATAGAACTTTCCTTCTCTGTCCCCAGCATGATGGGAAGGTCTTCCAGTTGCCATAGAACTTTCCTGTCCTGTCCCCAGCATGATGGGAAGGTCTTCCAGTTGCCATAGAACTTTCCTCTCCTGTCCCTGGCATGATGGGAAGGCCTTCAAGCTGCCATAGAACTTTCCTGTCCCCTGGCATGATGGGAAGGTCTTCCAGCTGCCATAGAACTTTCCTGTCCTGTCCTTGGCATGATGGGAAGGCCTTCCAGCTGCCATAGAACTTTCCTGTCCTGTCCCTGGCATGATGGGAAGGTCTTCCAGCTGCCACGGTCTTTAAATGTGGAAGGTCGGGGCAAAGTGAGAACAGGACTTATGAAACATTAAGTTGACACCATCAGAATGACCGTAGTATTCAGATGGGAAGCTAACAGGACAGTTTCAGTCAGTTTATACCTTTTCTCACACTGGATGAAGCAGTAGGGAAGTTTCAGTCTTTTTCCTCCTAATTTTTGTACCTGGTGTTTGTTTGTTTGTTTGTGATCTTACGCTTAACAAAGGCCAGTTGGTTGAATATTTGCGCCTGTCTTGTGTGGTTGTATTAAATACACGTAATTATTCTCTTTTCGTGTTTTTTTTTTTCTGGTTCCAGTTTTTATATTGCCGGCTGGGATTGAACTCAAGAGATCTGCGTCCATGGCTGTATCTTTTTTTTCTATGAGTATTGTCTTTTTTTTGTTTTTTGTTTTGCATTATGCCTTTTTTAATGGAAACATGCAATCCTAACTCCCCGTTACAAGATACACTGCTTCAGTCCAAATGGATGCCCGCACAAGTACTTCAACAGATGACTACATAGAGAACAGCACGCACATATTAATCCTATGATTCCCGCACCCAATCAACAAACTGCAAAAACTTAACCCTTTGACGCCCTCACCCTATCCATCAGCTTCCTGCAGGTAGCTGGTGGATAGCGTGAGGGAGTCAAAGGGTTACAATTTTTGCTTTGCTAGCATGGTTGACAATGCAGGATGCTGGTAGACAGTGTGCGGTAGTCAAAAGGTTAATTACTTAAATCAATGAATAGATTGATAGACAGATAGCTGTATAATTAAACTTTTGACTCACGCACCCTGTCCACCAGCATCCTGTAATGTCAACCATGCTAGCAAAGCAGAATCTTAACCTGTTGATTCCCTCACCTTATTTACCATCTTCCTGCAGGAAGCTGGTGGATAGGGTGTAGGAATCAAAGGGTTAAATTTTTGCTGTGGGTAGATAGGGTGCGGGAATCAAGGGGTTAAATTTTTGCTGTGGGTAGATAGGGTGAGGGAATCAAAGGGGTTAAGTTTTTGCTGTGGGTAGATAGGGTGCGAGAATCAAAGGGTTAAGTTTTTGCTGTGGGTAGATAGGGTGAGGGAATCAAAGGGTTAAGTTTTTGCTGTCGGTGGATAGGGTGAGGGAGTCAAAGGGTTCAGTTTTTGCTGTCGGTAGATAGGGTGAGGGAATGAAAGGGTTAAGTTTTTGCCGTCGGTAGATAGGGTGAGGGAATCAAAGGGTCAAGTTTTTGCCGTCGATAGATAGGGTGAGGGAATCAAAGGGTTAAGTTTTTGCCGTCGGTAGATAGGGTGAGGGAATCAAAGGGTTAAGTTTTTTGCCGTCGGTAGATAGGGTGCGGGAATCAAAGGGTTAAGTTTTTCCCGTCGGTAGATAGGGTGAGGGAATCAAAGGGTTAAGTTTTTGCTGTCGGTAGATAGGGTGCGGGAGTCAAAGGGTTAAGTTTTTGCTGTCGGTAGATAGGGTGCGGGAGTCAAAGGGTTAAGTTTTTGCTGTCGGTAGGTAGGGTGCGGGAGTCAAAACGGATTAAGGAAAATATCTAAACGATAAGAGACGGGAGGAATGAGAGATCAATGAATGGTAAGGATGGACACATGTCATGTACAAATGAGTGTGTGGGTAGAGTGGTGTGGATGAATCGATCCAAAAGACACCGACAGACGCCGACAGGTGTGTAGTTTACAGACACATCTTGACACCTCACACCCACACAGAGATTAACCCTTTGACTCCCGCACCTTATCAACCAGCTGCAAAAACTTCAACCCTTTGACTCACTCACCCTCACTTACATACACTCAGGGTTAAGTTTTTGCTTTGCTAGCATGGTTGACAATGCAGGATGCTGATGGACAGGTGCAGGAGTCAAAGGGTTACGTTTTTGCTTTGCTAGCATGGACAGGGTGCGGGAGTCAAAGAGTTAAGTTTTTGCTTTGCTAGCATGGTTGATGATGCAGGATGCTGATGGAGAAGGTGCGGGAGAGTCAAAGGGTTAAGTTTTGCTTTGCTAGCATGGTTGACGATGCAGGATGCTGATGGACAGGGTGAGGGAGTCAAAGGGTTAAGTTTTTGCTTTGCTAGCATGGTTGACGATGCAGGATGCTGATGGAGAGGGTGCGGGAGTCAAAGGGTTAAGTTTTTGCTTTGTTAGTATGGTTGACGATGCAGGATGATGATGGACAGGGTGCGGGAGTCAGAGGGTTAAGTTTTTGCTTTGCCAGCATGGACAGGGTGCGGGAGTCAAAGGGTTAAGTTTTTGCTTTGCTAGCATGGTTGATGATGCAGGATGCTGATGGAGAGGGTGCGGGAGAGTCAAAGGGTTAAGTTTTTGCTTTGCTAGCATGGTTGACAATGCAGGATGCTGGTGGACAGGGTGCGGGAGTCAAAGGGTTAAGTTGCGCCTAAGACATCTGCAGGTCATTAATCTCTATTTATAGATCATTAGCACTAGTCACACATGTGAATCCTATGAACAGGTCAGCACTCCCTCTCTCTCCCTCCTCTTTGGTCATGTAGTCAAAACTTGTGGGCATTCATCCATACAAACACAAGATACACACACACACGAGCACATGCATACACACACACACACATACATGCGCACACACACATACACACAGAAACATGTATATATGTGTATATATATATATATCTATATATATATATATATGTATACACACACACATATATATATATATACACATATATGTATACACGCACACATACACACGAATACAAACTCACACATACACACACAAACACACACACAAACACACGTACATACACACACACACACACACAATATCGCACACACACACACACTCACGCACTCACACATACATGCGCACACACACACAGAAACATGTATATATGTGTATATATATATATATCTATATATATATATATGTATGCACACACACATATATATATATATATACACATATATGTATACACGCACACATACACACGAATACAAACTCACACATACACACACGAACACACACACACAAACACACGTACATATACACACACACACAATATCGCACACACACACACACTCACGCAAAGATTGCACTCACACACACACAGGTGTGTGTGTGTGTGTGTGTGTGTGTGTGTATGTAGGTGTGCATGAGCGGAATTGCACATACAGAGGTTAAGCTTGTGATGAAGAAAAATAAACTGTCTCATTGTTAGAAAAAACAACAACAACAACAAACAACAGAAACAATACAGGCATTCAAAGTCTACAGACATACTTTTCCACAAAATTCGCTTCTCAACATAAATGATTCACACAAACAGTTCAATTCCAACCATATCGCTTTATTCAATTAAAACATTTCTGTCAAGCATACATTTAACCCTTTGACTACCACACCCCATCTACCGACTGCAAAAACTCAACCTTTTGGCGCCCTCACCCTATCCACCAGGTTCCTGCAGGAAGCTGGTGGATAGGGTGAGGGAACCAAAAGGTTAAGTTTTTGCTTTGCGAGCATGGTTGACAATACAAGATGCTGATGGACAGGGTGCAGGAGTCAAAGGGTTAAACTCAAGATCTCTTACTTCACACATCCAAGCATACTGTCACATTCATGATTTAGTTCTGTCTCCTGTGAAACAAGTCGCAGTTTGGTGTTTGTTTATTAGGATTCATCACACTCACTGTGAATTCATGAACATAGAACCTTTGATGAAGATGTAGGCATTTCGCATGTGTTTAGAATTTTGGGTCTCATGCGGATAATCTTGCTTTGCGAATGCGTTTATCGTTGACCTTTTACTGAGAGAGAATACAAATAAAATACAAACAAACAAACAAACAAACAAACAAACAAACAAACACCAACAACAACTACTAAAATCTCAAACTGTATAAATTAAACGACCTTATATTGTTTAAGAAAACATAACAGAGAAAAAAAACAAAAACAAAAAAAAAACACAAAAAAACATAACAGACTAATAGATATGGCGTACGTACTAAAATCTAAAACTGTATAAATTAAATGACCTTATATTGTTTAAGAAAACATAACAGACTAATAGATATGGCGAATGTACATGATTTTTGCTCAATCCATTGTATACACATCTTGTTCTTTTTTTCAATGATATTGTAATAATGTTCAGCAAACATTGTATTTATTTGTGTTTTGTCGAAAAAGAATTTTAAAAAATTTGAGAAAAAAAAAAAGGATTTATCGCGCTCACATAATTCCTCACGTGCTCCACCCAAATCTGCCAGCAGCTATCTGGCAGATTTTCTGAGCCTATCAAAAAACCCCACGTGCTGGCAAGGTCTTCAAATGAGGAGGAACCTGGACCTATTAAACAATGAAGAAGAAGGAACAAAAAAACCCCCAAAAAAACCACGAAAATAGAACCAGAACGCGTATTTAACTCAATCGCTTCATGCCGGAAGAAAATCTCCGTCACTTCTGTTTACTGCTTGGATACGCGACATCGATTTATCGATGGCGGACATTCGTTTTCTTTTTTTTACATCAGAAGCGTCAGTTATAGGGAAAACTCACTGGGAACCGAAACTAGGGTATGTTTACAGCATTTATTTACCTTAGACCGTTTGTGGCAATGTGAAACAAAGACAACAGTAGCCTTTTTTCAGCGCTATCCACGACATGCACATTTCGCAAATAGCGTCAAGGAAAGCAAGTCGAACCTCACAATTCTGTAAATATTTTGTGCTCTGGAGCAACTGTACGCAAAAAGTGACAACTACCAGTAATCTTGTGATTTGAAACATCCATGGCATGGAAATTATGTTCTGGACTTCATCTAAAACTGTTTCACAGTGTGTGTTCATATCCATAAAAAAAAAACAAAAAAAAATTACCCCCCTTTGGATACCTATTTGGATACCTCATCATTTACAAGTACACGGAATACCATAAATAAAGTAAGATTATTTGTAAAGATCTAATCCTGGTCTTTCTGTACCACTTTACTTTGTTTGTCTACTTTATTTGGTTGTTTTTCTGTATTTTTTAAAAATGTGCTAAAAATCCTCCGAATTGAGGGGGCAGAATGACCCTGAAGACTGCGACTCGATTGAATTAATACAACCACACAAGACAGGTGCAATTTTCGGCCAGCTGGCCTCTGTCATGTGTAAAGATAAGATCACAAACGAATAAACACCAAATACAAAAATTAGGAGAAAAAGACTGAAACTTCCCTGCTGCTTTGTTCAGTGTAAGAGCGATGAATCCTAACAAACAAAAGGATGGACGAACCTGACTCACTTGTCCTGAAGAAATCTTTATGGCTGAAGTTGAAATGTAGACAAAAGCTGAATCTGGTAAGGCCCAAATCACTTCATGTTTCATAGCTAATACATATTACTGATAAAACCTGCCCATGGTTAGATATCTTAATATCAGTTTCCAAACTGCCAGACAGGTACATATGTACAAATGTAATTCCTTTATTCATGTGATACTACTGTCCCATTTTCTCTCTTCACTCACACACACACACACATGCTCACACACACACACACACACACACAAAGGCACACACACACACACATACATACACACATATATATACAGGGGGGTGAAAAAGTAGGTATACAGTTATGAAAAAAGAAAACACGTACAATACTCACTGCATTTATTATACAAACAAATGAATATTGCATATATGTAATAACAAGCACAGCCTTAATCCCTCAGATACTCAAACTGCTTGCCGTCGGTATTCACACACTCCTCTACTCGAGAGCGGAATTAAGCATTATAATAATGATGTGATACTTACTGTATACCTACTTTTGCACCCCCCTATATATATATATACATACACATATACACACCATGTAATCCATCGACATGAAACTGAACAGCATGACATGACGCGCAGATTTCTTTTAAAACTAATTCTGACAAAAGACCTGTTCCTCTTTCTGACAATTTAACAGTACATTGGTCATGGACTACCAAACCAACATGAACCCCTCAAATTTGGCACATGCCCTTTGGGGGTGGGGGGGGGGGGTTAGCGTTATGAGGGTGGTGTCCATTTTCTCTCACTCATGGATTAGGGAGTGAGGTGGTAGACATCTAAACTTTTCTCTAGGTCAGCAATATGAGGGTGATGTCCATCCTCTCTCCCTCACTGTTTTACACAGGCAGGCACCAGCTCACAGTGGGCTGAAGACCACATGCGCAAAGTATGCTCTGGGCCTGTTTCAAACCCATGGAAATCTGTTGGGTCACAGTGGAAGGACAGAGCTCCAAGCTGTCCCTCTACACAAACTGTCCAAACTGTCCCTCTACACAAACTGTGGATCATATAGGATACAGCTCCAAGCTGTCCCTCTACACAAACTGTCCAACTTGTCCCTATACACAAACTGTGGATCACATATGATACAGCTCTAAGCTGTCCCTCTACACAAACTGTTCAAGCTGTTACTCTACACAAACTGTGGATCATATACGATACAGCTCTAAGCTGTCCCTGTACACAGAGGACCATATAAGACACAGCTCCAAGCTGTCCCTGTACACAGAGGACCATATAAGACACAGCTCCAAGCTGTCCATGTACACAGACGATCTTATAAGACACAGCTCCAAGCTGTCCCTCTACACAAACCAGGCTGAGGATCATTACACCTACTTTTCCATTATCTGTAACATGAAGAGAAATAAAAGTGGTTTTGATTGATCGATTTGATTCAGTTTTTACGTCAGTACCCACCTCAGGTGATATGACCGACGGGGATAACCATCCCAGGGAAGTGGAAGAAGGGGGACTTATCTAATCCAATACTGACACCACCAGAACAACAATGATGTTAAGATGGGACAGCGAGAAGGCCAGTTTTAATGGGGGGACTTATCTAATCCTATACTGACACCACCAGAACAACAATGATGTTAAGATGGGACAGCAAGAAGGCCAGTTTTAATGGGGGGATTTATCTAATCCTATACTGACACCACCAGAACAACAATGATGTTAAGACGGGACAGTGAGAAGGCCAGTGTTAATGGAGGGGACTTATCTAATCCTATACTGACACCACCAGAACAACAATGATGTTAAGATGGGACAGTGAGAAGGCCAGTTTTAATGTAGCGCACCCCGTGATTCGAACCCACAACCATCAGCATGTGAATCCGATGCTCTATCAACTGAGCTACTGTGGCCCGCCCAAGACAAGCGGAAATCTCAAACTCAGTTTTATCTGGTGTCAGCAGTGAGTGTGCTAACCATTATGCTACTCTGTCCCATTTCTAAGATCACCCAGCTACCTAAACCGTTCCGATACTGAGTAAGAAATGTAAGAAGTGCAGGCTTCACATGGAGCTTCAGTTTACTGTCTCCTCTGAAAGACTAGCAAGCAGACCACCACTTAAAGTCTGGTGGTGGGAAGAAACAAATCCCTGTCCAAGTGTGGACTCAAACCCAGGACTTTCTGCTTCTCTGGCAGGCGGACAGGGTATGAGAGGGTTAACCACTGTGCCATCCCTACACTTAATGACCATAACTGCCCAAAACAGATCCTTGTTGTCGTCCCCCACTACCACCCTCCACTTAACCCTTTGACTCCTGCACCCTGTCCACCAGCATCCTGCATTGTCAACCATACTAGCAAAGCAAAAACTTAACCCTTTCACTCCCACAACTTCCCGCAGGAAGCTGGTATACAGTGTGAGGGTGTCAAAGGGTTAAGTTTTTGACAGTTGGTGGATAGGGTGTGGCAGTCAAAGGTAATGACTGTAATGACTAAACAGCTGCATGCGTCAGACCCCCACTACACTTAAGACCATAACTGCCATAACAGCATGTCAGTACCCCCCACTACACTTAATGAGCATAACTGCCCATAACAGCCGCATGTTGTCAGTGACCCCCACTGCACTTAATGACCATAACTGCCCATAACAGCCGCATGTTGTCGTGCCCCCCACTCACTTAATGACCATAACTGCCCAAACAGCCGCATGTTGTCGTGCCCCCCACTGCACTTAATGACCATAACTGCCCAAAACAGCCGCATGCTGTCGTCCCCCCACTGCACTTAATGACCATAACTGCCCAAAACAGCCGCATGTTGTCAGTACCCCCCACTGCACTTAATGACCATAACTGCCCAAAACAGCCGCATGTTGTCAGTACCCCCCACTGCACTTAATGACCATAACTGCCCAATAACAGCCGCATGTGTCAGTCCCCCCACTGCACTTAATGACCATAACTGCCCAAACAGCTGCATGCTGTCGTGCCCCCCACTGCACTTAATGACCATAACTGCCCAAAACAGCTGCATGTTGTCAGTACCCCCCACTGCACTTAATGACCATAACTGCCCATAACAGCCGCATGTTGTCGTGCCCCCCACTGCACTTAATGACCATAACTGCCCATAAGCCGCATGTTGTCGTGCCCAGCCTGGAAGCATGTTGAATAGCGTCATTGTAAGACTTCACGGTGACGTAGAGCGATTCCGCATCTTCCAGCAAGCTCCCATCTCATCCACAATGGCCGCCTCCACCACAACAGAGTGGATGCCGAGTTCAGGGAACGGTAGGATGAAGTTGGTGCTGAAGTACTCATTGTGGGGCTCCACCGTCTGTGACCGCTCGTACCCGGGGTTGTCCATACCTGATGGTTGTGGCTGCAACAAAATATTCAAGGAAAATAAAGTTTACATTTCATGTTTCCCTGGCACATATGGTTCCTTTCTTTGTTGTCAAAATTCTTATGCAGGTAGCACATCAGGCATATCATTTATGTTAACAAAAGACAATTTGTTTCGACAAGCTGGAAGCAAACATTGTTTTTATGTTAACAAAAGATATTTTAATCAAAGGATATAACTCTTGAGAATTATCTCGCCATTTTGTACTTCTCAAATCTAACACAGTTTGCGCTACCCATTCAGCTAGCATAGAAGCAGATACAAAGTACAAAAACAAGCTGGAAGCAAACATTTTTTTCATAATGTTGGCTTGAAGCTAAGACATAGGATAAAAAAAACAACAACTCTCCCCTCCCCCAAATCACCACATGAGATCATCTTAACTCCCAATTCTGAACGATAAAAATGTTGCCCTCATTACCAGATATTCTACAACCACTTCAGATACATCTATTTTATGTGATAATCATAGTATTTGTCATTTGTCAGAAGCTAGTCTCCAAAAAAACATGACAAACAAAAACAAAAACAAAAACAAACAAAAAAAGCCTATGAGAGACATGATGTGATAAACATGTGTATAAAGATCTATTGCAGTAAAGCAACATTTTCTCCCCAATATTCTCAGTAATACAGCTGTACCTTTTTTGGGGATGTGATAAGATAAACATACGGGACAGAGATCTACTGCGTTAAACTTTAATGGTACGAAACCAGCCACCATACTTAACACGTATCAGAACAGAAACTTAGCACAGTTTGTGTTTATGTGATTTCATGCACATAAAACCAAAAACAACCCATGTTAGCATAGTCTGTTTATGTAATTTTGTGCACATAAAACCTAAAGAACCTATGCTGTACCAGACAAGATCCCCTTTCATAAGTAAACAGGAACGCATGCAGACAGGATAAACAAAAAAGGTGATGCTGCTGCACAGAAAAGGAAGTGCTCTTTCTGAGAAGAATGTTCACAACTTCACACAATAAATTTAATGTGACAAAAAGAAAAACAAACACCAACAAATGAAAAGGAAAAAAGGAAAACAAAAACCTCTTACGTCACTGTGGATGGTTTAAGTTCATGGTGACTTTTCATTCCAAATGATCACAGTCAGTCATGTTTCTCTCTATGTTTCTTCCTAATGTAGATTTATTGTGACTGGTTTTCTGAGTGACTGTAATTTACTCATTTGTAGGTGTGATGACTGCAGAAACATTTTGATTGTCTGTAGTTTACTCATTTGTAGGTGTGATGACTGCAGGTTTATTACTACTGATAAACATTTTAATTGTCTGTAGTTTATTCATTTGTAGGTGTGATGACTGTAGGTTTATTACTACATTTTGATTGTCTGTAGTTTATTCATCTGTAGGTGTGATGACTGTAGGTTTATTACTACATTTTAATTGTCTGTAGTTTATTCATCTGTAGGTGTGATGATTGCAGATTTATTACTACATTTTAATTGTCTGTAGTTACTCATCTGTAGGTGTGATGACTGTAGGTTTATTACTACATTTTGATTGTCTGTAGTTTATTCATTTGTAGGTGTGATGACTGTAGGTTTATTACTACATTTTGATTGTCTGTAGTTTATTCATCTGTAGGTGTGATGATTGCAGATTTATTACTACATTTTAATTGTCTGTAGTTACTCATCTGTAGGTGTGATGACTGTAGGTTTATTACTACATTTTGATTGTCTGTAGTTTATTCATCTGTAGGTGTGATGATTGCAGATTTATTACTACATTTTAATTGTCTGTAGTTACTCATCTGTAGGTGTGATGACTGTAGGTTTATTACATTTTAATTGTCTGTAGTTTATTCATTTGTAGGTGTGATGACTGCAGGTTTATTACTACATTTTAATTGTCTGTAGTTTATTCATCTGTAGGTGTGATGATTGCAGGTTTATTACTGATAAACATTTTTTTGTCTGTAGTTTATTCATCTGTAGGTGTGATGACTGTAGGTTTATTACTACATTTTAATTGTCTGTAGTTTATTCATCTGTAGGTGTGATGACTGTAGGTTTATTACTACATTTTAATTGTCTGTAGTTTATTCATTTGTAGGTGTGATGACTGTAGGTTTATTACTGATAAACATTTTTTTGTCTGTAGTTTATTCATCTGTAGGTGTGATGACTGCAGGTTTATTACTACTGATATACATTTTGATTGTCTGTAGTTTATTCATCTGTAGGTGTGATGACTGCAGGTTTATTACTACTGATAAACATTTTAATTGTCTGTAGTTTACTCATCTGTAGGTGTGATGACTGTAGGTTTATTACTACTGATAAACATTTTGATTGTCTGTAGTTTATTCATTTGTAGGTGTGATGACTGTAGGTTTATTACTACTGAGTGTAGTTTATTTATTTGTAGGTGTGATGACTGCAGGTTTATTACTACATTTTGATTGTCTGTAGTTTACTCATCTGTAGGTGTGATGATTGTAGGTTTATTACCATTCATGTTTTGACTATCAGTAATTTACTCATTTGTGAAAGTGACATAAATATTGTTCACCTTTATTATTATTATTATTATTATGAACATTTAGTACGCCTAATCAAATTAATGCCCTAGGCGTTAACAATGGCAAAACATATAACCGAAATCACAAGCACGCACACACACGCCCACAAACACACACACGCACACACACACACACACACACACACGCACACGCACACACACACACACACACACACACAGCACGACATGCAAATGCAATAACACATTGACACTAAGACATTATAAAGCCAACATTACGTTACATGGGGGGAGGGGGGCAGAAATTACCAGTTATTTGGGAAACAGATGAGTTTTGAGGGAGCGTTTGAATGTGGACAGAGAGGGTGAGTATCTGAGTGAGCGAGGTAGCTGATTCCAGATAGTTGGAGCTTGATAGGAAAAAGAACGCTGCCCAAACCTTTTAGTGCGGACTATGGGGATACTATAGAGACGGGTGTCGGATGAGGACCGCAAAGCTCGAGATGGCGTGTAGAGATGTAACAGATGTAG
This sequence comes from Monoplex corrugatus, assembly GCA_030674185.1. Lineage (NCBI taxonomy): Eukaryota > Metazoa > Mollusca > Gastropoda > Littorinimorpha > Ranellidae > Monoplex > Monoplex corrugatus. The sequence goes on along the minus strand of JAPXFY010000012.1, from coordinate 88,881,960 downwards.
CTTGCTGTACCCAGACCTGCCAACCCTGACTTTTAAGTTGGAGTATTTGTCCAGGAAAAATGGAGTATTTTTGAAAATATTGGTGTATTCTGAGTGCGCAGCGCCGAAGGCGCAAGCTAACTAGGGGGGTCCAGGGGCATGCCCCCCCGGAAAATTTTTAAAGAATTGGTGCAAATCTGTGCAATCTAGAGCATTCTGAGCCCAAAAATTCACTTTCTAATGGTACTTGATTTTTTTATCTTTAATTTTTTTTTCGTCGTATTTTTTATTAAGTCGGCGTATTGGTCGTATTTTGAGTAAACTGGCGTACTAAATACGCCAAAATCGTATGGGTTGGCAGGTCTGTGTACCTATAAAGCTGCTATGGCATCTGTTCATGCTGTTTATTGTTTTTATTTTCCATTATGAGTCTTTATTCATTACTCCCAAAACAATTAACCCTTTGACACCAGCACCCTGTCCACTCGCATCCTGCATTGCCAACCACGCTAGCAAAGCAAAAACTTAATCCTTTGATTCCCTCACCCTATCCACCAGCTTCCTGCAGCAAGCTGGAGGATAGGGCAAGGGAATCAAAAGATTAAGTTTTTGCTGTTAGTGGAAAGGGTGAGGAAATCAAAGGTTAAAAAGAAGACTAATAAAAACAAAAAACAAAAAACCCCAACAATAACACAACCATACCATGTTGGGGGTGGGCATCCTGGCAATCAGACTGGTGGAGACGGTCACCTTGACGCTATG
>JAPXFY010000012.1:88861219-88876219 GCA_030674185.1 Monoplex corrugatus | reverse complement strand
GGCTGGCTTGCACCAGAGATTGTGCTGACCCACTGAGGAAGTCCATCAGCTGTAAAGCACGGTCCTTTTTTAAAAAAATTAAAATCCATTTTTCTACATATTCACCCCATTATTGGACTGATAGATCATCATTTGCCATAACTTGCCTATCAGACGTCTTTGCCTCCCCTTATTATTGTTAATATATCATTTGCCATAACTTGCCCATCAGACGTCTTTGCCTCCCCTTATTATTGTTAATATATCATTTGCCGTAACTTGCCCATCAGACGTCTTTGCCTCCCCGTTATTATTGTTAATATATCATTTGCCGTAACTTGCCCATCAGACGTCTTTGCCTACCCCTTATTATTGTTAATATATCATTTGCCATAACTTGCCCATCAGACGTCTTTGCCTCCCCCTTATTACTGTTATTATTGTTATTTTTGTTTAAAGCCCAGCAGACTGCATACAGCCATACAAGGGCTATAACCCTTTCAAAACATACAATATTTCAACAGGAAAAATAAAGGAGAAGAAAATTAAGCACACATATCAACGCATTTGCGCACACAATCTAAGGACATGCCCTTGGCGTTGACAGCTCTGTCCAATTTATCGCACTGGGGATTTAGAAAACACATCTGATGACAAATTTAAGCATACTTAAGGACACCAAAACATACATAAAAACAGGCATAAATTACCTAAAATCGCTTCGGCATATCTCACCTCCCTAGAGCCAAAATGTATTTAACTCTTTGACAACGGGCTACTTCGATTGAAGTAACAGCTGAGCTCTCACTGAGGACGGGCTACTTCGATCATAGTAACAGACGGTCTAGGGTATATAACTCCCTCTACTTTTGTTATGCTAATGATTTAGTAGTTGGCAGTTGCTTCCCTTGTGGAGGGAACTTCCATTGAACGCTTCAGCTACGTTTTGCCGGTTTCTTTGTCTAAAATCGATGGAAAATGGCTCAAAGGCGACAGTTCTCAGTGATTTCACTGTGGCAGCCCTAGGCCAGCAGGAGAGCTCAGCTGTGGCAAGTGCAGTCACAATAGAGTTAATAATGTACTCAATTAACAATCCTAAGAGAAAGTATGTAAGACTTTATCGAACACATACAAGTGAATGGATCAGCAAGATTGAAAACAATAGAAAGAAATGACAGAAAGCAAAGGAACAAGGCAGAAACAAAGAGAGTGACAGAAAAGAGGAAATTTCTAGCACAGAACTTCCAGAAAGTGGGGATACTGTTTTATACTGAAAGAGCCCCCGGCATCCCCATGGGGGGAGTAGGGGTGGGAATAACTACATAATGTGTCATGCATATGCATGTGAGCTTGTACATATGCATGCAATCTCTCTTCACTGGTTTTTGTTTGCTGGCCGTTTTTCTGCTATTACCTTGTAGTTTTTCTCGATGACACCTGAGTTTTGTGGCAGCAGGATGTCCAGTTCCTTGGAAATAGAGTTCAGCACATTCTGCATGGACTTGTCACAGCTGTTCACTGTCAGGTGACCCAGGTACTGGCGTTCACCTAGAGAGCCCTCCCTGACAAGTATACAATACATACATATATATCTATATATACATTGATCTACATGTATACATATATCTATACCTACATACAGGGGGGGTGCAAAAGTAGGTATACAGTTATGAAAAAGAAAATACGTACAATACTCATTGCATTTATTGTACAAACAAACGTATATTGCATATACATGTAATAACAAGCACAGCCTTAATCCCTCAGATACTCAAACTGCTTGCCGTCGGTATTCACACACTCCTCTAATCGAGAGAGGAATTAAGCATTATAATAATGATGTGATACTTACTGTATACCTACTTTTGCACCCCGCTGTATATCTATCTATATCTATCTATATCTCTCTCCATCTGTCTATCTATTTATCTCTGTCTGTCTGTCTATCTATCTACATACAAGGTGATCCAGGCACTGATGTTCCCCCAATGAACCCTCCCTGACGATTATAGAAATATATATATCTATATACATATATATACATATATATATACATAGACACACACACACACGCACATACATACATACATATATATAGATATATATATAATTATATATATATATATATTTATGTATATTCATATATATATATATAATATATGAGAGGGTATACATGTATATAAATATCTCTCTCTCTAGATATATATATATATCAGGTGATCCAGGTACTGACGTTCCCCCAATCAGCCCTCCCTGACAATTACAGAAATATAGAAACATCTATATATACGTGTACATATATACAAGGGTGAAACTTAGAAAAAGTCAGAAAACTGAAAGGGATCCAGGGCCCCCCAGACGTTGAAGCTTTTTCAAAAAACGGATTTTCCGTTTCTGACTCTTTGGAAAAATCGGATTCCGTCGTTAAACGGAAAAAGTTGAGAGAGAAGAAGAGAGAGAGAGAGAGAGAGAGAGAGAGAGAGAGAGAGAGAGAGAGAGAGAGAGAGAGAGAGACAGACAGACAGAGAGAGAGAGAGAGAGAGAGAGAGACAGACAGACAGAGAGAGAGAGAGAGAGAGACAGACAGACAGAGAGAGAGAGAGAGAGAGAGAGAGAGAGAGACAGACAGAGAGAGAGAGAGGGAGACAGACAGACAGAGAGAGAGAGAGAGAGAGAGAGAGAGAGAGAGAGAGAGAGACAGACAGACAGAGAGAGAGAGAGAGAGAGAGAGAGAGAGACAGACAGACAGAGAGAGAGAGAGAGAGAGAGAGAGAGAGAGACAGAGAGAGAGAGAGAGAGAGAGAGAGAGAGAGAGAGAAGAGGGAGAGAGAGAGAGAGGGAGACAGAGACAGATTTTTTTTCTTTGGCCAATATATTCTCAAAGAACCTTATGAAGTTACTGTTATTGATATTATTGTTTACAGCCCAGCTGACTGCATACAGCCATGTCAGAGATATAACTGTTTCAAAACACACACAATACTTCAAAAGGAAAAAAGGAAAAGACAATTAAGTACACATATCAATACATTCGTGCACATAATCTAAGGAGATGACCCTGGCACTGACCACTCCATCCAATTATCACACAGGGGATTTAACCCTTTGACTCCCACACCCTGTCCACCAGCATCCTGCATTACCAACCACGCCAGCAAAGCAAAAACTTGACCCTTTGACTCCCTCACCCTATCCACCTGCTTTCTGCAAGAAACTGGTGGATGGGGTGCGGGAATCAACGGGTTAAGTTTTTGCAGTTGGTGGATAGGGTGCGGGGGTCAAAGGGTTAAAAACATACTTGATTACAGATTAATACATAATCAAGGACACTAAAACATATATATAAACAGGCCTAAATGACCTAAGATTGCTTCTGCATATCACATTTCCCTAGAGCCAAAATGCACTTAATACATGTACCCAATTATCAATCCTAAGAAAAAGTATGTAAGACTAAGACTTTATCGAACACATACAGGTGAACGGACCAAAAAAGCAGAAAATAATAGGAAGAAATGACAGAAAGCAAAGGAGAAAGAAAGAAACAAAGAGAGTGACAGAAAAGATGGAAATTCCTACCACATAATTTCTAAAAGGTGGGAATATTATTTATACTTAAAGAGCCCCTGGCATCCCAAGGTGAAACGTGACAGTGAGGACTATTTAGTAATCATGCTAAGGAGTTCCACTAGGTAGTTACGCTGACACCTTGTATTATTTGATACTTACACTGTCTGAATGGTCGTGATTATAGAACTGACATTACACTGACACCTTGTATTATTTGATACTTACACTGTCTGAATGGTCGTGATTATAGAACTGACATTACACTGACATCTTGTATTATTTGATACTTACACTGTCTGAATGGTCGTGATTATAGAACATTACACTGACATCTTGTATTATTTGATACTTACACTGTTATGGGTAAACTGAACAAGCGGGTCTGGTCCAACAGCAGTCTCACTGCGAACACCAAAATGCAGGTGTACAGAGTATGTGTGTTGAGCACACTTCTCTACTCAAGTGAAGCCTGGACCACATACACCAGCCAAGAAAAGAGGCTCAACATTTTCCATCTCCGCTGCTTGCGACGCATCCTCAGCATCCAATGGCAAGACAAGGTGACCAACACAGAGGTCCTCCGTCGTGCAGGCCTACAGACCATCTTTGCCCTTCTAAGCCAACGCCGACTACGCAGGCTTGGCCATGTGCGTCGAATGGAGGATGGATGGATGCATACCAAAAGACGTTCTCTACGGCGAACTGGCAAATCAGAAGCGAACTCCAGGACGCCCACAGCTACGCTTTGTAGATGCATGCAAAAGGGACCTTAGAAGCTCAGGGATTGACCCAGGCTCTTGGGATACTCTGGCGGAAGACATGGCAGCGTGGCGGACAGCCGTTCAGCAAGGCGTTGTGAATGCGGAGAGGAGGAGAGCAGAAAGCGCAGATGAGAAAAGGGCTCTTCGCAAGCAACGTTCCAGAAACCAGACAACAGCGACTCAATTTGTATGTGGCAGATGTGACAGAGATTGCCACTCAAGAATCGGCCTGCACAGCCACAGCAGAAAGTGCACGTCATGATCACAACGCCTCCTGGTGCAGACAATCATCTCCTGAGATGTAAAGAGGCCGACGGACACTGTCTGAATGGTCGTGATAATAGAACTAACATTACACTGACACCTTGTATTATTTGATACTTACACTGAATGGTCGTGATTATAGAACTGACATTACACTGACACCTTGTATTATTTGATACTTACACTGTCTGAATGGTCGTGATTATAGAACATTACACTGACATCTTGTATTATTTGATACTTACACTGTCTGAATGGTCGTGATTATAGAACTGACATTACACTGACATCTTGTATTATTTGATACTTACACTGTCTGAATGGTCGTGATTATAGAACTAACATTACACTGACACCTTGTATTATTTGATACTTACACTGTCTGAATGGTCGTGATTATAGAACTGACATTACACTGACATCTTGTATTATTTGATACTTACACTGTCTGAATGGTCGTGATTATAGAACTGACATTACACTGACACCTTGTATTATTTGATACTTACACTGTCTGAATGGTCGTGATTATAGAACTGACATTACACTGACACCTTGTATTATTTGATACTTACACTGTCTGAATGGTCGTGATTATAGAACTGACATTACACTGACATCTTGTATTATTTGATACTTACACTGTCTGAATGGTCGTGATTATAGAACTGACATTACACTGACACCTTGTATTATTTGATACTTACACTGTTATGGGTAAACTGAACAAGCGGGTCTGGTCCAACAGCAGTCTCACTGCGAACACCAAAATGCAGGTGTACAGAGTATGTGTGTTGAGCACACTTCTCTACTCAAGTGAAGCCTGGACCACATACGCCAGCCAAGAAAAGAGGCTCAACATTTTCCATCTCCACTGCTTGCGACGCATCCTCAGCATCCAATGGCAAGACAAGGTGACCAACACAGAGGTCCTCCGTCGTGCGGGCCTACAGACCATCTTTGCCCTTCTAAGCCAACGCCGACTACGCTGGCTTGGCCATGTGCATCGAATGGAGGATGGATGCATATCAAAAGACGTTCTCTACGGCGAACTGGCAAATCAGAAGCGAACTCCAGGACGCCCACAGCTACGCTTTGTAGATGCATGCAAAAGGGACCTTAGAAGCTCAGGGATTGACCCAGGCTCTTGGGATACTCTGGCGGAAGACATGGCAGCGTGGCGGACAGCCGTTCAGCAAGGCGTTGTGAATGCGGAGAGGAGGAGAGCAGAAAGCGCAGATGAGAAAAGGGCTCTTCGCAAGCAACGTTCCAGAAACCAGACAACAGCGACTCAATTTGTATGTGGCAGATGTGACAGAGATTGCCACTCAAGAATCGGCCTGCACAGCCACAGCAGAAAGTGCACGTCATGATCACAACGCCTCCTGGTGCAGACTATCATCTCCTGAGATGTAAAGAGGCCGACGGACACTGTCTGAATGGTCGTGATAATAGAACTTAACATTACACTGACACCTTGTATTATTTGATACTTACACTGAATGGTCGTGATTATAGAACTGACATTACACTGACACCTTGTATTATTCGATACTTACACTGTCTGAATGGTCGTGATTATAGAACTAACATTACACTGACACCTTGTATTATTTGATACTTACACTGTCTGAATGGTCGTGATTATAGAACTGACATTACACTGACACCTTGTATTATTCGATACTTACACTGTCTGAATGGTCGTGATTATAGAACTAACATTACACTGACACCTTGTATTATTTGATACTTACACTGTCTGAATGGTCGTGATTATAGAACTGACATTACACTGACATCTTGTATTATTTGATACTTACACTGTCTGAATGGTCGTGATTATAGAACTGACATTACACTGACATCTTGTATTATTTGATACTATTTAATATGCTCTCTATAATTTTCCATTGCTTTTATTCTTTCTCCCCACTTATAGCCATGTGTGTGTGTGTGTGTGTGTGTGTGTGTGTGTGTGTGTGTGTGTGTGTGTGTGTGTGTGTGTGTGTGTGTGTGTGTGTGTGTGTGTGTGTGCGTGCGTGTGTGTGCGTGTGCTTGTGTGTGTGTGTGTGTGCGTGTGTGTCTGTTTCAGCGCTTAGATTTGATTTTATCAAGATTTTGCGCTATATAAATATTGTAATTATTATTTTAATTATTATACTTACACTGTCTGAATGGTCGTGGTTATAGAACTGACAGCAAATCTGATGCAGTCACATCCCTGCTGTAATCTTACGACTAGTCAAGGAAAAGTTTATACACAAGAATAATAATAATCATCATCATAACATAAAAAAAACTCTCTGCAAGATGAACAGTAATAATGATAACAACAACAACAATAGTTGTTGCTGTTGTTGTTGTTGTTGTTTAAAGCCCAGCCGACTGCGCAGAGCCATATCAGGGCTATAACTGCTTCAAAATATACGAAACTTCAACAGAAAAACAAAAAAGAAAAGAAAATTAAGTACACATATCAATGCATTCGCGCACATAATCTATGGACATGCTCCTGGCGTTGACCACTCTGTCCAACTCATCGCACAGGGGACCCAAAAAAACACACCCGAATACAAATCCAAGGGTGACACTTTGAAAATCTGAAAAAAACTGAAAATCAGGCTGGGATCCAGGGGCCGCCCAGAAGATTTTATGAAAGATCGCTGGATCTGTGTTGTCTTCAACGATAGAGAGCGCTTCCTCATTTCCGGTCATCTGCTACAGTGCTGCTTCGGTCATAATACCGCCGATCCAACTGTTTTTTTTCCCCAAAACATTTGTTGTTGTTGAAATAACGAAACTGAAAAAACGGAATTTCCGTCTGGGGCCTTGTCGAGAAAATGGATTTCTGTCACCCAGACGGAAGAGTGACACCCATGCAAATCTAAGCATACATAAGGACACCAGAACACATATAAAAATAGGCCCAAATTACCCAAAACTGCTTCCACACATCTCACCTCTCCTGAGCCAAAAATGCACCCAACACATGTACCCAATTATCAATCCCAAGAGAAAGTACGCAAGACTTTATTGAACACATACAGGTGAATGGACTAGCAAAGCAGGAAATGATAGGAAGAAATGACAGAAAGCAAAGCAACAAGGCAGAAACAAAGAGAGTGACAGAAAAGAGGAATTTCCTGCACAGTAACAGAAAGCAAAGGAACAAGGCAGAAACAAAGAGAGTGACAGAAAAGAGGAAATTTCCAGCACAGAACCTCCAGAAGATGGGGACACACTTTACACTGAAAAAGCCCCCAGCATCCTGACGGAGAGCACAACAATAACAACAACATCATCATCAGGTGCCCTGCTGCATGGCGTTGGTGACCATGGACTTACATCTGTCTCTATCTCTCGTTGCCCCTAGCATCTCCTCCACCCTCCTCGTCCCCAGCCACTTTGCATGTCCGTCCAGCATTTTCTCCCTGGGTCTACCTGGTGCTCTCTTTCCTTCCAGCTTTCCCGTTGTGACCAGGTGCTCCAAATCCCCCTTCCTCATAAAATGGCCTAAAAATGTTGCCTGTCTTTTCCTAATCTTCCTTATGAGTGATCTACTTGTGTCTGCCTCCATCAAGACTGTCTCGTTTGTTTTCTTTGCTGTCCATGGAACTCTCAACATTCTTCTTAGAAACAACATCTCGGCTGCCTCAATCTTATTCTGGCTTTGTTTGTTGACTGTCCACGCCTCACAACCGTACAACATTATTGGTTCTATATAACAACAACAACAACAATAAAAACCAAACGAACAAACAGGGATGACTGCATTATCTCAGGATCATGGGGCCTGAATGTCACAGAGAAATCTACTGTGACAAGACAGAAATTGTATAACAACTACAACAACAACCACACAACAAACATGGTGTCTTTCATGACATTACTTAACCCTTTGACTCCCACACCCAGTCTATGAGCATCCTGCATTGTCAACATGCCACAGGAAGCTGGTGGATAGGGTGAGGGAGTCAAAGGGTTAAGTTTCTGCAGTTGGTGCATGGGGAGTGGGAGTCAAAGGGTTAAGTTTAAGTCAAAGGGTTAAGGTTTTGCAATTGGCGGATAAGGTGCGGGAGTCAAAGAGTTAAGTTTTTGCAATTGGTGGATAGGGAGTGGGAGTCAAAGGGTTTAGTTTTTGCAGTTAGTGGATAGGGAGTGGGAGTCAAAGGCTTAAGTTTTTGCAGTTGGTGTATAGGGTGTGGGAGTCAAAGGGTTAAGTTTTTGCAATTGGTGGATAGGATGCCGGAGTCAAAGGATTAAGTTTTTGCAGTTGGTGGATAGGGTGTGGGAGTCAAAGGGTTAAGTTTTTGCAGTTGGTGGATGGGGAGTAGGAGTCAAAGGGTTAAGTTTTTGTAGTTGGTGGACGGGGTGCCGGAGTCAAAGGGTTAAGGTTTTGCAATTGGTGGATAGGGTGCGGGAGTCAAAGAGTTAAGTTTTTGCAAATGGTGGATAGCGTGTGGGAGTCAGAGGGTTAAGTTTTGCAATTGGTGGATAGGGTGTGGGAGTCAAAGGGTTAAGTTTTTGCAATTGGTGGATAGGTGCGGGAGTCAAAGGGTTAAGTTTTTGCAATTGGTGGATAGGGTGTGGGAGTCTAAGGGTTAAGTTTTTGCAGTTGGTGGATAGGGTGTGGGAGTCAAAGGGTTAAGTTTTTGCAAATTGGCGGATAAGATGCGGGAGTCAAAGGATTAAGGTTTTGCAATTGGTGGATAGGGTGTGGGAGTCAAAGGGTTAAGTTTCTGCAATTGGTGGATAGGGTGCGGGAGTCAAAGGGTTAAGTTTTTGCAGTTGGTGGATAGGGTGTGGGAGTCAAAGGGTTAAGTTTTTGCAATTGGTGGATAGGGTGCGGGAGTCAAAGGGTTAAGTTTTTGCAAATTGGCGGATAAGGTGCGGGAGTCAAAGGATTAAGGTTTTGCAATTGGTGGATAGAGTGCAGGAGTCAAAGGGTTAAGTTTCTGCAATTGGTGGATAGGGTGCGGGAGTCAAAGGGTTAAGTTTTTGCAATTGGTGGATAGGGTGTGGGAGTCAAAGGGTAAAATTTTTGCAATTGGTGGATAGGGTGTGGGAGTCAAAGGGTTAAGTTTGTGCAAATTGGCGGATAAGGTGCGGGAATCAAAGAATTAAGTTTTTGCAATTGGTGGATAGAGTGCAGGAGTCAAAGGGTTAAGGTTTTGCAATTGGTGGATAGGGTGCGGGAGTCAAAGGGTTAAGTTTTTGCAGTTGGTGGATAAGGTGTGGGAGTCAAAGGGTTAAGTTTAGGCAATCGGTGGATAGGGAGCGGGCGTCAAAGGGTTAAGTTTTCACAGTTGGTGGACAGGGAGCGGGCGTCAAAAGGATTAAGTTTTCACAGTTGGGTGGATAGGGTGCGGGAGTCAAAGGGTTAAAAAAAGGATACAGTGTGATGTTGGTGAGGGTGGCGGGATCGGCGTCAAAGGAGCTCCAGTACAGGGCCGAGATCTGCTGACTCATTTCTTGGAACTTCTTCACGCACTTCTCCAACTGCCCACAGAGATAAGTCTAAAAGTCCACATTTAACAATGGTTATACCACATTTCATTTCCACATTTTATACTCATTCACTATGTTAGTCACCAAAACCAAGCGCCCAGCGCAAGGAACTGATTGGGTGATGTGACTTAACCCTTTGACTCCCGTACCCTGCCCATCAGCATCTTGCATTGTCAACCATGCTGGCAAAGCAAAAACTTAACCCTATGACTCCCTCACCCTGTCCACCAGCTTCCTGCAGGAAGCTGGTGGATAGGGTGAGGGAGTCATAGGGTTAAGTTTTTGCAGTTGGTGGATAGGGTGCGGGAGTCAAAGGGTTAAGCTTTGAACTTATTCACTAACTGATCGGGTGACTTAAGGTCTGAACTTATTCACTGATTGGGTGACTAAAGGTTTGAACTTATTCACTGATTGGTGACTTAAAGGTTTGAACTTATTCACTGATTGGGTGACTAAAGGTTTGAACTTATTCATTAACTGATCAGGTGACTTAAGGTTTGAACTTATTTACTGATTGGGTGACTTAAGGTTTGAACTTATTCACTAACTGATTGGGTGACTTAAGATCTGAACTTATTCACTGATTGGGTGACTAAAGATTTGAACTTATTCACTGATTGGGTGACTTAAGATTTGAACTTATTCACTGATTGGGTGATTTAAGATTTGAACTTATTCACTGATTGGGTGACTTAAGGTCTGAACTTATTCACTGATTGGGTGACTTAAGGTCTGAACTTATTCACTGATTGGGTGACTTAAGGTTTGAACTTATTCACTGATTGGGTGACTTAAGGTTTGAACTTATTCACTGATTGGGTGACTTAAGGTTTGAACTTATTCACTGATTGGGTGACTTAAGGTCTGAACTTATTCACTGATCGGGTGACTTAAGGTCTGAACTTATTCACTGATTGGGTGACTTAAGGTCTGAACTTATTCACTAACTGATCAGGTGACTAAAAGTCTGAACTTATTCACTAACAGACTGGGTGACTTAACCCTTTGATTCCCACACCCTATCCACCAACTGCAAAAACTTAACTGTTTGCCTCCCTCTTACTATCCCCCAGCTACCTGCAGGAAGCTGGTGGATAGGATGAAGGAGTCTACGGGTTAAGTTTTTGCTTCGCTAGCATGGTTGACAATGCAGGATTCTGGTGGACAGGGCGCGGGAGTCAAAGGGTTAAGGTTTGAACTTAAAGCACCCAACACAAGCAACTGATTTGATGACTGAAAGTTCTTTTTTTGTTTCGTCCCATTTTCAACCCATCTTAACGGCATGGCCACAGAAACTGGCACAGTTTTAACATTGCGATGATGATGATGATGTCGATGAGGATGATAATCATGATGCTATGGAGTTCCATCTAGGATTGAGACTGCCTGACAGGGCTGTACTCTATGATTACTATCATAGTATATCCTGGCATCAACCAGGCCTGAGAGATACAAACACCTGCGGTGCTGGTCAAAAGATTTGAGCAACACCTCAATTACGCATCCATGAAGTGGATGAGACTCGATTGTGCGGTTCCACTCTTTCCAATGATCCCATAGCACGCCCAACTCTGGGTAGGAGCCGGTTAGAGCCGAAAAGTCCCTCAATGCTTTTTGAAGGGACTGATGGGGATTCGAACTCACAACCTTCCAGTCGCTTAGTCTGTTGTGCTAACCACTACACCAAGGCGACTGGTGACTGAAAGGATTAAACACCCTGATCAGTTTACTTTATTGTGAATTTTTTCCCCAAGTAAACATCCTGATCAGTTTATTGTGGATTTTTTTCCCCAAGTAAACATCCTGATCAGTTTATTGTGGATTTTTTTCCCCAAGTAAACATCCTGATCAGTTTATTGTGGATTTTCTCCCCAAGTAAACACCCTGATTAGTTTATTGTGGATTTTTTTCCCAAGTAAACATCCTGATCAGTTTATTGTGGATTTTTGTTTCCAAGTAAACATCCTGATCAGTTTATTGTGGATTTTTTTCCAAGTAAACATCCTGATCAGTTTATTGTGGATTTTTCCCTCAAGTAAACATCCTGATCAGTTTATTGTGGATTTTTTTTTCCAAGTAAACACCCTGATCAGTTTATTGTGGATTTTTTTTCCAAGTAAACATCCTGATCAGTTTATTGTGGATTTTTTCCCCCCAGTAAACATCCTTTATTGTGGAATATTTTTTCCAAGGTTCAACCAACTCCTTCCCTGAGCTGAGAGTGCTACGGATTTACTGTAAAGACTGTGGGGCCATATAGGAAATATCATCTTCATAACTGCGTCACTGAAGGACATACTCAAATTTCCTCATCAACACCGCAGATGTACGTATCTCTCAAGCCTGTTGATGTCAGCATACATTCTGAACAGAAGCAAGGCAACAGCCCCATCATCGTGTGCTCTGCCGCATGGCGTTGGCGATCATGGCCCTCCACACGAATCTATCCCTTGTCGCTCTATGTACATCTCCCACCCTCTCTGTCCTCAGCCACCCTGCAAGTCCATCCAATATTTTCTCCCCATCACACAGCCTAAATTCAACACATAACTCACTGGGATCATCACCATGATCCCTATTCTGAAATGTAATATAAGCATGTCAACAACAACAACAACAACAACAACAACAACAACAACAACAACAACAACAACAACAACAACAACAACAACAACACAACCTTAACCTCATTCATAATTTTGTAGGTCTTCATACCTTGTTCTTATGAAGACATCAATTTTGGTGGGATTGACCTTTTCCAGTCACGTTCATACTTATGCATTTCAGTTTCAGTTTCAATTTCTCAAGATGACGTCTCTGCACTCGGAATGAATTCCATATGCACTAACGCCACAGGTGCCATGTGATGGAGAAGATCCAGAATGATCACGGCACAAGCCTTAAGCCTGCAAATAAACCCGTCAACTGGCCAGGTCCTGAGGTCCTATCTAGATAGTTCCATAACCCATGGGTCGTAGGGGAGTGAGGTGGCAGAGACCTCAACTTTTCCCGGGGCCAGCACTATGAGGGCGGCGCCCATCCCCTCTCCCTCGATTCAAGTTCATATTTCATATCTTTTTTTTTACCAAGACTTCAGAAAGGCAAGAAGGCTAATTCGTCTTCAAGAGGTGGGACCTGTGAAATCAACTTATCTCTCCAATGTTTTATAGCAAGGCAGCCGGGCAATGCCCTGCTCTTCACAATTTTCAACTGCCGTAGGATCTTTAGCGTGCTCAGCCAGAAGGCATACGGGTCCGGACTTAAGCATTTAAGATTACTCATTGAAAGGATCCTATAAACCTAATTCTGAGCACATACAAACCATGAAAAACAACAAATTATTTAACCTGAAAAAGACTTGGAAGTTTCAGTCTTTTTCTCCTAATTTATGTATCTGGTGTTTGTTTGACAAAGGCCAGTTGGCCAAAAATTTGCTACTGTCTTGTCTTGTTGTATTAAATACACATTCTTATTCTTTTTTTCGTGTTTTTTTCTGGTTCCTAATTTTGAGATAAAAACTCATCCACATGTTCACAGATAGACAGACAAAACATCCCCCCTTTAAAAAAAAAAAAATTAATACATGAAATCAGTACTGACCTGCCCTACCACCTGTGTCCATCGCTCGCTCTCTTTGTTGCTGGTGTTGGCGTGGGCGGAAGCAAGGGCGGGTGGGGGCTGCGAGCGAAAGGTGTTACAGGTGAGCAGCAGCAGCCTCAAGGCTGACAGCCAGGCGGTGCGGATACGAACATACTCACACTGAAACTCCAGGGGAAAGGCTACTGTACTGGCCGCCTGCACACAAGTCAATGGTTGTGTCTGCAGCTAGCTGCTTATTGTTGTTGTTGTTTAAAGCCCAGCCGACTGTGCAGAGCCATATCAGGGCTATAACCATCTTAAAAAGTACACCATACCTCATTGAATCGAAAAAAGATCCTAGAAAAGGAAATTAAGTATACATATCAATGCATTCACACACATAATTTGAGGATGTGCCCCTGGTGTTGACCATTCCACCCAATTTATCAAACAGGGGATTTAAAAAAAAACCTGAACACAATCTTAAACATAACTATGAACATTAAAATATATAAGAATGGGACTGAATTACTTAAATGTGCTTCAGCATATCTCAATTCCCTAAAGCCAAAAATGCACTTAACTCTTCGGAGACGTAACAGCGGATATTCCGCTGCAGCTGGCCATACCATTAGAGACATGACAGCGGACATTCCGCTGCAGCTGGCCAAACCATTAGAGACGTGATAGCGGATATTCCGCTACCATTTTTAAAAATAGATGCAAGCCGGTCGCTGTTCTACGGGAACTAACTACACATATAGGAACACTCTTTGGCATCTTCTGAAGTGTTTGTTACTTCCCTTGCATCGATTTTATCCCGATTAGTTACAGTTTTTGCCTTTATCCAAACCAACCGGAGTGACCGTCCTTGCACCAAAATGGCGACATTTAGGCCTTCTTCTTCTTCTTCTTCTTCAAAGGATCGTCATAATCACTTTGCTGCTTCACCTGTGTGAAAACAAAGCTGTGTTTGTTCTTTCATATCTTCTGGTCATACCAAGGACTTGTGATTACCTGGATTTCTGGATTACCTGGTCAAGAATGGGTGTTTTACTGACTTTATGTGTTGGATTACTGTCGATCAAAAACTTCTTTCCCAGAGCCAAAACCCTACCCCATTTCACCTTCTAGGAAGGTAAGTAGAATAGATGTATTGTCCTTGTATGTAGCTTCAGCTCAAAAAGCGTAAATTGAATTTTATTTTGATATAAAATATGTTCTTGTGCTGTAAAATCTGTATTTTTGAGAATTTTTTGAAAACCCCCCAAAATCGTGTGTCTCCAAGGGTTATGACAGGTCCCGTTGATCGCGTCCACAGTGGTTGTGCAAGGCA
>JAPXFY010000012.1:88808719-88851219 GCA_030674185.1 Monoplex corrugatus | reverse complement strand
GGACCTGTCACAGCAGGTATTTGATCATGTACTTATATACATTTCTGTATTGTACCTGCCACAGCAGGTATTTGTTCATGTACTTATATACATTTCTGTATTGTGTCTGTCACAGCAGGTATTTGTTCATGTACCTGTCACAGCAGGTATTTGTTCATGTACCTGTCACAGCAGGTATTTGTTCATGTACTCATATACATTTCTGTATTGGACCTGTCACAGCAGGTATTTGTTCATGTACTGATATACATTTCTGTATTGGACCTGTCACAACAGGTATTTGTTCATGTACTGATATACATTTCTGTATTGTGTCTGTCACAGCAGGTATTTGATCATGTATTCATATACATTTCTGTATTGTGTCTGTCACAGCAGGTATTTGTTCATGTATTCATATACATTTCTGTATTGTGTCTGTCACAGCAGGTATTTGATCATGTATTCATATACATTTCTGTATTGTGTCTGTCACAGCAGGTATTTGTTCATGTACTCATATACATTTCTGTATTGTGTCTGTCACAGCAGGTATTTGATCATGTATTCATATACATTTCTGTATTGCACCTGTCACAGCAGGTATTTGATCATGTACTCATATACATTTCTGTATTGTGTCTGTCACAGCAGGTATTTGATCATGTATTCATATACATTTCTGTATTGTGTCTGTCACAGCAGGTATTTGATCATGTACTCATATACATTTCTGTATTGTGTCTGTCACAGCAGGTATTTGATCATGTATTCATATACATTTCTGTATTGTGTCTGTCACAGCAGGTATTTGATCATGTACTCATATACATTTCTGTATTGTGTCTGTCACAGCAGGTATTTGTTCATGTACTCATATACATTTCTGTATTGTGTCTGTCACAGCAGGTATTTGATCATGTATTCATATACATTTCTGTATTGTGTCTGTCACAGCAGGTATTTGATCATGTATTCATATACATTTCTGTATTGTGTCTGTCACAGCAGGTATTTGATCATGTATTCATATACATTTCTGTATTGTGTCTGTCACAGCAGGTATTTGATCATGTACTCATATACATTTCTGTATTGTGTCTGTCACAGCAGGTATTTGATCATGTATTCATATACATTTCTGTATTGTGTCTGTCACAGCAGGTATTTGATCATGTACTCATATACATTTCTGTATCGCGTCTGTCACAGCAGGTATTTGATCATGTATTCATATACATTTCTGTATTGTGTCTGTCACAGCAGGTATTTGATCATGTATTCATATACATTTCTGTATTGTGTCTGTCACAGCAGGTATTTGATCATGTACTCATATACATTTCTGTATTGTGTCTGTCACAGCAGGTATTTGATCATGTATTCATATACATTTCTGTATTGTGTCTGTCACAGCAGGTATTTGATCATGTATTCATATACATTTCTGTATTGTGTCTGTCACAGCAGGTATTTGATCATGTACTCATATACATTTCTGTATTGTGTCTGTCACAGCAGGTATTTGATCATGTATTCATATACACTTCTGTCACAGCAGGTCTGGTTGGAATGCAGGCAGAGCTGTCTTCCAATCCGATTCCATACATCAAGAAACCTTGTACCTCTTTTAGTCTACCCAGCTGTGAATGGGTGCCTGACCATATTTTAGATTTGGGGAAGGTAAAGCGGCAAGGAACGATCATTTCATCAGACGGCAGATGCACATCAGAAATAGCCGGCAGAATCGGCCAAGCCAAAACAAAATTCAAGAAGATGACAAGCATTCTTACCAACAAATGCCTGTCAAATAACATCAGGAAGAGAGTTCTTGAATGTTATATAGAACCAATACTGTTGTACGGATGTGAGGCGTGGACAGTCAACAAACAAAGCCAGAACAAGATTGAGGCAGCCAAGATGTGGTTTCTAAGAAGAATGTTGAGAGTTCCATGGACAGCAAAGAAAACAAACGAGACAGTCTTGATGGAGGCAGACACAAGTAGATCACTCATAAGGAAGATTAGGAAAAGACAGGCAACATTTATAGGCCATTTTATGAGGAAGGGGGATTTGGAGCACCTGGTCACA
Organism: Monoplex corrugatus; assembly: GCA_030674185.1. NCBI lineage: Eukaryota > Metazoa > Mollusca > Gastropoda > Littorinimorpha > Ranellidae > Monoplex > Monoplex corrugatus. The sequence goes on along the minus strand of JAPXFY010000012.1, from coordinate 88,849,149 downwards.
ATGGGAAAGCTGGAGGGAAAGAGAGCACCGGGTAGACCCAGGGAGAAAATACTGGACGGACTTGCAGAGTGGCTGGGGACGAGGAGGGTGGGGGAGATGCTAGGGGCAACGAGAGATAGAGACAGATGGAAGTCCATGATCGCCAACGCCATGCGGCAGGGCACCTGATGATGATGAAAGCAGCAATGGTGAGGAGATGAGCACCCTCCTTACAATGTAGCCCTGAGAAAGACTGAAGTCCCTACCACCTCACTTTCCTATCACCACAGGGCTATGGGGAACCAACCATTATTTGTCTGTCCTGCATTTCAGAAGAGCTGCTTGACAATCAGACGAATCCAGCCTTCATTCAATGTCAAGGAACCAAAATAAGATGTGTGTGTGTGTGTGTGTGTGTGTGTGTGTGTGTGTGTGTGTGTGTGTGTGTGTGTGTGTGTGTGTGTGTGTGTGTAAGAGAGAGGGAGAAAGAAAGAGAGAGAGACAGAGAGAGAGAAAGAGAGACAGAGACAGAGAGAGAGAGTGTGTGTGTATGAAAGAGAGAGAAAGAGATAGAGAGAGAGAGAGAGAGAGATAGAGAGAGAGAGAGACTGTGTGTGTGTTGGAGAGAGTGTGTGTGTATTTGAGAGAGAGAGAGACAGAGAGTGTGTGTGTGAGAGAGAGAGAGAGAGCGAGACAGAGAGAGGGACAGAGAGAGAGAGACAGAGAGAGAGAGAGTGGTGTGCACATGCATGAGAGAAAGAGAGAGAGAGAGAGAGAGAGAGAGAGAGAGAGAGAGAGAGAGAGAGAGAGACTGTGTGTGTGTATAAGAGAAAGAGAGAGAGATAGAGATAGAGAGAGATAGAGAGAGAGACTGTGTGTGTGTTTGAGAGAGTGTGTGTGTGTGTTTGAGAGAGAGAGGCAGAAAGAGTGTGTGTGTGTGTGAGAAGAGAGAGAGAGAGCGAGACAGAGAGAGAGAGGGACAGAGAGAGAGAGAGAGACAGAGAGAGAGAGAGAGAGAGAAAGAGAGAGAGAGAGAGAGAGAGAGAGAGAGAGAGAGATTGGCAGAGGGGTGAGGGGGGAGATAAAAGTACTTACGTGTGGACTGAGCAATATCTGCGATCAGTTTGATGGATTTTGAGGCCAGGAGAGCATCGCTGTCATAGCACAGTCGGCGACTGATTGTCAGTATTTTATTCACTGAAACAAAATCAGTTCTTTCATTTCAGATTCAGGAAAAAGTGAGAAAACAGAGGAGAGGAATAAAGAATGAGTGAAATACAGAGAGAGACGGAGAGAGACGGGAGAGAGAGGGCGAGAGAGAGGGTGAGAGAGAGAGACACACAACAGACAGAAAGGGAGAAGGGGGGGAGAGAGAGAGAGTGGGGATAGACAGAATCACATACAAAGATACAGAGAGAGAGAGGGAGGCAGAGAGAGTTTGCTTGAACGCGGGCAGTCACACTTGTTTTGAATAACTTGGGTTCAAAAGCGTGTTAAAAGAATCCAACTTAATGAAGCTGGAGCCAAGTCACTTCTGTTATTTTGTTTAAAGCCCTGCTGACTGCGTAGAGTCATATCAATGCTATAACTGTTTCAATACATGCACAACATTTCAACAGTAAAAAAAAAAATTTAAAAAAAAAAGGAAAAGAAATTGACAGAAAGCAAAGGAAGAAGTCAGAAACAAAGACAGTGACAGAAAATAAGCAAATTTCTGGCACAGAACTTCCAGAAGGTGGGGATACTATTTATACTTATAGAGCCCCCGGAATCTCAAAAGGGGGGGGGGGGGGTAGTAGGGAGGGGGTTAAGTCACTGAAAATGACCAAAAGATGAAGCAGAAAACAAACAAACAAAACACAATCAATCCATGCACCAATCCAAATCCCACCAAACTACAGTGACCAACCTGTAGACCAGGGTAGTTGTCTAATAGCTGAAGAGCTACAGATGGCGTTCAGCACACACACCGCCTGTACCTTCAGTCGTAGGTATGAGGTCTTCATCAGAAACTCTCCGATAGCCTGCACACCAGTTTAAGGCAAAACGTCTTTTATCCTTGGCCTTTTGCATTCAAAACAGCCCAATAAATCAATCATCACTGCTACTGAAAACGGCCCAAACTGGTCATAATTACAAGCTTAGATCAAAACATTTTCATAGATCAGAACATTTTCATGTCGTACTAATCTTTCGTATTATCTTTTGTAGTTCATACACTTGACTTTTTTGGATTTAACCTTATGTATTTCAAACACCTGATTTTTGGGGATTCAACCTTTTGTATTTCAAACACTTGATATTTGGGGAATTTTCAAGTTTAAATGAAAAATTATAAGTACAGCAATAACATACAACTTCTAAAAGAAAAAATAAAGTAACGCAAGTATTCTATTATCAAAGTGAATCTTCAGATTTTACTAAAACATCATAAGTATAGCAACGATGCACAATTTATAAAAGAAAAAAAAACTAATACTAACACTGTATTGTCAAATAATCTTTAAGTCTGAATGAAAAAGTACAAGTTGGCTATAGCAACAAATGTAAAACTTATAAAAAAAAAAATCAAGGTATCTGTTCTACTGCCAAAATAATCCTCAATCTTAAATGAAAAATCATAAGTGTAGCAGTAATGCAAAACTTATTTGTCCCTGAACAGCTCATTATTATCATTATTACAATTTTTGATGTCGTTTGTTTAAAGCCCAGCCAACTGTGAAGAGCATATCAGGGCTATAACCGTTTCAAAACACACACAATACTTCAGCAGGAAAAACTTAAAGAAAATTAAGTACACATATCAATGCATTCACACACATAATCTAAAAAGATATCCCTGGCACTGACCACTCTGTCCGATTTATCGCACAGGGAATTTTAAAAACAAACCTGAATACAAATTTAAACATAACACAGGACACTAAAACATATAAAAACGGGCCTAAGTTACCTAAAATTGCTTCCACATATCCCATTTCCCTAGAGCCAAAACTGCATATAATACATGTACCCAATTATCAACCCTATGAGAAAGTACATACGACCTTACCGAACACATACAGGTGAATGGACCAGCAAGGCAGGAAATGATGGGAAAAAATGACAGAAAGCAAGGGAATAAGGCAGAAAAAAAGAGTGACAGAGAAGAGGAAATTTCTAGCACAGAACTTCTGGAAGGTGGGATACTATTTATACTGAAAGAATCCCCAGCATCCCCAAGGGGGGAAGGGAACAGCTCATGGCTACATCCCAAATACTGAGGTACAGGTGCTGGCTTCAATCACTCTTCCCTAAAACCACACTGGTGAGGGATCAGCTAAAATGTTTCTACTTTTTAACAACTAATTCCTGATTCAACAGGTGAGACGACTTACCTCCACACTACTGGCTTGAAACAGGTGAGTTAACTTACCTCCACACTACTGGTTTGAAACAGGTGAGATAACTTACCTCTACACTACTGGCTTGAAACAGGTGAGACAACTTACCTCCACACTACTGGCTTGGAACAGATGAGATAACTTACCTCCACACTACTGGCTTGAAACATGCGAGACAACTTACCTCCACACTACTGGCTTGGAACAGGTGAGATAACTTACCTCCACACTACTGGCTTGGAACAGGTGAGATAACTTACCTCCACACTGCTGGCTTGAAACAGGTGAGATAACTTACCTCCACACTACTAGCTTGGAACAGATGAGTTAACTTACCTCCACACTATTGGCCTGAAACAGGTGAGATGACTTACCTCCACACTACTGGCTTGAAACAGGTGAGTTAACTTACCTCCACACTATTGGCCTGAAACTGGTGAGATGACTTAGCTCCACACTACTGGTTTGAAACAGGTGAGATAACTTACCTCCACACAACTGGCTTGGAACAGGTGAGATAACTTACCTCCACACTACTGGTTTGGAACAGGTGAGATGACTTACCTCCACACTGCTGGCTTGAAACAGGTGAGATAACTTATCTCCACACTACTGGCTTGAAACAGGTGAGGTACTAGACTTACCTCCACACTACTGGCTTCAAACAGGTGAGATAACTTACCTCCACACTGCTGGCTTGAAACAGGTGAGACGACTTACCTACACACTACTGGCTTGAAACAGGTGAGACGACTTACCTACACACTGCTGGCTTGAAACAGGTGAGACGACTTACCTACACACTACTGGCTTGAAACAGGTGAGATGACTTACCTCCACACTACTGGCTTGAAACAGGTGAGGTACTAGATGACTTACCTCCACACTACTGGCTTGAAACAGGCGAGACGACTTACCTCCACACTACTGGCTTGGAACAGGTGAGACAACTTACTTCCACACTATTGGCTTGAAACAGGTGAGACGACTTACCTCCACACTACTGGCTTGAAACAGGTGAGACGACTTACCTCCACACTACTGGCTTGAAACAGGTGAGGTACTAGATGACTTACCTCCACACTACTGGCTTGGAACAGGTGAGGTACTAGATGACTTACCTCCACACTACTGGCTTGAAACAGGTGAGATGACTTACCTCCACACTACTGGCTTGAAACAGGTGAGGTACTAGATGACTTACCTCCACACTACTGGCTTGAAACAGGCGAGACGACTTACCTCCACACTACTGGCTTGGAACAGGTGAGACAACTTACTTCCACACTATTGGCTTGAAACAGGTGAGACGACTTACCTCCACACTACTGGCTTGAAACAGGTGAGACGACTTACCTCCACACTACTGGCTTGAAACAGGTGAGGTACTAGATGACTTACCTCCACACTACTGGCTTGAAACAGGTGAGGTACTAGATGACTTACCTCCACACTACTGGCTTGAAACAGGTGAGGCCCTTTCTTGGCCAACAGCTGCAGGTTGTGCAGACAGGTGAGGTGGACACCGCAGCGCAGGTCGGAGGCGAGGATGGTCAGCAGGCGTGCCAGGTGGACGTTCATGCTGACCAGGGAATGGACGGCCAGCCGGCTCATGGTGTTCAGCGTCAACATCACTACGTTCTGTGCTGGGTAACCCTCCAGGAGCGACTCACACACGGCCATCGCCTGTCAGATTGTACTACTGTATTTTATTTGATGTACACTGTACATATAGGTAACAGTTTACTTCTTTAGTCTTACATTCTGAAATCTATTTAACCCTTTCCCATTTTATCCCGCCACAGCCCGCCGACCGGGAAACCCCGCTTTTTATTTACACCCGCCACAGCCCGCCCACGGCGCACAAATCCAAGATACTTTAGTTGGCCACTTTCTGCCGGCTATTAATAGCGCGCCCCCTCCCTTCCACTCCCCACACCCTTTTCACCCGTCCTTTATCACTAGTGCAGGAGCACAAAGACGCACTACATTGACGGACTTTGGTCGACCCTGCCTGGCTAAAAATAGCACACGCAGGCAACGCTGGCTCGCAACTAAAGGGTGGCAGAATGGCTGGGAAAATGCAGCCGTGCGCCGCCTGTCACTTAGGCCTGGTGGGGAATTTCCATCACGCTCTAAGCACTAGGGGTTACACACACCTCATAAATGAAGTTTCCCACGAAAGTCAGGATTAACCCTTTGACTCCCGCACCCTATCCACCAACTGCAAAAACTTAACCCTTTGATTCTCTCACACTATCCATCAGCTTCCTGCAGGGAGCTGGTGGATAGGATGAGGGAATCAAACGATCAAAGGCCTAAGTTTTTTGCTTTGCTAGTACGGTTGGCACTGTAGGATGATGGTGGACAGGGTGCGGTAGTCAAAGGGTTAACCAATGAAAGAATGATACTGAGTTTGGTACCACACATCGCCTCATTTACAAGATATTGGTCAGCGTCTGACCTTTTCATTCACACGCTTTGGGAAATCTCCGAATACTAGGAAGAGTTTCTGAGCAGAATCTGCAAATGGGAAAGGGTTAAGCAACAATCAAAGTGTTTACTTTCGTCTTGCTTAACCCTTTGACTCCCGCACCCTGTCCACCAGCTTACTTTATTGTCAACCATTCTAGCCAAGCAAAAATTTAAATCCTTTCATTCCCTCACCCTATCCACCAGCTTCCTGCAGGAAACTGGTGGATAGGATGAGAGAATCAAAGGGTTAAGTTTCTGCAGTTGATGGATAGGGTGCGGGAGTCAAAGGGTTAAATAACACTGACCTTAAACTGTTTATTTTTGGCTTGGCTAAGTAACACTACCCTCAAACTGTTTATTTTTGGCAACACCCAACACATCACAAAGCCGACATTCATTCCAACACAATCCTACACCTACTGAGATCATTAAGTCTACTTTTACTTTTTTGTCTCCTTGTACTGGAATGTGTCACAGGGAGAGGAGGCCGACAGTCTGCGACTTGACGGGAACCTGGAGCCGAGTCACTGTTGTAGATGCCGAGGGGTGGGGGTATGTGTGTCTGCCACTCCACGATACGGTGTGTGTGTGTGTGTGTGTGTGTGTGTGTGTGTGTGTGTGTGTGTGTGTGTGTGTGTGTGTGTGTGTGTTGTGTGTGTGTGTGTGTGTGTGTTGTGTGTGTGTGTGTGTGTGTGTATGTGTGTGTGTGTGTGTGTGTGTGTGGATGTGTGTGTGTGTGTGTGTGTGGGTGTGTGTGTGTGTGTGTGTGTGTGTGTGTGTGTGTGTGTATGTATGTGTGTGTGTGTGTGTATGTATGTGTGTGTGTGTGTGTGTGTGGGTGTGTGTGTGTATGTGTGTGTGTGTGTGTGTGTGGTGTGTGTGTGTGTGTGTGTGTGTGTGTGTGTGTGTGTGTGTGTGGGTTATGTGTGTTTGTGTGTGTGTGTGTGTGTGTGTGTGTGTGTGTGTGTGTCTGCCACTCCATCTATCCAGCGCCTTCCCTTCCCTTTGAAGCCGTCTGGCGCTATAGGCTGGCAAGGCTGGTTAGTGGACTGGCATCCTCATCAGGTAGCAAATCACATGAGCGATGCAAAGGCTGACAGGTGTTACTGGATCTCAGTGTTGATTATGTCTTTTCTGGTCTGGGTCAGTACGGTCAAAGGAGCTATAAATATCAATTTACTGAGGATGCGCCTATACATGACATTCTGGTGTGTCACTTGGTGGTTTACAATAATGATCCAATATATCTAGAATTGGAGCACCTGGTCACAACAGGAAAGCCGGAGGGTAAGAGAGCACCGGGTAGACCCAGGGAGAAAATGCTGGACGGACTTGCAGAGTGGCTGGGGACGAGGAGAGTGGGGGAGATGCTAGAGGCAACGAGAGATAGAGGCAGATGGAAGTCCATGAGCGCCAATGCCATGCGGCAGGGCACCTGATGATGATGATATCTAGAATACACTGATCCAATATATCTACACTACATTGTCCTATGCCTTTTTCTGAACACAACAAACGACTAGCTGAGGAACTAAACTAAACAAGTTTACTGTCATATCAAAATACATGAATTTGTCTTTTAATTCAACCACTGATTTGCCCACTACTATTCAACAAAAACATTTCAGATTCTAAGAGCCCACCTTGGCTGCTGTGTCAGCATCGTGATGCATGTGACGAAGGCTGGGAATCAGTTTCATCTTCATCTCCACAGGAGTGTCCAAGCCCGACAGCATGGCAATCATCTTGCTGCAGATGTTGGACGAAAATGTCCTGAGGCAAACAAACAACATTAATATTGTTATTTTATTGTTATTTTCGTTTAAAGCCCAGCTGACTTCGTAAAGCCGTATAAGGGCTGTAACCATTTCAAAACATACACCATACTTCAACAGGAAAAGAAAGGGAAAAAAATGAAGTACACATATCAATGCATTCGCGTACATAATCTAAGGAGATGCTCCTGGTGTTGACCACTCCATCCAATTTATCACACAGGGGATTTAAAAAGCATACCTGAATAAAATTTAAACATAACTGAGGACACTAAAATATACACAAAAATGGGCCTAAATTACCTAAAATTGTTTCTGCATATCTCATTTCTCTAGAACCAAAAATGCACTTAATACATGTACCCGATTATCAATCCTAAGAAAAAGTAAGAAAGACTTTATCAAACACATACAGATGAATGGACCAGAAAGAAAAATACAAGAAGAAATGACAGAAAGCAAAAGAGGAAGAAAGAAACAAAGAGAGTGACAGAAAAGAGGCAATTTCCAGCACAGAATTTCAACAAACAACATGTTTCAGAAACTAAGCACTTAAAAAATACAGAATCTGTCCATTACATAGCAGTCAACTGTGCCCTTAAAAAAGAACAAATATTTTTCAAATGATACTGACCAGTCAACAAGCAAAGCCAGAACAAGATTAAGGCAGCCGAGATGTGGTTTCTAAGAAGAATGATTCAATATATCTAGAAGACACTGATCCAATATATCTACAATACACTGATTCTATAATCTACATGGACAGCAAAGAAAACAAATGAAACAGTCTTGAAGGAGGCAGACACAAGAAGATCATTCATAAGGAAGATTAGGAAAAGACGGGCAACATTTAGAGGCCATTTTATGAGGAAAGGGGAATTGGAGCACCTAGTCACAACGGGAAAGCTGAAGTGAAAGAGAGCACCAGGTAGACCAGGGAGAAGATATTGGACAGACTTGCAGAGTGGCTGAAGACAAAGAGGGTGGAAGAGATGCTTGCGGCAACAAGAGATAGAAACAGATGGAAGGCCATGATCGCCAACGCCATGTGGCAAGGCACTTGATGATGATGATGATGATGATGATGATGATGATGATGATGATGATGATGATGATGATGACTGGCCAGTGGGCAGGTCCAACGATCTTCATGGGAATTTGGAGTTTGGAGCTTGTCCCAGAAGGATTCACTGTGCTCAGACAATTCCACATGTGCTCCACCCAAATCTGCCAGCAATTATTTGGCAGACTTCCTGAGCCTGCGCAAATCTCTATGCACTGGTAAGGTTTGAAATGGTGGTGGGCGGGGGGGGGGGGGGGGGGGGGGGGATGCGACCTATAGAACAAAAAGATGACACTACCAGGATGATGGAAACTTAATGATGGGCAGTGAACAGGCCAGTTTTTAAACCCTTTGATTCCCGCACCATCTCCTATAGTATCCTGCATTGCCAACCAGGCTAGCAAAGGAAAAACTCAACCCTTTGATTCCCTCACCCTATCCACCAGCTTCCTGCAGGGAGCTGGTGGATAGGGTGAGGGAATCAAAGGGTTATGTTTTTGCAGTTGGTGGATAGGGTGCGGGAGTCAAAGGGTTAATGTTGCAGGCCTGGAATAAACTTGAGATATCAGATCTCTGAGTCTAGAGCTCTATCGAAAGATTCCAACCAACCCACGTCACAGAAACCAACAGCAAACTGAACATTCAACATTAAAGAACAAGCCAATGTCATTCAGTATTAAATGATACACTGAAGTCAATGCTGACTATATATACATCATCCGACAAAACCCCACAGTGATGAAAAGACAAAAGACAAACGTGAGCAGGCAACTAAAAGTGGCTCCAAGACAACATACTCAGAGTGGAGAGGTCTAGGACCCTGTACTCTTAAAGAATCTTGAGGACTAAATACTTGAAAACACAGACACACACACGCACACACACACAAACACAAACATACACATATACACACATAAAACACACACACACACACACACACACACACACACACACACACACACACACACACACACACTATAAATAAAATCACACCGTCTAATATCACTCATAGTGAAAAGATGTTAAATCAAGGAAGGAAGGCAGGAACGAAAACACACACACACACACACACACACACATACATACACACACACACAAACATACACACACACAAACACACACACACACATACACACACACACACAAACACACACACACACACACACACAAACACACACACACAAACACACACATACACACACAAACACACACACACAAACACACACACACACACAGACACACAAACACACAAACACACACTCACACAGAGTGAACAGTTGCACAGTCACTAACTTTGATATTTCAGAGAACTTGTCTGATGCAAAGATGGCTGCCTCCACTTCTACTGTATTGTGTGAGTCTAGAGCCAAAATGATGCTGTGATGAATATTTTTCTTCTCAGGAATCACACTGGCCATGCTCCCAAGTGTTCTGAAAAATGTAAAGCACTGTCTGACAATGAAAGTATCACAGCAGCATTTGCTCCACACATTTGGAACCAGAAAAACACCAAAACAGAATCATAACGCATATTTAATATAACTAGACAAGACAGGTGCAAATTTTTGGCCAACTGGCCTTTGTCAAGCTTAAGTGTAAGATCACAAACGAACAAACACCAAATACAAGAATTAGGAGAAAAAGACTGAAACTTTCCTGCTGCTTTGTCCAGTGGGAAAAAAAGGATTAAAATCACACATTTGATTTTGGCAGTAAAATCTCCTACAGAAACTACAACTGTCTCATCACATTTTGACTGAATTATGTGAATTTCCCCATTCCTCCCCAAACTTTCAGTTGAATATCTATAAGAAAAAAAACCCCAAATGTTCCGATAACAAACAATGAGTTGGCTCAATAAAAAAAAAAAAAGTGAAGTTCAAAATAAGTTTACCTTTGTATTTCAGAACGAGTAATAAAATAACGAATAAATAAGTAAGAATTAATAAAAAATAACAAATACAAGATAGATAGATAGATAGATAGACAGACAGACAGACAGACAGACAGACAGATAGATATATAGATAGATAGATAGACAGACAGACAGACAGACAGACAGATAGATAGATAGATAGATAGATAGATAGATAGATAGATAGATAGATAGAAGATAGATCGCATACAAACACACACAGACACCCTTACAAACACAAACAGTCCCTAATACGCACCCGCAGATGCGATTTGGGGTTCAGTCTAAACTCATTTCTCTCCCTTATTTCTTAATAAAGAGAAAATAATACAATAATAAAAATAATGAATACTAAAATAGATAATAAAAGGAAGATGTTAAAAACTGTGTTTGTAAGTATCACCTGAATCAAACATTATTTCCCCTCTCATGTATATCTGTACCTCTAAATAACGATGAAGGACACTTTCTGATGATGATCAAAGCTTTCAACTACACAATGATGTAATTGTCAACTAAAATCCAGTCACCAATACAAGACTGAACTGGTGAAAAAGCATGTGTTTATGACCACGATTCAATGATAAAATCTACCATCTAGCTCAGACCTTGTATAGTTGTGGCTTTAAATAAAAAAAATGTGACATCATCTTCAATTAAGCATATGCCACAGGCAAAAGAAAAAAAAACACACCCAAAAGCAATCAAAATATTTACAAACAACAAAACACAGGTAAATAATTGAAAAAAAAAAAAAACACATCCTAAAGTTTGCGCTACCCATTCAGCTAGACGCAGCCACAAAGCATAAAGTGGTAAGCTCAGAACATTCCTGAGCTTACCACTTTATGCTTTGTGGCTGCGTCTATGCTAACTGAATGGGTAGCGCAAACTGTGTTGGGATTGAGAAATTCTACATGGGAGATAACTCCGTGACTCTCAAGAGTCATGTTACTTGTTGATATTTAAAATTCTCCCTGCTTCCCTCTTATTTCCCTTTGGTATTACACCCTAAAGTCACAAAATAATCAAAAAAGTTTACAAACAATGTAACACAAGTAAAAGACTTTAAAAACACCTAAAATTCATAAAACAACGAAAAATGTTTGCGAACAACTCCACCTGAAAGAGAAAGTTTCGCATTTTCCCCTCCATCTGTACACAACAGCAGGGTAAAATACGGAACACCTCCCCTCCACAAAACAACAGCAACCAAAAAAATACTATAACAACCACACACACACACACACACACACAAAATCCACATAAAAACAATAACAAAAAACCCCCATAACAACAACCACACACACAACAACAACAACAACAACAACAAAATCCCACGTAAAAACAATAACCAAAATAATACCAAGACAACAACCAAAAAAGTACCACAAAATCAACCAAAAAACCCCACAACAACAATAACCAAAAAAAAAAATCAAACACAACAAAAAATACTTGCAATGTAAAAGAAAAAAAAAGTCTTGAATTTTGTCATCTTGTTGCTTATTTTTAAAATACCCCCACAACTTGGACAATATTTTGCACTTACTTGTCCCCCCCCCCCCCCCCCACCCCTCATTTAATCAGCTCTAATACTCTATTTTCATGTGTTAACATAATTTATTAATTATGACTTGAGAACTTGCAGCTACTTTGATTGAGACTACTGTGGCCACTACCTGATTGTGATGGCCCTCGCAACAGGGTCATTGCAGTGGTAAACGCCATAGATACGGCGAACAAATTCATCCACATTCAGGATCTTGTCCAGGTGCTTCTCACTCTGCTGAACCACACGCAGAATGCACAGCCGGATGAAATTATTTCTGAAAAGCATGAAATAAGTAAGATGAACAGATCTGATATACTAAAATATGATTATTCAGTCTTTTATTTTTTTAATCTAGGTATTTAATCTTCAGCCAACACTGTTCAGGGACAGAAGAGCTTTACACTACAAAGACATGTCTACAATTATGTTTTAACCCTTTTCCTCGCCCTCCCACCCTTCCTCTTCCTTTTAAGGGAAATTATTTCACATCGAAACAGAGGGATGTGAATCTGTGTGTCTGTTTCAAATACGTGTGAACAACAGTTTCTCAGATCTTTACAGGACGATCGTTACCAAATGTGGTGTACACCATTAACCCTTTGACTCCCACACCCTATCTACCAACTGCAAAACATTAACCCTTTGATTCCCTCAGCCCATCTACCAGGTTCCTGCAGAAAGCTGGTGGACAGGGTGAGGGAGTCGAAGGGTTAGTTTTTTGCTTTGCTAGAATGGTTGACAGTTCAGGAAGATGGTGGATACGGTGAGGGAGTCAAAGGGTTAAGTTTTTGCTTGGCTAGCGTGGTTGACATAGCATGATGCTGATGGACAGGGTACGGGAGTCAAAGGGTTAAACGCCCCTCTGTCCAGCACGTCACATTCCTCCACTTGTGGCCTTCTCTTTCTCTCTCACATCTCTCTGACCTCTCTCTCTTTAACCCTTTGACTCCCGCACCTTATCCACCAACTGCAAAAACTTAACCTTTCAACTCCCGCACATTATCCACCAGCTTCCTGCTGGTGGACAGTGTGCTGGAGTCAAAGAGTTAAGATATTTTTGAAGTCACGGAATGATCATACACAACTGTCAACAATATTGTAAAATACAGACAATCCTGAACTTCACTTTTTTTCAACATCATTTCAGACAAATGGTCCTTTACATCTTTTGAGATGTTGCACAATGAATCCTTACCATCTGTTGAGATGCTGTGTTATGACATATTATTATGTTCTTTTTAAGGTTATTTTATGAAAATTTGAAATCTGATGATGATGCAATTGTATGTAACAGAGTGCCATCTTCTGTTACTGATGATGATGCAAATGTATGTTACAGAGGACACAACGTGCAGTGTGTTTTTCTGTGATCAAAACACCTGATACTTTATCACAGCCAATTTCCACCGAATTCTATAGCCTCTGCCACCTATACCTATGCATCTATCATTCAAATTACTTTAATAACATTGTATTACATTTAGAACCTGAGCTGTCATATCTGTTTTACTCAACAGACCTACAATGATTAAATTTTGTTAGGAAGCCAAATCAACCTACTCCTAAATCATATTCTTCAGCTTTTAATTTCATTTATGGCACCAATCTTCCAACTGATTATCACACTGTAACTGTGTAGCACATACTCAGAAAACAAACATTTTAAGTAATTGTAGACATAGAGTATGATAGACTGGAATATAACCAAACCTTCGAGACCGTAATGTGTACAACAGTCAAGAGTGTCGATGAAAAAAGCCAGATATACAGAATGATACATATGCACACTTCAAGTAGGGCAATGCTGGGCTATAAATAGCTCTAACAATGACTTAGGTATCATCTGAAAATCTTTCATCAAAGTCTTACATCATCACAATCTATGATGTCTCCTAGCAGATCTAAATGACTGATAAAAGTAATATGTTACACAAACAGATTTAATTTTAATATACCAGGAGACATCTGCACACAAACAGATTTAACGTAAGAGGAGACATAGATCTATGATTACTCAGTCTTTTTTTTATCTACTTATTTAATCTTCAGCCAACATTGTCAACTGTTCAATTGTTTATTCAATTACAACCACCCTCAGCAGAAGCAGCGATCCACACATGTAGTATCACCACCTTCTGCTGACTGTCACCACATTACTTTCTTGTTCTTTTTTGCCACCTTCTTCATCTCATCATCATCACCATCATCAGGTGCCCTGCCGCATGGTTTTGGCGACCATGGACTTCCATCTGCCTCTATCTCTCGTTGCCCCCAGCATCTCCCCCACCCTCATCATCCCCAGCCACTCTGCAAGTCCGTCCAGCATTCTCTCCCTGGGTCTACCCGGTGCTCTCTTTCCCTCCAGCTTTCCCGTTGTGACCAGGTGCTCCAAATCCCCTTCCTCATAAAATGGCCTATAAATGTTGCTTGTCTTTTCCTAATCTTCCTTATAAGTGATCTACTTGTGTCTGCCTCCATCAAGACTGTCTCGTTTGTTTTCTTTGCTGTCCATGGAACTCTCAATATTCTTCTGAGAAACCACATCTTCATCTAGAGAAACAAACCAAATCCTGTGTCTTTTGAACGAGAGGCCCCTTCTAACTTCTTCTGGACACAAACAATACCATCACAGCATACCTGAATTCTTAACACTCACACCATCACAATCACATGTATAATGCCAATGGAGATTTTGTAAGAAAGATTACTTTGACTAAAATCAACATGACAATATAGTATTATGAGAATTATTACAGAAGAAGCAACTTCATTCCTAATTTTTGATAAATTTGACAGTCCCTTACAAAACACTAGCACAACTTATCTTGTTAAAATGAATAAAGTACAAAAGTAATCAAATTTACTGAAAGCAAGTTGACTGCAGTTCTTACCCTGACAAGTAGGCATCAGCTATTTTCAACAACGCTGCGTTGATCAGAATGGGAAATGGGTATTTTTCAAACAAACGAGGAAATTTCACAATTGATTCACACTGCACCCCGATTTTACCACTGCGAAGACCTGCAAATCAAAAGACAATTATAAATACAAGTAAAGTTTGTTTGAATTTGTGATTTCCTGGAATTTAGAATGAACAGAAAGATGGCAGCAATGATAAAGAGACAGAATGCGATTGTTTTTCACTAGACAAAGGTCCATGATCTGAAGGTACTCATGAAAAAGTGCTTTAATGTTATTTTTGTTTAAAACCCAGCTGACTGCATAGCTCTAGCCATATCAGGGCTATTTAACCATTTCAAAACATACGCAATACTTCAACACGAAAAAAAGGAAAAGAAAATTAAGTACACATATCAATGCATTCACGCATATAATCTGAAGAGATGTCCCTGGCACTGACCATTCAAATTATCACAGGGGATTTAAAAAAACACCTGAATACAAATTTAAACATAAATAAGGACACTAAAGCATACATGAAAACGGGCCTAAATTACCTAAAATTGCTTCCGCATGTCTCATTTCCCTAGAGCCAAAAATGCACTTAATACTGGTACCCAATTATTAATCCTAACAGAAAGACTTTATCAAATACATACAGGTGAATGGACCCGCAAGGCAGAAAATTATAGGAAGAAATGACAGAAAGTAAAGGAGGAAGACAGAAACAAAGAGAATGACAGAAAAGAGGTCATTTCTAGCACAGAATTTCCAGAAGGTGGGGATACTATTTAGTATTTATACTGAAAGAGCCCCTGGCATCCCCACGGGAGTACACACACACACACACTAACATACAACAAACACAACCTGGCCATAAGTCTAATACATTAAAAATAAACCATAATTCATTCATTGCAATACTATATACTGTATAGTGTATACATATCAATATCTTTATACTTTTCACTTTCTCCTGCCTGCGCGCATGCGTGCGCGCACACACACACACACACATACATAACACACACATACACACAGAGGCTAAATACAATGAAAAATAAATGATTCAATCAATGCCATGGACAACACAATGACACACTTTACATACAGAGCTCTAGAGACGACAGACCATGAGTGACAGAGAGAGAGAGGGAGAGAGAGGGGGGAGAGAGAGAGAGTTTCAGTTTCTCAAGATGTCTCCATGCATGGAATGAATTGCACAAACATCACAGATGCCATATGATGGAGATCCTACCGGATACCAAACCCAGGCCGATGGCAGAAATTAGAGAAAACCAGGAATCCTAACCACCAGACTACATGGGGTGGCGCCCCATGTTGACAATGCACATTTTTATCATAATCATGGGCCCATCAGCTCAGTTGGTTTGAGCACTGTGCCAAGTAATACTTAAATAGTAATAACGCACAAGTCGTGGGTTCGACCCCCATGTGAGCCATGTGATCATTATGTGCAGCCCATTTGCTCTTTTGGGTAGAGTGTCATGGGTTCCACCCCCGTGTGGACCATGCAGAGAGAGAGAGAGAGAGAGAGAGAGAGAGAGAGAGAGAGAGAGAGAGAGAGAGAGAGAGAGAGAGAGAGAGAGACAGACGTTCGAAATAGAAAGGGATAATGACAAACATGATGATGAGCAGACACATCGCCTGCTGATACTGATGTTTAACTGATAGTAACGATCATGATGATAATCAACACGATGATGATCATCATCATGATCATGATCTGATCATACTGATGATGATGATGACGATCACGATGATGTCACAATCCCCAAATCGCCTAATATTTTCAAAATCTAAACGGCGGTAAGCCTGTCGTTTTACCTTTTTCAAGTTCCGTAAGCGCAGAATTTGCATCATGCTCTTGTTCAGCTGGAATACCGTCAACATAAGCAGCCGATCGCGATGCCATGGACGCTGCCATCTTGCTCTCAGGGTTTCATTCCAAGTTTTTAATCAACTGAAACGTAATGTTTTACAAACTAGACTAGTGAGTCATTCACATGAATATCTTTGACAACTGTGTATTTCAGTTTTTGTAACTGAGTAAATGGTGTGCTTCTTTTTTGAAATCAGTACATGATTTGAAAGAGTATTTTTTTAATAACCACACACACATCACATGATCAATGCCGGTCAAAATGGCAGACGACGCGAAGAGCTTCCTTGCATTGATGAACGGATTGACTCGCAAAAGCTACTATGGCCAGGCAGAAATAACTAACGAATTTTTGAAGGAACAAATATACCCTGGTTTAACCCAGGAAGAGTTTGATCATGTTTTATCTCGATGCCGTGGACTTCTGAAGGTTTGTAAAGTTCGAGGGTGAGGGTGGGCGTATCAAACTCTCTCTCTGAATCTCTCTCTCTCTATCTGTCTGTCTGTCTGTCTCTCTCTCCCTCCCTCTCCTCACCACCTCCATCCAACTCTGTGTGTGTGTGTGCGCGCGCGCACGCGTCTGCGCGCGTGCGTGCATACAAGCATGCCAGCCAGTGTGATCCATTTTCTAGAGACCGTAGACGTAGTCCGTAGGCATAGCCAAGTACGTAGTGTTGCCATCAGCAAGGACATGAAGTCATGAACTGGAGGGAACATATCAACAACATGTGCACAAAAGCCAGCAAGATGCTCGGCTTCTTCGCGACAGAATCAAAGATCAACTCTTGAAGTGAAATGGTCAGCGTCAAGGGCATATCCTTAGATTATGTATGTGCATAATAATAATAATAATAAAGGCAATTTATATAGCGCTTTCCAGAGCACAAAGCGCTTCACATAAAATCAGTATATAACTAAATACAAAAAGATACACCAACATAAAATTTAAACATACCGCTGCTAACACTATATAACATAAAACATAAAATTTACGTTCAACAAGACATATTAACATAGTAAATTCAAATATTACTAAAAATAGTGACAATCATACAAAAATATTTTCTCTCTCTTTCTCTTCACACACACACACACACACACACACACACACACACACACACACACACACAGACCCAAACACACTCCCTCTCTCAACCACTCAGTTTCTCTACTATCAAATTCTATCACGCTTACACATACTCTTACTCATACTCTCACTCTCTTGCCCCACCCCAACCATACTCTCGCTCTCTACCGTGCTCCCGATATTCCTTGCTCACTCTCTCTCTCTCCCGCACAGCCTCTCTCTCTCTCTCTTTTCCTCTCTCCCTCTCTCTCCCTCTCTCTTGCTCGCATAAACATGCTTCACACACACACACACACACACACACACACACACACACACACACACACACACACACACACACACACACACACACACACACACACACACACAAACACACACACACACACACACACACACACACACACACATATATGTAGGAACGATGATCAGGGCTGAGAGAGAAGAGAAAGAGAAGATCAATGAAAGTATTGAGTGAAAAGATAGGTCTTCAGACTAGACTTGAAAGAAGGAAGACATTGCTTATGGCGAATATGATAGGGAAGGGAGTTCCAGGTCATGGCAGCAGAGTGGGAGAAAGCTCTCTGACCATGCAGTTTCCGGTTGAAACGGGGAACACAGAAAGTTCTTGTGTCGGTAGAGGATCGGAGAGTTCTGGATGGTACATACACTTGAAGAAGTTCAGACAGATAAGAGGGAGCGGAGCAAGTAAGAATTTTGTAACAGAGACAGCAACATTTGTATTTGATTCTTTGTTCAACTGGAAGCCAATGCAACTTTTTCAGAAGAGGAGAACATGACTGGGATCTAGGGGCTTTACAAACAAGCCTAGCTGCTGAATTCTGAACACGTTGGAGAGGTTGAATGACAACTGAAGGGCAGCCGATTAGAATAGAATTACAGTAGTCCAAGCGTGACAGAATATAAGAGGAAATAAGAGTTTTAGTGGCTTCCTCAGTAAGAAAGGGGCGGATAGAAGCAATACGTCTTAGTTCCATATAAGAAAGCTGGCATATCTTAGTGACATGTTTTTGCATAGAAAGATCATGATCTAAAAGAACTCCTAAATCCCGGACACAGTCAGAAAATTCAATGGAACTAGAACCTATAGGGAGAGAAGAAGAAAGTGTGTTGATATCATGATGTGAGAAACGTATAGCCTCCGTCTTGTCACAGTTAAGGTTCAGTTTATTTGATGACATCCAGAGATCAATGTCAGAGGTACAGTTTTGGAGAGAAGAAATTGCATCAGGATAATCATCAACAGAAGCTGAATGAAGGAGCTGAGTGTCATCCGCAAACATTTCATGCGAAATGGAATGGCCGCGGATGACATCAGAAAGAGGGGTAGTATACAGAATGAATAAAACAGGACCGAGCACGGAGCCCTGAGGCACACCAAAATCGAGGGAGGTTTCATTTGAACGGTGACTATCCACTAGCACAAACTGTTTCCTGTCTGAAAGATAAGAGTGAAACCAATTAAGAGCTAAGTCTCTAATACCAAATGTATGTTCCAAACGGGAGAGAAGAATTTCATGGTCTATGGTGTCGAAAGCAGCTGAAAGATCTAACAAGAGGAGGACAGAAATTTTATTTTTATCTAACGAATTGAGAATATCATTAAGGATACGAAGGATGGCAGTCTCTGTGCTGTGCTCTGGACGATATGCTGACTGATGGGGAGATAGAAGGTTGTTGGCAGTCAAATGAGCTGAAAGCTGGTGGAGGACAATTTTCTCGAGAATTTTGGACAGAAAGGGGAGGTTGGAAATGGGGCGGTAATTTTTCAACACGTTGGGGTCAAGGGAAGACTTTTTCAGGAGAGGCTTAACAAGAGCAGTCTTAAAATCAGAGGGAACAGAAGCTGAAGATAGTGATTCATTTAGAATGCGAGTGATAGTGGGGAGAAGGGTGTCGAGGTGGTCATAGAGAAGAGGGGTGGGGATGGGGTCGAGAATACAAGAGACTTTGGGGGACTCAGTAATCAGCTTCCGTACAAATGATTCAGAAACAGGAGTAAACTGACAGAGTGGTGTACCTTTATAAATAACGGACTGGTCAGTTGTGTCAGAGGATGACAGAAACCCATCACGGATGGTCAGAATTTTCTGGGTAAAAAAGTCGGAAAACAATTTTGGTAACTGAGATAATTCATGTGTGGACGGCAGAGTAACATCGGAAACCTTTCCCAGCATGCCTGTGACAGTTCTAAAAAGATCTTTGCATGATACTGCTGAAACAACTTTAGAAGAATAGAATTTAGTTTTAGCATCATGGACGAGATCGACAATTTTCTGTTTTGCGGTTTCATAAATCTGCTTATGTACCGTCAGGCGAGACGATGCCCAGCGACGCTCAGCTTTACGGCGCTCACGCTTAAGTTGCAAAAGATCATGTATTCATTTTTTTTTTTTTTATGTGTACTTAATGTTCTTTTCCAGATTATTTAGGCTTACCCCAACCAGATGTTTGTGTATGTTTTGACATAGTTATAACCCTGATATGGCTCTGTGCAGTTGGCTAGTCGTTAAACAGTAATAAAAAGGATAAATCAACTGATAGAACTAGAAGTGTTATTGCCAAGAATATCTGTATTCCCATGTGCATTTTGAATTTTCAGGATCAATTGCTAGTATTGGTTTCCAATGGAAATTAAAGGCAAGACTTAAATTAGAGCTTTTTTGAATAAATATACTTGTTTTAGGTTAAAAAAACAACAACAACAAAACTGAAAAGAGCATGGAAGAGATAGGCAGGTCCACCAGTTTTCATCCAAAAAGTGGACAACGCTTGTTTGAATTCCTCATATTAAAGCTTGGTGTACAGTTTTTCTTTGAATTAAAAAGAACTAGGCTTGCACTTGTATTGTCTTATTTTGTTATATCAAATTTGTGTTGTGATTTTGTATATTATTTATTACATTTCTGGTTACAGTTTGCTTGCATGCTGGCAGTCACTTTGATTTAACAAATAGGAATCAAACATTAACCCTTTGACTCCCGCAGCTTGTCCACCAGCATCCTGCACCATGCCAGCAAAGCAAAACCGTCACCCTTTGACTCCCTAACCCAATCCACCAGCTCCCTGGTGGATAGGGTGCAGGAGTCAGAAGGTGAAGTTTTTGAAGCTAGTGGATATGCTGCAGCAGTCAAAGGGTTAAAAGAAGCTAGCTTAACCCATTGACTCCAGCACTCCATCAACCAGATTCCTGCAGAAAGCTCTCCAGGACAGAGTGAAGAAATCAAAGGGTTAAGATATTACGTTGCTAGCATGGTTGGCAATGCAGGATGCTGGTGGACAAGGTACAGGAGACAAAGGGTTAAGTTACTTTTTTGCTAGCATAGTTGGCAATGCAGGATGTTTGTGGATAGGGTGTGGGAGTCAAAGGGTTAAGAATTATTCGGGGGAAACATTTTATTAATCTCCCTTGCCTCATTCAGACTTGTGTACTAAAAATAAAATAAAACATCCAAGAAAACTTTGCTTAGGTTACCAGTTCTTTTGTGTATCAGTGGGCACTGAAACATGAAGCTTGACACAGGAAAACAAAACTTTAACATTCCTACAGACTCTGCGGTCAGTGCAAGTCTTTTCGCTCAAGTCTCTTTTTCCAGTGTGCCTAAAACAGTAAAAGAGGAGAGATTCAGTTATTACTACATCAGCTACATTACTTATCAACTTTCATGTGCAGAGTATGGTTTCTGCTGATATGGACATGACCCAGTTAGAGGTCTTTGTCACGGCCCAGTGTAAGAAGCGTGAATCACCACTGACAGAGGAGCAGGCTGCTGCCATCAGAAAGTTCTGGAAGTCCAACAAAACCAAAATCCATGAAAGCATCATTTCACAGACCATGTGGGGAAACACCCTTCAAAAAGTTTCATGGAGGATAGATCTGAAATCTCAGTCCAGACATGCGAATGAGATCAATGCTCCTTCTGCCATAATGGAACTACAGATTGCAGGCAGTTTGCAAAAAGAGAAGGTGAGTCTGTGTTCAGTGAATATAGATGTTTTTTTTTATTTCACTGATAATTTTTAACTTTATGAAATATATTTTATGAATGTCATCTTTTCATTTTCCATTTATTTTTCTGTGTTGCCGCATGTGGGATTTCTCAGGTACTTTCAGTAGCTTACTTGTTGCCACTGTCTTCTATTTTCAGCGCATCCAAATCTGTCCCGGTTCATTTCCCAGTATGAAAGGAGTCCAGAGTCCATATTAATGATAATTTCACTGATACAGCACAAAGAGTAATGTACTGGGAGAAATGCTGATTTTACTTCACAAGAATAGGACATTATTAGAATATTCGTTTCAGTAATAGCACACTGACAAAACATGAAAATAAATACAATATTGGGAATTAATTGAGATGAAAGAGCCAGTATAAATTCAGATAATACAAATGAATAATTATAAGTATTCACATACGTGCAAGTACTGTGTTACTATATCAGTATATGTGCACATGCATACGTACTATGTAGACACATGCAGACACACACAAGACACAGACGTGCGCACGCATGCACACTGCCCACATGCACATGTGCAATCTCTCACACACACACACACACACACACACACACACACACACGCATGCACGCATGCACACATGCACACAAGATCTAGCATATTTTATTATTTACATAAGGAGATCCTATGTGACACTAAAACTATGCTTGAACTAAATCAGTTTTGGTCTGTGTTGAAGAAAAATTGAATACCTATGTGTGCATTACCGTAAGTGTGTGTGAGTGCGTGTGTGTGAGAGAAAGAGAGAGAGAACAGCAGAGGTTGGGAGAGTGTGTGTGTGTGTGTGTGTGTGTGTGTGTGTGTGTGTGTGTATGTCTGTTTGTGTGTGTGTGTTGTGTGTGTGTGTGTGTGTGTGTGTGTGTGTGTGTGTGTGTGTGTGTGTGTGTGTGCGTGTGTGCGCATGTGAGAGAGAGAGAGAGAACAGCAGAGGTTTGGGAGTGTTTGTGTGTGTGTGTGTGTGTGTGTGTGTGTGTGTGTGTGTGTGTGTGTGTGTGAGATGTGTGTGTGTGTGTGTGTGTGTGTGTGTGTGTGTGTGTGTGTGTGTGTGTGTGTTGTTGTATATGTCGTGTGTGTGTGTGTGTGTGTGTGTGTGCGAGAGAGGAGAGAGAGAGAGAGAGAGAGAGAGAGAGAGAGAGAGAACAGCAGAGGAGAGAGGAGAGAGAGAGAGAGAGAGAGAGAACAGCAGAGGCGTGGGAGAGTGTTTGTGTGTGTGTATGTGTGTGTGTGTATATGTTATGTGTGTGTGTGTTTGTGTGTGTGTGTGTGTGTGTGTGTGTGTGTGTGCGTGCGTGTGTGCGTGCGTACGTGTGTGTGTGTACTTGCAAGAGACAATTTCTACAATGGGAAGATGATTTGTGAGAATGGTGATGGAGAGTTCAATTCATCAAGTTCATTGCATTGAAACTGCATGGGCTGTAGGTGTTTTTTATCTGACATAATATGTATCCCAGCTTGCTTAAATTGTGAATGCTTGCTTGTGTGTCACCTGTGCACACTTATGTACATGTCATGTGTGTGTGTGTGTGTGTGTTTGTGCGTGTGTGGGGTGTGTGTGTGTGTGTTGTGTGTTTGTGTGTGTATGTGTATGTATGTATGTGTGTGTGTGTTTGTGTGTGTGTGTATTGTGTGGTGTGTGTGTGTGTGTGTGTGTGTGTGTGTGTGTGTGTGTTGTGTGCGTGTGTGTGTGTGTGTACTTGCAAGAGACAATTTCTACAATGGGAGGATGATTTGTGAGAATGGTGATGGAGAGTTCAATTCATCAAGTTCATTGCATTGAAACTGCATGGGCTGTAGGTGTTTTTTATCTGACATAATATGTATCCCAGCTTGCTTAAATGTGTGAATGCTTGCATGTGTGTGTCACCTGTGCACACTTATGTACATATGTCATGTGTGTGTGTGTGTGTGTTTGTGTGTGTGTATACATGTTTGTGTGTGTGTGTGTGTGTGTGTGTGTGTGTGTGTATGTTGTGTGTGTGTGTGTGTGTGTGTGTGTGTTCATGTGTGTATGTATACATGTATGTGTGTGTGTGCGTACATGTTTATGTTGGTGTGTATGTGTATATGTGTGGTGTGTGTGTGTGTGTGCATGTGTGTGTATATGTATATGTGTGTGTATGTGTATGTGTGTGTGTACGTGTGCGCATGCACACTTCTTATTGTCAGCTTGTGTGTGCAAACTACTCTTTCATGGCCTAATGTGTGCAGGCAGCAGAAGTGGTGCGATTTGAAATGAACGAAGACAAACTGGCCAGCGTGTTGAGCAGTATGCAGGAAATCGAAGCACAGATTGACCAGTATGTGCAAAAGTGACTACGGACATTTTACTTCAGCCCAATACTCTGCAACATGTGTTGATGGATGAAGTGGTTTAGAGATGCTGCGAGTGCGAGTGTAGCTGCATAATTATGTTTGCCAGCGAAACATATTTTACGTAAGTCATATTTAAGGTTGCATATTTTTGCTTCCCACCCCATTCCTAATCTTTTGATTAAAAATGGAGATTGATTTAGACTGAATACAGAGAGAGACAGGGTGAGAGCACATATGTCTGTATATACATGTGTGTGTGTGCGCGTGTGTGTGTGTGTGCGTGTGTGAATGTGTGTGTGTGTGTGTGTGTGTGTGTGTGTGTGTGTGTGTGTGTGTGTGTGTGTGTGTGTGTGTGTGAGCTGTTAATGAATGACTCTTCATCAGGCATGAGAGAAATCATGAAAAATATACGGAATGCTTGATTTCAGATGGAAATGAGCTGATAATTGATATATTGGGTCACAGAAGCTGCCAATATAATTATCGGTGAGGATACCTGTTAAATTTTATAAAGTCAAATTTGCGTCAGTTGTTCAGTTTAATAAGGATGAGTGAATAATGAATACACAGATTACTAATTGCTTTAAGGGGAATTATTATCTGTATTAACTTTTTTTTAACGATCTAATGTATTGACTTTTTTATGATCTTATACGGAAAGAAAGTCTTGATTGGTATGAAATGAAAAATGTGTGTGCATTTGAAATCGAGTCGAAACTGGGATACAGTACAATGATTATCATTTTAACCCTTTGACTCCCGCACCCTGTCCACCAGCATTCTGCGTTGTCAACCATGCTAGCAAAGCAAAAACTTAACCCTTTGATTCCCTCACCCTATCCACTAGCTTCCTGCAGGAAGCTGGTGGAGAGGTGAGGGAGCCAAAGGGTTAAGTTTTTGCAGCTGGTGTATAGGGTGTGGGAGTCAAAGGGTTAAGTGATTGAAAGAGAATGTATGGTGATAATATTATGGAGTGTTTTAAGTGATATGGAAAGAGAATGTATGTTGACACTAATGTGGTATACTGTAAATGATAAATGGTGATTTTATGTTATTACTATTAAAAGTGGAAGGTTGAAGTATGGTTGAAATATGACTTTTCGTTTCGTTGATATATATATGTAACAACTCGCCATTTCTGGGAAGAAGAGGACTAGAGCCCTTAAAGCGATGGCAGAGGCAGCAGAAAGGAGCTCAAGCTGGATCTGGGCAAGGAGGAACGAAAAAAGTGAACTTCATAAGGATTAAATTCCCTACAGATGATGTGTGCCCCGTTAGCACATTGGTAAAACCGCGTACCGCAGTTCTGAAGCGCAGAATCGCCCAGGTTCGATCCCCGGCGTGGGAAAAAAAAAAAAAAAAAATAGACAACAGCAGAAGGGCATCCAGGAGTCATGACCTGGATGTGGCCCGGCCCCCCGAGAGTGTAAGGAATTCAGGGCCGAAACACTTGTCTAAAGGGGGTTACTTCTCTGAAGACCTTCTGTTGTCTAGCTCTCCCTAGAGTTTCTTTCTACCTATGTATGTGCGGATGTTATTACATTTCACAGTGGAAGGCTGAAGTATGGTTTAAATATGACTTTTAGTTTTGTTGATATATGTATGTATGGATAAGATTTAATAAAGTATGGTAGGCCTTCATATGTTACTGAAATGATTTTCTGTGTTACAATATGTTTGGATAAGAATGTGTGAATGTGTGTGTGTGTGTGTGTGTGTGTGTGTGTGTGTGTGTGTGTGTATCTGTGTGTATGTGTGTGTGTGTGTGTGTGTGTGTGTGTGTGTGTGTGTGTGTGTGTGTGTGTGTGTTTTTGTGTGTGTGTGTGTATCTGTGTGTGTGTGTGTGTGTGTGTATGTGTGTACCCCTTTAACTCCCGCACCCTATCCACCAATTGCATAGACTTAACTCCTTGACTCCCTCACCCTATCCACCAGCTTCCTGTAGGAAGCTGGTGGATAGGGTGAAGGCAAGAGACAGACAGACAGTATGTGTATGTTTGTGTGCGCTCATGCATGCGCAAGTTAAAGAGAAAGACGATCATATATCATAACTATGTTGTGCAAACTCACAAAGACAAAATAATTGGTAAGGTCCACATCTTTAATCTCAATTATCAATTCATCCAGAAAATACACACTGAAACGTATTACTACTGCACTGTGCATGCTTGTAAACCTTACCAAGTGCTGTGTAATAACAGTTCTACACTTATGATTGGCACTTTTCCACTTTTCCATCCTGTATCATAATTCCTCATAGATCACAATGTGCAGGTTTACCCCCCTTCTCTCTTTCCAACCATGTATCCATCCTCATTATAACTCACACATTCTGCTTTTTCACAAATTTGAAAACTGTGCTTTTCATACAGCAAATTATACTCATCAAAAATGAACAGTTGTACATCGATAAAGATAGACAAATGATCTGATTCAGTCTTGTTGCATTATTTCAAAATACCAAGACAGTAAGATATTTCAATGCATATAACATTCATGATTAACAGTTATTAAGTTTTGATACATAATAGTAATCGCGTGACATTTTAGAAACAAAAAGTATAAGAGAAAAAATAATTGATAGTGTATGAAGAAAAATAAAGTCTTTACTTTAGGCAGTCAGCACCTTAAATGTCGAACGCAATTTCGTAACAGCACCATTCTGCTGACTTTCACTCAAATTACCTTGTGTGTGTGTGTGTGTGTGTGTGTGTGTGTGTGCAAGTGTGCGTGCATGCGTGTGTGTGTGTGTGTGTGTGTGTGTGTGTGTCACTGTGTGTGTGTGTGTGTGTGTGTGTGCATGTGTGTGTGTGTGCAACAATTCTCTTGTATGCTGTCAGTGCAGCTTGCCTTTTCCTCAAAAACTTAACAATATAATGCTGTTCAGCAAACGATCAAATTATTTTCAGTCAAGATTACAAGAAACCATATGTACTGGTACATACGTGAAACCTGTGACCCTGACCACACTCATCATTTCAAGAACACTTACGTTTAAAATATATACAAGGTCAATTCTATACAGTGTATATATACAAGGTCATTCAGATTTATAGATGTCAAAGCCAGCCAAGCTGTATTCACACATGTTACTTTCCCAGCTATTTCAGTCTATGATAGAACTTATCTTTTGTCAAGACAACCGTCTTGGCAAAGGGGAGAAAGAGAGTGAACTGAGGACTTTCTTGCTCAAAGAAATCAGATGTGACGAAAAACGTTTAGCTAATTATTCTGGATTTGATTGGATCGGATTTTGGAATGAAGGAATTCTACGTGAAATGTTGGTTGCCCTCTTCCCCCCAGTAAAGCATGTTGCCACATCCATTTTTTATCTATCTTTTTCATATTTCATGTATGCAATTTTTGTTTTTTAAATCAATTCATTTTGTTAGGGACAAACTTTTTGCTGCCATGGATTCTTCCACATGCATTAAGTGCATGCTGCTCAAGAAACCTTGGCTTACAGTTCCACCTTCATAAACTACATAAAAAAGAAAAAAAAATGTTTGTTATACCTCCTGCATTTACTGAAATAAACACTGCAAAGTAACACGAAAGAGCAAATCAGAAATAATACAAAGACAATACTCAAGGGAATACAAAATATGTAAACAACAAAGGCTAACTACAGGTCTTGTTTAGGCAGTATGGCAATAATACATACACAAAATACTCCACAAGCTGACATTGACAATATGGCCAGGTGAGATCAGTGCAACTGGTGTTGTCCTAGAATGTTCCTCCTAATATTATCATACAGTCTTAACCCTTTGATTCTCATACCCTATCCACCAGCATTCTGTATTGTTAACCATGCTAGCAAAGCAAAAACTTAACCTTTTGACTCCCTCACCCTATCCACCAGTTTCCAGCAGGAAGCTGGTGGATAGGCTAAGGCACTCAAAAGGTTACGTTTTTGCAGCTGGTGGACAGGGTGCGGGAGTCAAAGCATTAAAGTCTGCTGCTGCGATGTGTCTTTGGGAACAAAATTAGCACCAGCTATTGGAAAGTGAGAATGTCTTAAATTTCACTTGTGATCTTTGTTTTTTCTTTTTTTCTTTTTTTGAAAAAAAAAATCTCATACAAACATTTGAAAAAAAAAAGAATACAACTTAATAAACAAAAAACCAACACCACAATCCCTAACCATGGATCTGAAGTTTCAATAGAATTTTATCAGAAACTCTTCAATTTATTCTATTTTTAGGTAGGCCTATATTCATTATAATTCAAATTAATATTACACTAAATAAACATCTGATGATCAGGTATATTCATATTACACTAAATAAATATCTGATGAAAGTCAGTTTATTACCATCCTAATTGTACCAACTGAATTCATCTTAATATGTCCAAGGCATTATGTTGAGAGATTATCCCATGGAATAACCATGTTGCTCTCTTGTAAGTAATACAATCATGTTAGTTTAAATAACTTGTACTATAAATATCTTAGTACCTCATTACAATTGTCATAAAAACATGAATGATTAAAAAATGAGATCTTCCACCATGGAAACAAACTTTTGATTCTGTTTGGATGATTGTACAGTCGTTCGTCTGTCTAACAATCTGTTTATCTCAGTCATCACATTATCCAACTATCTCAGGCATCTCATTATCCCACTATCTCAGGCATCTCATTATCCCACTATCTCAGGCATCTCATTATCCCACTATCTCAGGCATCTCATTATCCCACTATCTCAGGCATCTCATTATCCCACTATCTCAGACATCTCATTATCCGACTATCTCAGGCATCTCATCTATCTCAGGCATCTCATTATCCCACTATCTCAGTCATCACATTTCCCACTATCTCAGGCATCTCATTATCCCACTATCTCAGTCATCACATTATCCCACTATCTCAGGCATCTCATTATCCCACTAATCTCAGCATCTCATTATCCCACTATCTCAGGCATCTCATTATCTATCTGTAGATCTGTATACTGAAAAGCGACAGTAGTCACTACGTCTTTTACTGACACACTACAAGCACTCTGATTCTTGATCCTTCTCTCCTTCTTTCCCTGTGTGAGTCTGTGTGCATGCGCATTCTTGTACATGATAAGGGGCGCACACGCACGCACACACACACACACACACACACACACACACATACACACACACACACTTTCCCTGTGTGAGTGTGTGCATGCGCATTCTTGTACATGAGAAGGGGCGCACACGCGCACGCACACACACACACACACACACACACACACACACACACGCACACACACACACACACACACTAAAATCACTTTAGTGAATAAACATTAAATCAAAGACCACCACCACCACCACACACACACACACACACACACACAAAAGTACACAAAAAAAAGTGCACACAACCTGAATAAAAAATCTTGTAAACTCCTTCAGTTTTGGGTGAGAAAAAAAAAATTAAAACCGCCTGTTCCAGGCTATCACAATGACGAAATACAAGGAATTATTCAGTAGTTGTTAACCATCTCAGCATCTCTGGCTGGCTATCACAAAAAGCTGACCTCTCATTCTGCTGAATTTCATGATGCTACATTCAGGCAATAGAGTCACAAAGTATTACTGCACTGTTCCCAATTGCTAGCTGAAGTGCAGGCTGCATGGAATTTTTACTTTTGTACTGTCCCCCATAACATATGGGAATAAAACAGAACAACAGAAGACAAAATGATGAAATAAAAAAAAAACGCAAATAAAGAAAACAAAAAAGAAGAAAACAACCAACATAACTTGCATCTAAACTTTGATGAAATAAAAAAAAAAGAAAGTAAAAAAAAAGAAAAAAAGAAAGAAAACAACCCACAGTGGTTGCCTCTAAACTTTGTATTTAAAATGGAAAGCAATTGACCATTTAGCCAATAACCTGTCACGGAATTTGGCAAATAAAAAAAAAAAAAAAAAAAAAAAAAAAGAAAAGAAAAAAAAACCTATCATTTCCCAATGAATTTAAGACAAAAAACAAACAAACAAACACAAAATCTGTAACCACCAGTTAGAACAAAATGCTCAGAATTAAATTCTAAAGTAGCAAAGGAAAAATACATGTCCATTCCTTTTCCATCCACAAAATACATCTTTTCACCTATAATAGGTCAGAACTTAATCCAGAACATATAGCAACAATGTAAACTCAGTTCAGCTCAGTGGGTCAAGAATATGAACTGGAGGCTGATCTTCCTCTTCTTTCTCTATTCCAAAGAATCATGAGACTGCAGTTTATTCTCATACTCACTGCGCATTCACTCCTATTCTTGCTAACAGTTGCTAAATTCATGAGTCATGGGCATTTTATGCAGCTCACACCTCCACCTGGATGAGTGTTGCCATTTTGCTTACTTCTCCACCTCCCCCCCTACTTCCAGTGGGGATGCCAGGGACTCTTTCAGTATAAATAGTATCCCCACCTTCTGGAAATTCTTTGCTACAAATTTCCTCTTTTCTGTCTTTCTCTTTGCTTCTTTCTTCCCCCTTTGCTTTCTGTCACTTCTCCCAACAACTTTGAATGCATCTTCTGATCACATCAAAAGCGCTAAATGAAAACACTGGGAAAACACTGCCATTACTTGCTGTGTGATTCCCGCACCCTATCCACCAACTGCAAAAACTGAACCCTTCCATTCCCTTACCCCATCCACCAGCTTCACGCTAGAAGCTGGTGAATAGGGTTCTGGAATCAAAGGGTTAAGATTTTGCTTTGACGGCATTGTTGATAATGCAGAGTTATATAACGATCTAGATAGGACCTCAGGACCTGGCCAGCTTGTGGGTCTACATACAAGCTTGAGGCTTGTGCTGTGATCATTCTGGATCTTCTCTATCAAATGGCATCTGTAATGTTAGCGAATATAGAATTCATTCTGAGCGTGGAGACGTCATCTTGAGAAACTGAAAATGAATTAATAATGCAGGTTGATGGTGGACAGGGTGCGAGAATCACAGGATTCAACAAAATGTATACGTTTAACAATTATGAACATGTATTGCGTTACATATATGATTTCATAATTTCTAGCTGAGATGCATTATATCCATTCATTATCAAGCACTTGCAACTGTCTTTTGGACCGTTTTATTATTCAAATATATTTACATATCTGGATGATACACCCACACGCAATAGCAACATTTCTGTTGACAATTTTCATATAGGCCTATATGTGTACACACATGCACAGACACACACACAGACAACACACGCACACACACACACACACACATGCATACACACACAACACAAACACACACACACACACACACACACACACACACACACACACACACACACACACAAACCAAGCACTGAAACAATACACTGGTGAAAAAAGGAGAGTTCAAAGATTTATCAATTTTACTTTAAATTAAAATGACAGTCCAACACTTTTTTCCACATATCATTTTATGACATAAAAATTCAACATTCACCAATCTCAATCACAAGAATCATGTATAACCAAAAACATCCAATCAAAAGCCCAATTGCGATCAACAAATCCATAAAAAAAGAGAATTCACACCTTCGAAATTTCCATCTTGTGAAAATGACAATAAAACAACCTCAAATAAGTAAACATGCAAAATTAAAGAACATTAAAAAATATTAACAGTAAGTACATAAATATCGATCATTTAAATACATAGTATTTTTTTCAAATATGACTTACTTTACCAAACATATGCAAGTGAAAGTGAAAGCAAATTAATTTGATAGGCTACCCTTCACAAGTTCTACTGGATCAATTAATTTGATAGGCTACCCTTCACAAGTTCTACTGGATCAATTAATTTGATAGGCTACCCTTCACAAGTTCTACTGGATCAATTAATTTGATAGGCTACCCTTCACAAGTTCTACTGGATCAATTAATTTGATAGGTACCTTCACAAGTTACTGGATCAATATTTGATAGGCTAACCCTTCACAAGTTCTATCGGATTGTTTACAGTCTACAAAAATGGACATAAACAACAAAGATTTATTTATAATTATGAAGCAGGCCTACTTCTTACAGGAAAGCCAGTTGTAGAATCATAAAAATTATGAAATATGACACCTGACATGAACAAAAATACGACTTTTTTTTAGTTTAGCTCTAAAAGCTGAATGAACAAAATTTTAACTTCGGTGGTTTAGCTCTATCAGTTCATTATTTGTGACCTCACACCACAAAATCAGTCTTAACTCGCAGTCAGTCGAACAGCACTAGGAGCTGAAAAGGTGACTGACGGTCTGAGTCTGGGGTGTTTTGACTTTTTCTCAAAATTGATTTTGTGGACTATAATCTATCCCCCACAGAAATTTTTTTCTTGAAAAAATATTATTAATCAATTTAAAATGGTATTTTAATGCACTGATCGCAGCAGAAAGAACGCTATTTCTTACCAAAAGTACCTCTTTTTGTCTCTTATTTATGAACCGTAACATGTACAGTACCCGCACATGTAATATACTGAAGGAAAGCTCTTTAGTGCACCTTTGAGATAATGACAGTGAAAATTAGAAACAAACTGGGTCAAAGCCATCAAATTAAGAAATCCAAGGAATAATGTGTGGGAGAGCACACAAAAACTTTTGAGGCCGTTTTCTTAAAATGGCCATCATACAACTTAATGACTTTAAACATACATAACTTCTACATTTTTTTTAGTACAAGCTTGATTCAAGTACCAAAATAATCAGCAGAATGTACACTTTCCAGTGAAATGTATATCTCAAAATACTCAAAATGCTAGTTAAGACTGATTTCGTGGTGGGAGGTCACATTTGCTTACATAATTTCAATACAAATTCCTACAAGCAATGAGTTAACAGAAAACGAAAATTAATCGAACTGACTGTCAGTGTTTAACTTAGCAAATCTATAGGAACCAGCAATACACAAAAATGAATCAGAACACATAGTTCCTACAACAAGACAAGACCAGACCAGACCAGACCAGACAAGACAAGCACTAATGTTTGGCCTACTGGCCTTTGTCGAGGATAAATGAAAGACAAAGAATAAATGCACAAAATTTGATAGAAAAACCAATCTTCTACTAAGTACTGGTGTTTCTAACAAGCTTTGTGCACTTTTCTTTCTCTTTCATTCACACTTGACAAAAGCCAGTTGGCTGGAAATATGCACCACTCTTTCCTTCTCTTGTCTCCCTTGTTTTGTTATAGCCACTAAAAAATAAATAAACAGACAAACAAATGAATAAACAAATGAATAAACAAATAAATAAATTTATAAATAAATAAATCAAATAAACAAATAAATGAACGAATAAACAAATAAATAAATAAATATAAACAAACAAATAAATAAATAAATAAATAAAATAAACAAATAAATACATAAATAAATAAATATATATAAATACATACATAAGGTAAAGGTTTTCTAATAACCTGAAAGTTTATTGGGAAGGAAAATATCAGTCATCAACTTCTAAGAGATCAGCATTATGAGAACACAGCGTATCTCTCTTGCTGGTTTATTCTCCCCATCCCAAACAGATGGAAAAGTGACAGTCATTTACAGCTGAGTGTCTGGACTACAGCTGTGTTTCC
This sequence comes from Monoplex corrugatus, assembly GCA_030674185.1. Taxonomy (NCBI): domain Eukaryota; kingdom Metazoa; phylum Mollusca; class Gastropoda; order Littorinimorpha; family Ranellidae; genus Monoplex; species Monoplex corrugatus. Next base: position 88,815,187 of record JAPXFY010000012.1, on the reverse strand, counting down.
AAGCTAGAGTAGGACTTTGATCACCCATCCATTCAGCACTCAAGCTCAAACATATTCAGCTTCAGGTTTAGAAAGCGAATGCTCCAAATTCTCACCACAACTTGGTAGGCCTATAAGCTACACAATCCCCCAACAGTTTCTAACACCAAGTTGACTAACAGTACAGTACACCATTTATTGTCTTTAACCCCTGACTCCTGCACCCTGTCCACCAGCATCCTGCATTGTCAACCATGCTAGCAAAGCAGACACTTAACTTTAATTCCCTCACCTTATCCACCAGCTTTCTGCAAGAAGCTGGTAGACAGGGTGAGGGAGTCAAAAGATTGTTTCGCAGTTTGAGGATAGGGTGCGGGAGTCAAAGGGTTAACACCACGATCAGTGGATAAAGCAGTGCTCAAGGAAAAACAATTACAACGGTGCAACTTAGAAAAAGTAAAAAAAATGAAAGGGGTCCAGAGGCCGGCAGCACCCCGTAGTGGGGGGGGGGGGGGGGGGGGGGGGGGCTGGGAGCTATGCCCCCCCAGACGCTGAAGCTTTTTCAAAAAACGGATTTTCCCTTTTGAAAAAACGGATTCCGTCGTCAAACGGAAAAAGTTACACCCATGCAATTACTGCTTCAGTGATATAATTACAAGTGATAGTTTTTTTCTTTATGTTTTGTTGTTGTTTTTTGTTGTTGTCTTTTAAAAAAAATTTTTTTTTTTTTTTTAGTGCAGAGGTGTGCTGTCTGCTTTGGGATAGACTGTCAGTGTCAGTATCATTGCTGCTGAATGATAACATTCATAAATGCATGTTTGTATTGTCACCTGGATCCAGTTTTTTTTAAATATATGTACACTCCTGACATTTCAAATTATGCACTATCACATTTCGAGCATGCCTACATATCAAACTGTGAATCTCTTCAGTCTTTGGTTCTGAGATAAAACGGTTTATTACTCAACATGATTAACATAAATCCTTTGATCATCAAACAAGTGATTCAGCTTCAAACCCCTCTTCCCAACCTAAAATAAAAAAAAACCACAAAAAAACAGGTGCAAATAGAAACAAGACTTTAACGATTTTGAACTGGTACAAAGGGAAAGAACTAATAACGAGATATGCGACATCGAAGACTGCGTCTTGCAGCAGTAGAGGAATCCTCTGCCTGTTCTGATGGACCAGCAGCAGCAGAAGCTTGAACACCCTCATAGCCTGTAACTTGGTCCAGTGATGACTTGACTTCATGGTAGACATTGCTTTCTTCCTTTCTGTCGGCTGATGTTGCTCTCTGTTTTGCATCACCCTTGACCTTAAACTTTTCATTTTCTGTCTTCTCTTGAAGACTGCACATGTGAGGATCTAAAATGCTGGAGTCCTCATCCAGACCCTTGTCAGAGTCACCAGCTTCACACTTCAGACTGCGGCTTTTGGCTTTCTTATATTTGACCTGGGATGTCGATTCCTTGCAGACACGTCGTGAACGCAGGTTTGGTTTGCGTTTGTGAGCATCTTGCGGGTCACCTGCATCAATCATGCTGGATATGGCACATGAGGGAGTTGGATCACCCTGTTCACAAAAAACGTCTTCCACACTAGCAGCACCGGCTGTTTCTGCCGCTTCAGATTCCTTGCTTTCAGTCCTCCCTCTTTTTATACCTCTCACATTTGCAGATTCCGCTGCTGACAGAGCTCCATGTGTGGGTACCCCTCTGGACTCTGTCCTTGGTCCCAACATTTTGGCATCAATGTCTGATGCTTCAGCTGCAGCAATTTCAATGTCTCGAGAATGCTTGCGATGTGGTCCAGCTTTGTTGCCATGTCTTCCTTTGCTGTCAACAACCAACTGCTTGATGTTGAGAACAGAGTCATCTTCTTGCTCATGGGCCACAAGGATGTGCGTCTTCAGTGACATCTGATTTGAAAAGGATCGGGAACAGTACGGACAGGGAAGATCTACTGCAACATTCTCCTCATCGTCTTCAGAATCATCCGAGTCTGCTCTGGCCAGAGAAAGTTCAATGATACAGTCAAAAAGTTTGGCCATTTCCATGGGACCAACTTTCATTCCTCCTTGGTCCATCACTGCAGTCATACCACCTTCAGACATCATCGACATCATACCTGGTAACGGCATCCCGTCTCCTTTCACTAATACCGGCCTATCAGCCATTGAACCTTTTGGCATTGTAGAACTACCTAGCATATTGTGAGATTCTTCTCCAGACATCATCATCATCATCTTGGCCATCATTTCTACGTTGCCTGGTTCTCCTGCACCATCCTGAAGTGGGATCGTAGGTCCAGAACTTGCCCCAGACTGACTTCCATCGCTTGCTTTGTTGTGTTTTGGGAATTCTGATCCAGGGAGTGACCCTGTCTGATCCCTGCTCATGAAAGGACCAGACACTGCTGGTACACTGTCACCCACTGATCTAGATTGTTGTGTAGTTTCTGACAAACACAGATCCCTCAGGGCTTTTGTTGACAAACCCGACTCTGAAGCAGCATCAGACGTGTCATTATGATCCACATCCATTGCGGACAAGATACAGCAATACCCAGTTATTAAAACAACTTTGTTCCTCTTTATTTTAAATCACTTTCATATTCTATATCACACATTCACAGAGCAGATTCTGTTTCTTGCCAAATGATGTCGGATAATAAGATTTCAATTTATACAGTATCACAAGTTTAATGAAGCTCCAATCAAAGCAAAATGAAACGCAGATGCTGAGACTGCCCGAGTCTGTCACTAACAGAAACAATAAACAATGAAGTTTATCACTTTCACGTTTCACAAATTCACAGTTGCCAGAGTCCTGATGAAAATCGTTGGGCTAAAGCAATCCATGGGCTAAAGCAATGACGCCAACTTGTGAGTTTGATATACAGCAGCAAGGATCCACAAGTCTGAAACACATCCGCATGGATCCTTTGCTCTGACAGGTGATGATTGGTATTTCAGCTGAATCTCCGATTACCTGCAACAGCGAGGAAAAGCAACTGTATCACAGTGATTCACATACTGATAATGAAGTTTTCACCTTTGTCAGTGTGGTGTGTGTGTGTGTGTTTTGTCGTGTGTGTGTGTGGTGTGTGTGTGTGTGTGTGTGTAGAGAGAGAGAAGAGAGAGAGAGAGAGAGAGAGAGAGGAGGAGAGAGAGAGAGAGAGAGGAGAGAGGAGGAGAGATTGATTGATTCTGTATTTGTATGTGATTCTGTGTGCGAGTCAAAGAAAAATGAATGAGAGAGAGCACGTGAGTGTGTGGTGGTGTGTGTGTGTGTGTGTGTGTGTGTGTGTGCTGTGTGCGTGCGGCGTGCGTGCGTGTGTGTGAATAAGCTTGCACATACATAAAGCAGCCCATTCTACCCAGGGAAAATCATGTAACTGTAGCTTGGCACAGCTCTTTCTTCCTACATTTTGTGCGGACCTACTGAAACGTATTCTGTAAAGAATTGCCTACCTACATACTTTTCTTTTTTTTTTTTGTTCTTTCTTTTTTTTTTCTTTTGGGTGGGGGTGGGGGATTGGGGGAGGAGGAAGAAGGGGTGAAAAGAGAACGGGCGAAGAAGCTACGTAGGCCTACTTGCAGCACTTACATCCCCTCAGTTCATGGTCTTATCCAAATGACTTGTAGTAACTTGGAACCATTGAAAGACGGGCAAATCCTGGATCTCTCACTTTCTGGTTGGACATTCTAAATGAAAAGCTGATCAAAAATAAAATAAATATAAAAGATGTATAAAAAAGAAAAAGAATGAAAAAAAAAAAAAATCTGGATAAGAATTTCAAAAATATTTTTTTCCTTCTTTTTCATCTTTCTCTCCACTCTTTGTTTTCTTCTTTTTCTTAATCCTTCACAGAAATTTTAAGAACTGCACTTGCCTTAGAAAAAAACAAAACAAAAAACAACCTAATCACTGAAAACAAAATAAAGCGGAAAGAACTTAGAACCATACTTTCACACTTCAGAATTTATTACAATTACCCACTAAAACTACATAAAATAAAATTTACACAAAAAGTCAGTACTTTTAGTTTAACATTAATCAGTAGTTAAATGTACAAATTTGTGCAACTGGGCAAACTAAAAACCATTTAAACAGGTATAATACACACATTACAATAATGAATGGCAATAATATTTCAATTTCTCAATGCTTATGGGAGCCCAATACAAAACCTTGGGTTTCTAAAATCTGGCCCAATGTGGATCTTAAAATCTGGCCCACTACCATTTACCCAACACAATCTGCGCTACAGTTTGCAGAACATAATCCTGGCTATTCAAAACTTTGTTTAAAACTTTTAATAAAAGAGAAAGAAAGAAAGAAGATAGCGAGAGAAAAAAAAAAGAAGAGAAGAAGAAGAAAAAATAAATAATTAAAAACCGAAAAAAAAAAAGGGATGGGCTTTTCCTCTCTAAAAACAACAACAAAAAAGCCCGTCATAATCATCATATATACTATATAGTCTGTTTGCTTGCCTACTTTCTTTTGGTAATATTGAACAAAAGAACTGAATACTGAGGCAGTGTAAGCCTCAGCGAGCAAGATCTCTTTCATAAGTATTTTCAGTGAAGTGGTCTTGCGATAAGTAATTCACATACAGCATTTCAATTTTTAAAAACTTTTCCGAGCATCCCTGCCGATTTCCAGCTACATCCTAGGCTGCTCGTCTGCTGGGAGTGTGATCACGTGCCCACTTCACCTTACCTCAAACGACCTTGACAAAGGATGACAACAAAATCAGGGAAGTGGAGCACACTGCCCCATTTTCAACACTCACAAAACCGAGTAAACGAGCAAAACGGCAAGGCATATCACCACTAAAATGTTCTAAACAAATGCAAAGTATTCAATAGATCACAACAATGGTTTACGAATCATTAATTGACTCCTCGAATCGAGAGAAATCGGAAAAATAACCTAACTAGCAGACGACGATGTCACAACCGCTGACCGAATTCACTCAAAATCGGGCAACACAAGAAATCTTCTTTATACAAACATTATTTAATCAAAAACATAACAAACTATTTTCTAATAATCTAAACAAAAAAGGAATGAAGCAATTCTCACCTGAAAACAGGCTGCAGAAACAATCACAACATAATGTCAAGCGGACCGATCGCAGACTACCACAAGAGTGCGCCGCTCTGTTCTGCCAGCTGCACGCACACAGCATTACTTCCCCTCACCGCAAGCGGCGCAAAGCGACGCCGTGTTGCTTCCCCTGGGTTATTGATGACGCAAATTTTCAGGCTGGAGACCTAGTTACCCAATTTTTTTCCTTTAAACCAATCCCCCCTTTCTCTATCCACTCCCTACCGCTTTTTCTTGACCGAATTGTCAATACTGTTCCGTAATCGTATTTCTTTGGTTCTTTATTTCTCTCTGTTCGAATTTATTCATTTCCTTTCTTAAAAATATAGAATGAATTAACATTATGTTTTTCAAATGCCCAGAAGAAATATACAGAGAGAGAGAGAGAGAGAGAGACAGAGAGAGAGAGAGACAGACAGACAGAGAGACAGAGAGAGAGAGAGACAGAGAGAGAGAGACAGAGAAAGAGACACAGAGACAGTGTGTGTGTGTGTGTGTGTGTGTGTGTGTGTGTTTGTGTGTGTGTCAAAAATACAAATAGAACAATCAGACCCAAAGTGGTACAAGTAATGGATAGTACACGATGATGATGATGATAATGGTGATGATGATGATGATGATGATAATGATGATGATGACGATGATGATGATAATGATGACGACGATGATGGTGGTGATGATGATGACGATGATGGTGATGATGATAATGATGACGATGATGATAATGATGATGACGATTATGGTGGTGATGATAATGATGATGACGACGACGATGATGATAATGATGAGAAAAGTCTCCACTAACGCTATTCTCCAAATTCATTTGGACTTACTGTACATTATATACACAGACTATCATCATCATCATCATCATCATCATCATCATCATCATCATCATCATCATCATCATCATCATCATCATCATCTTCATCTTCATCTTCATCATCATCATCATCATCATGATCATCATCATCGTCGTCGTCGTCGTCATCGTCATCATCATCATCGTCGTCGTCGTCGTCGTCGTCATCATCATCATCATCATCATTATTATTATTATTATTATGAACATTTAGTACGCCTAATCAAATTAATGCCCTAGGCGTTTACAATGGCAAAACATATAACCAGAATCACAAGCACACACACACACGCCCACAGAAGCACCCACACACACACAAACACACACACACACACACAAACACACACACAGCATGACATGCAAATACAATGACACATTGACACTAAGACACTATAATGTCACCATTACATTACATGGGGGGAAGGGGGCAGAGATTACCAGTTTTGGGAAACAGGTGAGTTTTGAGGGAGCGTTTGAATGTGGACAGAGAGGGTGAGTATCTAAGAGAGC
>JAPXFY010000012.1:88788719-88791219 GCA_030674185.1 Monoplex corrugatus | reverse complement strand
CTTTGAGAGCAGGTCGCTGCAGTGCAGCGCTGTACAATGGGAGATAATTCCTACGTGACTGTCAAGAGTTATGTTCTTTGATTAATATTTTTAAATAGTTAAAAATCTCCCTGCTTCCCTCTTATTTATTTGGTATTACCTATATATGCCTTGGAAGCAACCCTGTATATGTTCTGTCTTGTCTATGTGTGTGTGTTTGGTCAGTTCAAGAATAAAAGACTATGTCAATCTTGAACATAAGTCCAATATATTGTATGTATTTCTCTCCTCTCTCTTAGTTGTGTGTAGGGTAGTTGCAGAGTATAAAGGTAAGCTTGGGCGCTCCTTTTTTGAGGAGTGTTCTGAGCTTACGGTTTTTGTGCTTTGTATCTGCTTCTTTGCTAGCTGAATGGGTAGCACAAACTGTGTTAGATTTGAGTTCTACAACATGGGAAATAATTCCTACGTGACTCTCAAGAGTTATGTTCTTTGATTAATATTTTACCAAGACTTCAGAAAGGCAAGACGACTAATTGGTTTTCAAGGGTAGGCACATGGGAAATGAGCCTATCTCTCCGTGTTTTATGCCAGGGCAGCTGGGCGAAAGCCCTGCTCTTCACGATTTTCAACTACCGTGGGATTTTGAACGTGCGCAGGCCAGAAGGCACACGGGTTCGACTCGTTTTTCGTCCCCTTCCGAAGAGCTTGATATCCAGTTTGATTTTCCGGTCAAACTGAGAAGAAAAGTCAAGGCTTCCACCGGGAAACGAACCCCGAAACCTCGAGTCCATTTATTGGGAGGTGAACGTCTGAACCATTCTGCCACTCTTCTCATATTTGGTAGATCTGAAAAGCAGAAGTGATTTGACTTTTTCCCTTCGCATGGACGAGGAGGTGCCATGGGAAGATGAAATCGGTTTGAAGCTAGACGTGAAGACTGGCGCAAAGTCATTGTAGTCTGGAGCAAACTGTCCGACCTTTAAGCACCGATATATGATATTGAAAGACAGAGGAAACTGGAGCAAGCTGTTTGACCTTTAAGCGGTAAGCACCGATATATGATATTCAAAGACACAGAAAACTGGAGGGAGCTGTTTGACCTTTAAACGTTAAGCACCGATATATGATATTCAAAGACACAGGAAACTGGAGGGAGCTGTTTGACCTTTAGACGTTAAGCACTAATATATGGTATTCAAAGACACAGGAAACTGGAGGGAGCTGTTTGACCTTTAAACGTTAAGACCGATACTTATATGATATTCAAAGACACAGGAAACTGGAGGGAGCTGTTTGACCTTTAAACGTTAAGACCGATACTTATATGATATTCAAAGACACAGGAAACTGGAGGAGCTGTTTGACCTTTAAACGTTAAGACCGATACTTATATGATATTCAAAGACACAGGAAACTGGAGGGAGCTGTTTGACCTTTAACGTTAAGCACTAATATATGGTATTCAAAGACACAGGAAAATGGAACAAACCGTTTGACCTTTTTTTTTTTTTTAACCTTTTGACTCCCGTACCCTGTCCACCAGCATCCTGCCTTATCAACCACGCTAGCAATGCAAAAACTTAACCCTTTGACTCCCTCACCCTATCCACCAGCTTCCCGCATGCAGTTGGTGCATAGGGTGAGGGAATCAAAGGGTTAAGTTTTTGCAGTTGGTGCATAGGGTGCGGGAGTCAAAAGGTTAAGCGGTAAGCACCAATATATGATATTCAAAGACAGAGGAAACTGTAGCAAACCTTTGACCTTTAACCCTTTGCCTCCCGTTCCCTGTCCACCAGCATCCTGCGTTGTCAACCACGCTAGCAATGCAAAAACGTAAACCTTTGACTCCCTCAGCCAGGATTCTGGGGGATAGGGTGAGAGAATCAAAGGGTTAAGTTTTTGCAGTATAGGGTGAGGGAGTCAAAGGGTTAAATTTTTGCAGTATAGGGTGAGGGTGTCAAAGGGTTAACCTGTAAGCACCAATATTTGATACTGAAAAACACAGAAAACTGGAGCAAAGCGTTTGTCCTTTAAGCAATAAGCACCAATATATGATATTGAAAGACAGAGGAAACTGCAGCAAACCATTTGATCTTTAACGCTGTGACTCCCGCAACCTGTCCACCAGCATCCTGCATTGTCAACAACGCAAGCAAAGCAAAAACTTAACCATTGATTCCCTCACCCTGTCCACCAGCATCCTGCATTGTCAACCACGCTAACAAAGAAAAAATTAACCCTTTGGGTCCGTCACCATGTCCACCAGCATCCTGTATTGTCAACCATGCTAGCAAAGCAAAAACTTAACCCTTTGGCTCCCTCAGCCTATCCACCAGCTTCCTGCATACAGTTGGTTCATAGGGTGCAGGAGCCAAAGGGTTAAGCGGTAAGCACCAATATATGGTGATCAAAGACACAGAAAACTGCAGGATAACCGTTCGACCTTTACGCGTTAAGCACCAATCGCGTGAGAAACGAAAAGGCCGGAGGTTGAAGATGGTGTGTCCAAGTGGGTGGAATG
>JAPXFY010000012.1:88781219-88783719 GCA_030674185.1 Monoplex corrugatus | reverse complement strand
GGCAGTCTCCGGTGTTTCGCCGTCTGACGACGTCACCACTGTTTCACGCGCAGAATGAATATGGCTGACACTGGGAGATGCTGATGGAAGCCAGTCTTTGGCTTGCTGTGCTTAGGAACCTCGTAGCCGACCTGCGTCTTCAGGGTTCCCCCAGTTGTGAGGTGAGTACAGGTCGTGATTTAGGTCAGCAGTGAGCACGCCAGGGTTCCAGACATCCAGCAGGACAGGCCGCTCTTCCAGGAGCTGTCTGTCCACGCAGGAAGGTTGTCCACCACACAGCTTGAGTGTGTTGCTGTTTGCCTGCCGCTCGGTCCAGTGAGAGCGAGAGAGAGAGAGAGAGAGAGAGAGAGAGAGAGAGAGAGAGAGAGAGAGAGAGAGAGAGAGAGAGAGGAGAGAGAGAGAGAGAGAGAGAGAGAGAGAGAGAGAGGCTAGCGGTGAGCTGGGATTGTGTGTTTGGCACGAAGAAATCAATAATGCCAGTGCCATCGACACAAAGTCTTCTTTTTCTCCTCCCTGTAGATATGGCTTGACTTGGTCTACTGCCATCAATACCTCACTTTCTGCCACAGCTGCTGCCAGCTTTGCCAGATTCCAGAAAAAAAATCACAGACATCAGGACGTAACTGAGAATAGTACAGAATTTGACTTTAGTAAGACAGTATGACTATAGAAACGGACAGTAAGATCGTGAATATGGTCGTTTTTTATTCCGTCTGAAGACGTATCACATCATATTATTTAAAAATATGTTGCTGCTCATATCTTCATTGCTTCTGTGACATCATCTGTACTGTCTCATTTAAATTTAAAAATATGTTACTGCTCATATCTTTAATGCTTCTGTGAAATCAGCCATAATAATGGTCATACGGGAGGGCTTCGTTTAAACTTCACTTAGGGGAGTGATCTTGTTTTGTCTCAGTGAGATGAATGCTGGTTGACCTTTCAAACTGACCTCTGGTTCTTCCTCTTTCTGTCCTTCCCCTCCCTTCCCCCCATGTCTCTGAATAAGTCCACGACAAGAATGGAACTAAAGAAAAAAATCACGAATACTGAAATAAAATTGTACCATAAAGTGTAAAACTCGTTCTTAATTTTACTGCTTCACATTTATTCTTTGAATAATTTCACGAAAGGCTATGATCTGAATGATGTGTTAATTCAAGACAAGGAGCAACGGCAAGAAAGAAACAAACAAACAGACAGACAGACAAACAAACAAACAAGCAAACAAAAACCGTCACCACCTCCACCCCTTCACATCACATCACACCACCACCACCACCACCACCACCACACCACCACCACCACCACCACCACCACCATAACAACAATATAAAACCCCAATAATACATAAATGTACTTATAGTCTGAATCCAGGAGCTGAATCTTCGATTTAACCCTTTGACTCCCGCACCCTATCCACCAGCTGCAAAAACTTAACCTTTTGACTTCCTCACCCCATCCACCAGCTTCCTGCAGGAAGCTGGTGGATAGGGTGAGGGAGTCAAAGGGTTAAGTTTTTGCTTTGCTGTCATGACTGACAATGCAGGATACTGGGGGACAGGGTGCAGAAGTCAAAGGGTTAATGTATCCATTTACTATAGAGGCTTTTGCACATGCAATACACCTTAAAGCCCAATGTAGAGATCATGCTGTCTGCTTAGAGAGCAACTTTCATTTACTGACAAAGGACACGTTAACCCTTTCTGTACCGTTGGTATTGCAGATAACACAGTTTTCTCTGTTGTCCACTGCACGAGGTTTCCTCATTGTCGGTCAATACAGGAAAGGACAACACAACATAGCAAAGTACAGCACAGCACAACACAACACAACACAGCAAAGTACAACACAGCATAACACACCACACCACAGCACAGTACAACCAAGTACAACATGACGGCAATGTACAGCACAGCACAGCAAAGTACAACACAACACAGCAATGTACAGCACAACACAGCAAAGTACAACACAGCAAACAGCACAACACAGTACAACACAGCACAACGCGGGTACAACACAGCATAACACAACACAACACAGCAAAGTACAACACAACACAGCAAACAGCACAACACAGTACAACACAGCATTACATAACACAGCACAGCACAGCAAAGTACAACACAGCAAAGTACAACACAGCAAAGTACAACACAACACAGCACAGCAAAATACAACACAACACAACACAGGACAGTGCAACACAACAGCACAACACAACAACGTACAACACAACACAGCAAAGTACAACACAGCACAGGAAAATACAACACAACACAACAGCACAACACAACACAGGACAGTGCAACACAACACCACACAACACAACAACGTACAACACAACACAGCAAAGTACAACACAGCACCACACAGCAAAGTGCAATACAACACAGCAAAGTACAGCAAAGCAAAGTACAACACAACACAGTACAGCAAAGTACAACACAGCACCACACAGCAAAGTGCAATACAACACAGCAAAGTACAGCAA
>JAPXFY010000012.1:88758719-88768719 GCA_030674185.1 Monoplex corrugatus | reverse complement strand
CCTAATTGTCTTTCTGCTGTTTGTCTGTCTAACTGATTGTCTGTCTTTCTGTTTGTCTACCTAATTGTCTGTCTTCCTAATTGTCTAATTGTCTGTCTGCATGCCTGCCTGCCTTGTCTACCTAATTGTCTGTCTGTCGGCCTGTTTGTTTGTCTACCTAATTGTCTGTATGTCTGTCTGCCTGTTTGTGTGTCTACCTAATTGTCTGTCTGTCTGCTTGTTTGTCTGTCTACCTAGTTGTCTTTCTGCCTGTTTGTTTGTCTACCTAATTGTCTGTCTGTCTACCTGTTTGTCTGTCTACCTAATTGTCTGTATGTCTGTCTGCCTGTTTGTCTGTCTACCTAATTGTCTGTCTGTCTGCTTGTTTGTCTGTCTACCTAGTTGTCTTTCTGCCTGTTTGTTTGTCTGTCTGTCTGTCTGTCTGTCTGTTTACCAAATTTTCTTTCTCCCTGTCTGCTTGTTTGTCTGTCTACCTAATTGTCTGTCTGTTTGTCTGTCTGTCTACCCAAGTGTCCGTCTGCCTGTTTGTCTAACTAATTGTCTGTCTACCTGTCTGTCTAACTAATTGTCTGTCTTCCTGCCTATCTGCCTGGTTGTCTGTCTACCTAATTGTCTGTCTGCCTGTTTGTCTGTCTACCTGTTTGTCTGTCTGCCTGTTTGTCTGTCTACCTGTTTGTCTGTCTGCCTGTTTGTCTGTCTACCTGTTTGTCTGTCTGCCTGTTTGTCTGTCTGCCTACCGGTTGTCTGTCTGCCTGTTTGTCTGTCTGCCTGTTTGTCTGTCTACCTGTTTGTCTGTCTGCCTGTTTGTCTGTCTGCCGTTTGTCTGTCTGCCTGTTTGTCTGTCTGCCTACCTGGTTGTCTGTCTGCCTGTTTGTCTGTCTGCCTGTTTGTCTGTCTACCTGTTTGTCTGTCTGCCTGTTTGTCTGTCTGCCTGTTTGTCTGTCTGCCTACCTGGTTGTCTGTCTGCCTGTTTGTCTGTCTGCCTGTTTTATCTGTCTGCCTACCTGGTTGTCTGTCTGCCTGTTTGTCTGTCTGCCTGTTTGTCTGTCTGCCTGTTTGTCTGTCTGCCTGTTTGTCTGTCTGCCTGTTTGTCTGTCTGCCTGTTTGTCTGTCTGCCTGTTTATCTGTCTGCCTGTTTGTCTGTCTGCCTGTTTGTCTGTCTGCCTGTTTGTCTGTCTGCCTGTTTGTCTGTCTGCCTGTTTGTCTGTCTGCCTGTTTGTCTGTCTGCCTGTTTGTCTGTCTGCCTCTCTCTGTCCCTCAGTCTGTCTCTGCTCCTCCTCTGCCTTTTCCATCCTCCTCCTCAGCGTTATCATCATCATCATCATCGTTTTTTCTTTCTTTGCATCTTTTCTGTCGTTTGTCTGTTTTGTTTTGTTTCGTTTGTTTGTTTCGTTCTTTCTGTCTTCGAGTTCAATCCCAGCCCCTAACATCAAAAACTGCCCTGTATGGTGCCCATCTTCAGGCTTTTGTCATTCTGGGGGGGGGGGGGGGGGGGGGGAAGAGCAAGGGTTATCAGTTTATAGTGTTTTTTTTAGGTCCTCTTCCACACCACACCTTCCTGTGCCTTCTGATAATAATGATAATGATACTAATGGTAACAGCAACAACAACAAAACAATAATAATATAATAATAATAGTAATAACAACAACAACAACAACAACAACAATAATAATGATAATGATAATAATAATAATGATGATAATAATAATAATAATGATAATAATAATAATGATGATAATAATAATAATAATAATAATAATAATAATAATAATAAAATAATGATGCTACTACTACTACTACTACTACTACTAACAACAACAACAACAATACTACTACTGCTACTACTATTACTACTAATGATGTTGATAATATTAATAGTATAATAGTAACAACAACAACAACAAGATAATAATAATATGAACAAAATAATATTAATAACAACAACAACAATGATAATAACAACAACAATATACTACTACTACTACTACTATACTACTACTAACTGCTACTACCACTACTACTGCTACCACCACCACCACTACTACTACTACTACTACTGCTACTACTACTACTAACAACAACAACAACAGTATTTTATATGGCGCCAAATCTTGATAATTCAAATCAAAACGCACTCACGCACCAGGCATACGCATACAATCGACAAAGACCACATTACACTATTTAATACACAGACTGAGGGAAAGAAGTAGTTGTAGAATTCATTGCTGGGAAAAAAGGTGAGCTTTTAAATTGGATTTAAAAGCAGAAAGGGTAGGTGTTAGGCGAAGGCAGAACGGAAGTCTATTCCAGGCTGACGGTCCTGAGACAGCAAAAGAACGCTGGCCAACACTTGATAGTTTAAATCTAGGGACATGAAGGGAAAGAGTGTCTGAAGTTGAACGCAAAGTGCGAGTTGGCGTATAAATATTGATGTTGTCACAAAGATATGATGGAGCAGACTTGGTGAATAGATTTGTAACACAAAGTATCCAGCTTATATTCAATTCTTTTTAAAACATGCAATCAGTGAAGAGAGCGAAGTAGAGGACTGATATGATCAAACTTATTTCTTTCTAAGGACAAGACGAGCAACTGTGTTTTGTATGCGTTGCAGACACAGGAGAGAAGAAGCTGGTAGTCCAGAAAGTAGAGCATTACAGTAAACACGACGAGACAAACTGGTAGCCTTTACGGTTTTTGCGTAGGCTGAAGGAGGTTGCCAGACTGTTGTGATAAGTATGGGTGAAGCATAATTATGTTTGATTGTCCGGGCGTGATGTATCATTCTGGAACAATCTCAAACACAAACTCTACTTGACTTTTTCGGTATGTTTCTGTCTGTCTGTCCGTCTGTCTGTTTTTTCTATCTATCTATCTATCTACCTGTCTATCTGTGTCTGTCTGTTTGTCTCTCTATCTCTCTATCAATCAATCAATCTATCTATCTATCTATCTATCTATCTATCTATCTATCTATCTATCTATCTATCTGTCTGTCTGTCTATCTGTCTATCTATCTATCTATCTATCTATCTATCTATCTATCTATCGATCTGTCTATCTGTCTATTTGTCTATCTATCTATCTATCTATCTATCTATCTCTCTATCTCTCTATTTCTCTATATATGTATGTATGTATGTATGTATGTATCTTTCTATCTATCTATCTATCTATCTATCTATCTATCTATCTATCTATCTATCCACCTGTCTGTCTGTCTGTCTATCTATCTATCTATCTATCTATCTATCTATCTATCTATCTATCTCTATGTATGTATGTATGTATGTATCCATCCATCCATCCATCCATCCATCCATCCATCCATCCATCTATCTATTTATCTATCCATCCATCTGTCCATCCATCCATCCATCCATCTGTCCGTCCGTCTATCTATCTATCTATCTATTTATCTATCTATCTATCTATCTATCTATCTTTTTTTCTTCCTTTCGTAATTTTCCTTTCTTTCTTTCTCATCATTCTTTCATATTATTTTCTTTACCCGTTCGTTTCAGTCTCCGGGCTGAAGGTGACTGTACAGAGGACTGAGATCTTACCTAGAATATATATGCTGTAGGCGTTTGCTGGAATGTCCTTTGGGGATCTCTACACTATGACCTGAATACGTAGCTAGCTATCTGAAGACCAGCAGGGAACCATCCCACTGTATTGTTGATTCCCTGCACACAGTCCGTTTTCTTCTCTTCTGCTTTTAATGCATTGGTATTGACAGTAGTAAAAGTAGTGGGTGAAGTACTTGGTAAATGTGTTTGTATTAATCGTAATTGTTTTTTCTTTTTTGTTGCCTCATTTTGGATCTTCTCCATCACATGGCATCAGCGACGTTGGTTTATATGGTATTCATTCCAAGCAAAGCACAGAACAACATAGCATAACAGTACACAGCACAGCACAACACATCACATTACAGCAGAACACAACAGAACACACCAGAATACAAGAGAACACAGCACAGCACAGCACAGCACAGGACAGCACAACACAGTACAGCACAACACAGCACAGCACAGCACAGCACAATACAGCACAGCACAGCACAACACAACACAACACAACACAACACAACACAACACAACACAACACAACACAACACAACACAACACAACACAAACAAACAAACACCAGATACAAAAATTATACAAACACCAGATACAAAAATTATGCAAACAAACACCAGATACAAAAATTATACAACAAACACCAGATACAAAAATTATACAAACAAACACCAGATATAAAATTATACAAACAAACACCAGATACAAAAATTATACAACAAACACCAGATATAAAATTATACAAACACCAGATACAAAAATTATACAAACAAACACCAGATACAAAAATTATACAACAAACACCAGATATAAAATTATACAAACACCAGATACAAAAATTATACAAACAAACACCAGATACAAAAATTATACAAACACCAGATACAAAGATTATACAACAAACACCAGATACAAAAATTATACAAACAAACACCAGATACAAAAATTATACAAACAAACACCAGATACAAAAATTATACAAACACCAGATACAAAAATTATACAAACAAACACCAGATACAAAAATTATACAACAAACACCAGATACAAAAATTATACAACAAACACCAGATACAAAAATTATACAAACAAACACCAGATACAAAAATTATACAAACAAACACCAGATACAAAAATTATACAAACAAACACCAGATACAAAAATTATGCAAACAAACACCAGATACAAAGATTATACAAACAAACACCAGATACAAAGATTATACAAACAAACACCAGATACAAAAATTATACAACAAACACCAGATACAAAGATTATACAACAAACACCAGATACAAAAATTATACAAACAAACAAACACCAGATACAAAAATTATACAAACAAACAAACACCAGATACAAAAATTATACAAACAAACAAACACCAGATACAAAAATTATACAACAAACACCAGATACAAAAATTATACAAACAAACACCAGATACAAAAATTATGCAAACAAACACCAGATACAAAGATTATACAAACAAACACCAGATACAAAGATTATACAAACAAACACCAGATACAAAAATTATACAACAAACACCAGATACAAAAATTATACAAACAAACAAACACCAGATACAAAAATTATACAAACAAACAAACACCAGATACAAAAATTATACAAACAAACACCAGATACAAAAATTATACAAACAAACAAACACCAGATACAAAAATCATACATACAAACAAACACCAGATACAAAAATTATACAAACAAACAAACACCAGATACAAAAATTATACAAACAAACACCAGATACAAAAATTATACAAACAACAAACACCAGAAATAAAAATTATACAAACAAACAAACACCAGAAATAAAAATTATACAAACTAACAAACACCATATACAAAAAATTGACAAAGGCCAGTTGGCCGAAAATTTGCCCCTGTCTTGTCTTGTTGTATTAAATACGCGTTCGTATTCTTCTTTCGTGTTTTTTTTTCTGGTTCCTGTTTGCTTGAACGCGGGCAGTCACACTTGTTTTGGATTCTGTTTCACTGAGCTCTCCATTCCGTGTACTGGGAGTAATTGTGGCCTTGGGTTGTGCCACACCCATCCATATTCACGTTTATTGCGTGCCACGTTTGATTCAGGACGTGGGCGTGACTGGGTCATGGGATAAATGGAGGTCTGTAATAAACACGTACAAGTGATCTATAGACATTCACCGTGACAAAGGTGCACTTGGTAATAAAGGTGTATCTATTGTTGTTGGGATTGATTGGCTCTATTCACACAGTCATGGACTCAGCATCTGATGTCTTTGAGTTTTATACCAGCACACAACCTAAAAACTGGCCTGTTCTCTGTACATTTTAATATTCTAATCTTTCTGGTCAAAACAACATTCAAGAAGATGAAACGCATTCTTACCAACAAATGCCTATCAATTAACATCAGGAAGAGAGTTCTTGAATGTTATATAGAACCAACACTGTTGTACGGTTGCGAGGCGTGGACAGTCAACAAGCAAAGCCAGAACAAGATTGAGGCAGCCGAGATGTAGTTTCTAAGAAGGATGTTGAGAGTTCCATGGACAGGAAAGAAAACAAACGAGACAGTCTTGATGGAGGCAGACACAAGTAGATCATTCATAAGGAAGATTAGGAAAAGACAGGCAAAATTCATAGGCCATTTTATGAGGAAAGGGGAATTGGAGCACCTGGTCACAACGGAAAAGCTGGAGTGAAAGAGAGCACCAGGTAGACCCAGGGAGAAGATACTAGACGGACTTGCAGAGTGGCTGAAGACAGGGAGGGTGGAAGAGATGCTTGAGGCAACAAGAGATAGAGACAGATGGAAATCCATGATCGCTAACGCCATGCGTGTCAGCTTACAGTTGTATAAGTTCCATTTTATCGGGCAGACCTTTAATTATTGATTTATTTACTTAATATGGATGTTCCTCTGTTGGAAGATAAGATATATAATACACATGTCATTTACATGTGACCAAGATCATTCCAGTGATAAATACAGACGAGGTAAAACATAGGCTAGGTAGGGCCTCGGGACCTGGCCAGTTGATGGGTTTATGTGCAGGCTTAAGGCTTGTGTCGTGATCACCATACATATAGCACCTGTGACGCTAATGCATATGGAATTTGTTCTGAGCGCGGAGACGTCATCTTGAGAAACTGAAACTGAAACTGTTTTTATCTTACCCTCTCCCCATTTCAAGACATTCTACATGGGAGATAACTCCGTGACTCTCAAGAGTTATGTTGCTTAGTTAATATTTAAAAATTATCCCTGCTTCCCTCTTATTTCCTTTGGTGTTACATATATGCCTTGGAAGCAACCCTGTATGTGTTCTGTCTTGTCTATGTGTGTGTGTTTGGTCAGTTCAAGAATAAAAGACTGTGTCAATCTTGAACATGAGACTAATATATTGTATGAATTTCTCTCCACCATCGTGGTTGTGTGTGGGTGTAGTTTCAGGGTATAGGGGCAGACTTGGACATACCATTTTTGAGGAATGTTCTGAGCTTGCAATTCTGTGCCTTGTGGCTGCATCTATGCTAGCTGAATGGGTAGCGCAAACTGTGTTGGATTTGAGACATTCTACATGGGAGGTAACTCCGTGACTCTCAAGAGTTATGTTGCTTAGTTAATTAAATTCCAGTGAATAGTTCGCGTTTATCAAGATAGCGTCTTTGCGCTCGGATTAAAAAATTCCATATGCACTGATGTAAAATATGCCATTTGATGGAAAAGATCGAAAGCGATGACAAGGACTTCAGGTTCAAACCTCGTTCGTGGGTTATATGTCTCATGTAACTTAACAAAGCAACCTTGACCACACTGCAATGACATGAATATCTCCACCTGGGGACCCAGGGAGAAAACTCTGGACGGACTTGCGCAGTGGATGAAGACAGAGAGGGTGGGAGATGTACTTGCAGCGACAAAAGATAGATTCGTATGGAAGGCCATGATCGCCAACGCCACGCGGCAGGGCACATGATGATGACGATGTTGATGATGATTATAAAGGCAATAGTAAAAGGTTTGAAAAAAAAATGGAGCCTAACATCCCTAACCCGCATTGTATAATAAGCTCTCTATAATTTTCCATTGCTTTTATTCTTTCTCCCCATTTATAGCCGTGTGTGTGTGTGTGTGTGTGTGTGTGTGCGTGCATGTGTGTGCGTGCGTGCGTGCGTGTGTGTCTGTTCAGCGCTTAGATTTGATTTTCATCAAGATTTTGCGCTATGTAAAATATTGTAATTATTATTATTATTATTATTATGTGAAGTGAGATGGCAGAGAGCGCATTTTCCTTGAACCAGCTTTTTGAGGGAGGGTTTCCATTCTTTTCTTTCGCTGCTGTCTTTTCCCTAAAAGTTGGAAGAGATTCAGGTACCGGTACATGTTTACAGCTGGGTTGACTAGAAAGCCGTTCTGACTCAGTTTCCGCAAGTGAAGGAGGGTTCAACTCCTCTCTTTCGCTGTTATCTTTTCCCTAAAACTCTGAAGAGGATCAGGAACATGTTTACAGCTGGGTTGACTTGTAAGCCGTTGTACCCGTTGTACCCGTTGTACCCAGTCGGTTGTCATTGGCCACAAATCAAATCCATCTGTGCTGAAATGTGGTGTCCCACAAGGTTCTGTCTTGGGACCTGTCCTGTTCACTATGTATACACAACCTCTCAGCGCTATCATTCATCAGTCAGGTCACTCATACCACTTCTTTGCGGATGACTCACAGCTGCATAGCTCCTCTGCCCCATCAGATTTTGACGCTCTTGCGTGCAGTCTGAGAGATTGTATAGAGGATGTCTCCAAGTGGATGAGTGAAAACAAGCTGAAGATGAATGATGATAAAACTGAGCTTATTGTTACTGGTACTAAGTCAAAGGTCAATCAGGTTACTCATGCCCCCATGTCTATCTCTGGTTGTGATGTATCTTTCTCACAAACTGTTAGAAACCTTGGCTTCTATCTGGATGAAACACTGTCTATGGAAGCCCATGTCAAACAGTTGTGCCGTACTCTGTACTATCAGCTACGCAGAATTGGTAAGATTCGCTCCTTCCTTTCCACTGATGCTACCAACAAGCTTGCTGTCTCTTTCATACTATCTAGACTGGACTATTGTAACTCTCTATTCGCAGGTCTCCATGACAATCAACTATCTAAACTTCAGCGCATACAGAACTACGCGGCTCGCCTTGTTCTCCGCAAGCCCCGGCGTGAGAGTGCAAAATCTCTGCTTAGAACACTTCATTGGCTCCCGGTAAAGGCTAGGATTCAATATAAAGTTGCCTGTCTCTGCTTTCAGTGTATCTATCACGAGAACATGCCATCCTATCTTGCCAACCTCCTGCAGGGTTACAAACCTTCTCGAACGCTCCGCTCTTCTGACACCTCACTGTTGACTGTTCCTCGCTTCTCTCTAGACACCTTTGGTAAAAAATCTTTCTCTGTCTTTGGCCCAAATGTATGGAACTCTCTACCACTGTCTCTCAGAAAAACTAAGTGTTTCTCAACCTTCAAACGGCACCTGAAAACCTACCTCTTTCAAACTCATCTAACCTGAAGAGCCTTAGTTTGTAAGTCTGTCATCAGACTAATCTCTCCTGCCTGTATAACAGTATTTTGTATAAGGGCCTATAGAGCAAGGTGTGTGTGTGCGTGCATGTGTGTATGTGTGTGTGTGTGTGTGTGTGTGTGTGTGTGTGTGTGTGTGTGTGTGTGTGTGTGTGTGTGTGTGTGTGTGTGTGTGTGTGTGTGTGTGTGTGCTTGAGTGAGCATGTGTGTGTATCACTGTATGTGTACAGCTGAGGAAGGGATAGGGGAGAAATTGAGTGGGAAAGAGACTGAAATACCTTAAGAAACTTTTTCAAATCTTTGTTTGTATGTAAATTGTGATGTATGATATGCGAATAGTTCATAATTTGTGAGGAATTTTGATTGTCAAGGTATTAATGCTGTAATACTGAAGTTGTAATGTTTTTCCTGTATATGGATTAGAATTTTTCTGTTTTTATCTTCATTCAAAATATTGATTATAATTTTATGTACAACTATTGCATGCATAAACACACACACACGCATGCAAACATAGCTCACGCACACACACACACACACACACTCTCTCTCTCTCTCTCTCTCTCTCACACACACACACACACACACATTCTTACAAACACACGCGCACAGCAACGCACACGCACGCACACACACATGTACACACACACGTACGCAAGCACACACACGCAGCAATATATAAACACAGTATGCCTCTTTATTCATATGAAAAATCTGTTAATCTTTCTTCATTACATAAGTCAGTGTTTAAATTTTAATATTCTGTGGTTTCTTATGTGTCTTCTTACTTGTATAGCTTTAATGTTTGTTGTTATCTTATTGTGTATGTAAT
>JAPXFY010000012.1:88743719-88748719 GCA_030674185.1 Monoplex corrugatus | reverse complement strand
GAAAATGTGTAGGAGAGCACACAAAAACTTTAGAGGCCGTTTTTCTCAAAATGGCCGTCATACAACTTAATGACTTTAAACATACATAACTTCTACATTTTTTTGAGTACAAGATTTATTCAAGTACCCAAATAATCAGCAGAATGTAACCTTTTCCAGTGATATGTATATCTCAAAATGCCCAAAATGCTAGATAAGACTGATTTCGTAGTGGGAGGTCACATATCTAAGTGATGTATGTTTATTTCACCCGTTCATGAGGGGCCATGACCTTTATTGAATAAATCATCTGAATCTGAATCTGAATCTGAATCTCTCTGTCTCTCTCTCTCTGTCTCTCTCTCTCTGTGTCTCTGTCTCTCTCTGTCTCTGTCTCTCTCTCTCTCTGTGTCTCTCTCTGTCTCTGTCTCTCTCTGTCTCTGTCTCTCTCTCTCTCTCTGTCTCTCTCTCTCTCTGTCTCTGTCTCTCTCTCTCTGTCTCTCTCTCTGTCTCTCTCTGTCTCTCTCTTTCTCTGTCTCTATCTCTCTCTCACTGTCTCTCTCTCTGTCTCTCTCTCTCTCTGTCTCTGTCTCTCTCTGTCTCTGTCTCTATCTCTCTCTCTGTGTCTCTCTCTGTCTCTGTCTCTCTCTGTCTCTGTCTCTCTCTCTCTCTCTGTCTCTCTCTGTCTCTGTCTCTCTGTCTCTGTCTCTATCTCTCTCTCTGTCTCTCTCTCTCTGTCTCTCTCTCTCTCTGTCTCTCTCTCTCTGTCTCTGTCTCTCTCTCTCTGTCTCTCTCTCTCTGTCTCTCTCTGTCTGTCTCTGTCTCTCTCTCTCTGTCTCTATCTCTCTCTCTCTGTCTCTCTCTCTCTGTCTCTCTCTCTCTGTCTCTCTCTTTCTGTCTCTCTCTCTCTCTCTGACTGGCTCCTGTTGGTGTCGCATATTACCTGGGGACAACTTATTTACATTGATACTGTGTTGTGCTATAACTTTGAATGAGATTGACACTGAGACTTACAGACATAATTATTTAATTGACTTGGTCAGTTCAACCGACGGTTGAAACTGACTTGTTTTGGGTGGTGTTAATACCACCTAATTTTCTACAGCTGTGTCTGCCTGTGCCCAGTGTTAGGTGGAGACAAGTATTGCACTGCGAGAGACGCTCAGTATATCCTCAGTGCAGCCTTTATTTTATTTTAGTTTACTTACTTATCTTTTTGTTCTGATTTTGTTTTGTTTTTCTCTGAAGACTGACAGTGTGTATACCTGTAGTCAGTCTTGGCTGAACTGTCAAGAAAAAAAAAACAGACTCTGCACTGTTACATTTTGTTTTCATCAGTGTATAATATCATTGTTCACATTTTGTATTAGGTGTAGACCAATTTTTTTTTTCTACCCTCTCTTCATATATTTCACTTCAGCGTGCAGACGCAGTGTTGAAATCACCAATGACCACATTCACTCGAAAAAAACAGGATCTGCGTGTTGGTCATGTTAATGTCTATCATCTCCAAAACAAAGTATCAGACCTGTGCGTGTTCCTACACAAACAAAATTATTACCATTTGTACGGTGTGACCGAGACACGACTAGCACCTCATATTACAGATGAAGCTATAGCAATCCCAGACTATTCTGTAATCAGGCGAGATCCCTCATGCCATGGAGAAACTGGAGTTGCGCTTTACATCCACCGAGATATTCAACAAATAACCAACAGACGTTATGACTTAGAAACCAAAGAAGTTGAATGTATCTGGGTGGAGCTAAAGCCTTCTGCAACAACTCCACCTTTACTTATCGGTATTTTATATAGAAATCCCAGGAGCACATACGAATGGCATGACCACTTTCTAAAGATGATGGACAAATTGTGTCAACGACATACAGACATTCTAATGTTAGGTGACTTTAATTTTGACCTACTCACTCCACAACCCGCATGGCAGTCAACGACCACCCTGGTTGGCCTAAAACAATTAATCAAAGATCCAACAAGAATCACAGCAACATCAGAAACACTCTTAGATCATATCTATACAAACAAACCAGAGGCAATAATTAATGCAGCTGTAGATGATTTAAGCATAAGTGATCATCAACCTGTAAACTGCACCTGGTCAGCCAAAGTTCAAAAAATAAAAAAGAATAATCATACATGTATAACATATAGATCATTCAAACACTTTGATGAGGATGCATTCCTCTCTGATCTTGGTAGAGTAGAGTTCAGTAGTGTGTTTAGTACTAGTAATCCTAACGAAGCCCTAGACATTTGGTACAACTTGTTCACGACTGTCCTAAATAAACATGCCCCACTACGACGGAAAAGAGTAAAGCATCCAACAATGCCCCCATGGCTGTCAACAGACATTATCAATGCGATGTCATTACGAGATAAACTCAAGAAAGAAAAACGCTTCATTGAATACAAAACGATGCGTAATAAGGTAAAATCAATGGTCCGTCAAGCCAAGAAGTCTCTCTTTGATCGACTGGTAAAAAACAATAAAGATGTATCATCACTATGGAGAGCAATGAACTTAGTTATTAAGGGAAGTGGGAAAAAGCTCCCAGGCACGCCTCTCAGTTTCACAGCAAACAAATTCAATGATCATTTTCTGTCAGTATCAGAACTACTAACCCGTCCTATTTCTAACTGTGATCAATATGTCCCCTCTGAAAATCTGATTAACTTTTGCAAAGAGAGGACCAATAATACAAGTTCATTTAGTATTCCCAGTATAGCAGTCCATGAAACTGGAATGTATATAAATAAAATGAATAATAAAAAATCATCAGGACCAGATGAAATCAGTCCCAAAATACTAAAACTGTCTCTGCCCTACATCACGGAACCACTTACATATATTTACAACATCAGCATAAAAAACAACGTATTCCCCAGAGCTCTAAAACAGGCCAAAGTTGTACCCTTACCAAAAACAAAAGATCTTTCACAAATAAATAATTACAGGCCAATTTCTCTTCTCTCTGTCCTGTCAAAGCCTTTAGAAAAACATATCCATAAACATCTTTCAGACTACCTGGAAACCAAAAGTATTCTTCACCCACTGCAATCTGGTTTCCGTCAGAACCACTCTTGTCATACAGCCCTAACACGGCTTGCTGACACCTGGTTATTAGCCATGAATGACTGCAAATTAACTGGAGCAGTATTTCTAGACTTTAAAAAGGCTTTTGATCTCGTTGATCATGATATCTTACTAGCTAAATTACGAACGTACCTTGCCAACGACTCAACAGTTTCATTTTTCAATTCCTACTTTCATGAACGCAAACAAAAAGTACATCTTAATGGATCATATTCATCCGAGGGTCATGTGAAATGTGGCGTTCCTCAAGGATCAATCTTAGGACCCATTCTGTTTTCTGTATTCATAAATGACTTACCACTTCATATATCTGATCCCACAGTTCACTGTGATATGTTCGCTGATGACGGAACAATCCATACACAAGACACAAGCATAGCGACTGTAAACACACGTTTACAAAAGAGCCTAAATGAAATTTCTGATTGGTGTGCTAAAAACGCCATGGCTTTGAACCCTACGAAAACTGAATGTATGGTTATATGCACACGCCAAAAACGGCAGCTTGGCCCTCTGTCACTCAATCTGTCTTTGAGAGGTAATTCTATTGCACAAATACCTGAACACCGTCTACTGGGAGTTCTCATTGATCATAATCTTACCTGGCAAAACCACATTGATTATTTATGCAGGATTATCTCCAAGAACTTATTTATTCTGTCCAAATTAAGATATCTAACAGATACAAACACACGCCAATTATTTTATAATGCTCATATTAAATCGCACATAGATTATGCCTCTACACTGTGGGATAGCTCATGTGAAGTTCATCTAAAAAAATTGAACACCTTACATAGGAGGGCAGCAAAACTTATCATGCCAGATCCCACTTTAACAACAGATGAAAAACTTAAACAGTTAGGAATCCTCCCTCTAAAGTCACACTTAATGTTCAATAAAGGTATCACAATGTTTAAAGTATCAAAAAGGAATGTTCCGCAATATCTTCTCAATTTGTTTAATCAGAATGTGCGATCATACTCAAACTCAAGACAAAATCAATTCAAAATTATCCGTCCAAGAATTGACATATATAAAAATAGTTTATCGTTTTCTGGTGCACAACTATGGAACACCCTCCCCCCAAATATCACAAACACTCAATCACTCTCTTCCTTCAAAGTTACTTTATTTAAATACCTTACGTCAGTGTCGTAGATTACCTCAGTTAGCAACAATAACGTCAGCTGCCTTTCAACCTATGACATCTAATCTAGTCAATGTGTGTTGTGTGTGTGTGTGTGTGTGTGTGTGTGTGTGTGTGTGTGTGTGTGTGTGTGTGTGTGTGTGTGTGTGTGTGTGTGTGTGTGTGTGTGTGTTATGCACAATGATAATTCGTGTTCTTTTTTTTTTTTTTTTTTTTTTTTTTTTCTTTTTTTCTCTCTTTAACATTATTGATAATTTAACAGTTCAAACTGCCAACCAGTATTTATTTCTGTATTATATGCGATGATTTGTTGATGACTCTATGACGTGTTTGATTCTGTCTTGCTTCTTCTTTATTTCTCATTGCCTTTGTTCATTTTGTTTGTTTGTTTGTTTTTTGCTTTGCTTGCTTGCCCATTTTATCTGTTAGCCATATTGTCTGTTTGTTTGGTTGGCTCTTATCTGCTGTCTGTATTTGTCACTTTTCTCCAACTGTTATCCATATCATGCTTGTATCTCTCTTCTCTTATCAAGAAAAACGGCGCTTGATTATGGTTACTATTCTTGATTTATTTATGTCTTATTACATGAATTATTGATTTGTTTACACATGTATGATATTTCTATTATAGCCTACATATGCGTTTATCATTACTGTAATTTCCTATTGTCGAAAGTAACATTTACTTTATTTATCTATCTATACATTTGTCTATTTGACTTCATATCATCTGTTGATTTTCTGTCTCCTGTAGAA
>JAPXFY010000012.1:88736219-88741219 GCA_030674185.1 Monoplex corrugatus | reverse complement strand
TCTCTGCCCGTCTGTCTCTCTCTTCTCCCTCTTTCTCTTTCTCAGTCTCTTTCTTTCTCTCTTCTCATTCTTTCTCTCTCTCCCTCTCCCCTCTTTCTCTCTGTCTCTCTGCTGTCTCTGTCTTTCTCTCTGTCTGTCTGTCTCTCTGTCTGTCTGTCTGTCTCTCTGTCTGTCTGTCTGTCTTCTCTCTGTGTCTTTGCTTGTCTCTCTCCTTCTCTCTTTTCCGGTCTTTGTCTGTCTGCAGGTTTCTATTTCTATGTGTTTGTCTGTCTCGTGTTCTTTGTCTGTCTATTTCTCTTGGTCTTTGTGTCTCAGTATTCGTATCTCTATCTGTTTGTGTGTGTGTGTGTGTGTGCCTCCCACAATGTCTAGGCAGTCTCTCCACACTCATGAATGAATCAACGTGTGAAGTATATAAATGTGATTGCCCATACGTTTTGGACCAGACTGATCGATCGTAGAAGGGCACCTGGAATGCTCATGTTTGACACAGGAATGTAACAGATTTAATTTGTATCATCATCATCAGGTGCCCTGCCGCATGGTGTTGGCGATCATGGACTTCCATCTGTCTCTATCTCTCGTTGCCCCTAGCATCTCCCCCACCCTCCTCGTCCCCAGCCACTCTGCAAGTCCGTCCAGCATTTTCTCCCTGGGTCTATCCGGTGCTCTCTTTCCCTCCAGTTTTCCCGTTGTGACCAGGTGCTCCAAATCCCCCTTCCTCGTAAAATGGCCTATAAATGTTGCCTGTCTTTTCCTAATCTTCCTTATGAGTGATCTACTTGTGTCTGCCTCCATCAAGACTGTCTCGTTTGTTTTCTGTGCTGTCCATGGAACTCTCAACATTCTTCTTAGAAACACAATCTCGGCTGCCTCAATCTTGTTCTGGCTTTGTTTATTGTCTGTCCACGCCTCGCATCCGTACAACAGTATTGGTTCTATATACATGTATTTTATTTATACAGACAATATAATCTCTCACTTTGCATTCCCACGTACTTATAATTCTCATTGTTATTTTTGTTTAAAGCCCAGCCGACTGACTGCGTAAGTCCATATCAGGGCTATAGCCGTTTTAAAATATACACAATACTTCAACAGGAGAAAAAAAAAGAAGGAAAAGAAAATTAAGTACATGCTGGCCTTTTATTTCTGTCATGGTCTCCAAAAGGCAACGGGAAACCACCATCGTATTTTCCCCAGGCAACATTTATAGGCCATTTTATGAGGAAAGGGAAATTGGAGCACCTGGTCATAACGGGAAAGCTGGAGCGAAAGAGAGCACCAGGTAGACCCAGGGAGAAATATTGGACGGACTTGCAGAGTGGCTGAAGACAGAGAGGGTGGACGAGGTGCTTGAGGCAACAAGGGATAGAAACAGATGGAAGGCCATGATCGCCAACGCCATGTGGCAAGGCACCTGATGATGATGATGATGATGATGGCCTCCGATCCTGGCCAGCCCATGGGTTTCTGGATCTTCTGCATCACATGGCACCTGTGATGTTGTTTATGTGCAAGCTTAAGGCTTGTGCCGTGATCACCATCACATGGAACATGTGACGTTATTTATGTGTATGTGTGTGTGTACGTGTGTGTGTGTTTGTGTATGTAGGTGTGTATTTGTGTGTGTGTGTCAGTGTGTGCGTGTGTGTGTATGTGTGTAGGGTGTATGCATTGTGTGTGTGGGGGGGGATATGCGTGTGTGTGTGTAGAGGTGAGTGCGTGTGTTGGTGTGTGTGTGTGGGGATGTGCGTGTGTGTGTGTGTGTGTGTGTGTGTGTGTGTGTGTGTGTGTGTGCATAGGATTTTGCGTCCTTTAAAGGAGTCTGCCAGATAATTGCTGGCAAATTTGGGAGGAGCGCATATGGAATTGTGTGAGTCCCTCTTGAACAAACTCCAAACTGTCTGTCTGTCTGTCTGTCTGTTTTTCTGTCTCTCTTTCTCACCCACCCACTCATCCACCTCCATCCACACATCCACACAGAGAGAAAGAATTAGAACGAGAGGGAGAGAGAGAGAGAGAGAGAGAGAGAGAGGGGAGAGAGAGAGGGAGAGAGAGAGAGAGGGGGACAGAGAGACAGAGAGACAGAAACAGCGACAGAGAGAGAGAGAGACTGTAACTCTCCCCCCCCCCAACGCACCCTCCCTTTTTTCTATCTCCCTTTCGCTACTCCTCACTAGCTCGCTCACATCACACACAACACACTACACACACACACACCTCACACACACACACACACACACACACACACACACACACACATCACACACAACACACACATACACACCACACACACACATACACGCATCACATACACACACATCACATACACACACCACACACACATACACACACATCACATACACACACCACACATACCACATACACACACATCACATCACACACCATCACATACACACACATCACATACACACCACACATCACATACACACACATCACATACACACACATCACATACACACACATCACATACACATACATCACATACACACACATCACATACACACACATCACATACACACACATCACATACACACACATCACATACAACACAATCATCACATACACACACATCACATCACACACACATCACATACACACACATCACATACACACACACACACACACACACAACATCACATACACACATCACATACACAAAACACACATATATAACACACAAACACATACACACATACACACACACACATACACACACCCTACATACACACACACATATCACACACACACATCACATCACATACACATATCATCAGCACACACATCACATACAGACACATCACACACACACTATCACACACACACATCACACACACATATCACACACATCACACACACAGACATCACATACACACATATCAACACACACATCACACACATCACACACAATATCACCACACACAACATCACACACACACATATCACACACATCACACCACACAGACATCACATACACACATATCACACACACATCACACATATCACACACACATCACACACACATATCACACACATCACACACACAGACATCACATACAGACACATCACACACACACTCACATATCACACACACATCACACACACATATCACACACATCACACACACAGACATCACATACACACATATCACACACACATATTACACACGCACACACACACATCACACACAAACACATCACACACATCACATACACACATATCGCACACACACATATCACACACGCACGCACACACACATCACACACACACACACACACACACACATATATATATATACACAAACACACACACATACACACACACAACACACACACACACAAACACACACACACATACATGCACACACATCACACTCATACATACACACACACACACACACACACCACACCACCACACCCATCCGCCCACACACTCAACACACACACACACACCACACACACACACACAACACCCTCTCAGATCCCCCCTCCCTCTCCCTCCCCCACCCCACCCCACCCCCATCCCCCACACCAACTCCCGCACACAGTAGATGCTGCTTTTGCTGATGTTGCGTGTAACTGACTAGATGTGGCACTTGTCACTGAGAATGATATGCCCTTTGCTGTCAGCGAGAGTGATATGCCCTTTGCTGTCAGCGAGAGTGATGTGCCCTTTGCTGTCAGCGACAGTGATATGCCCTTTGCTGTCAGCGACAGTGATATGCCCATTGCTTGTCAGTGAGAGTCATATGCCCTTTGCTGTCAGTGAGAGTGATATGCCCTCTGTTGTCAGCGAGAGTGATGTGCCCTTTGCTGTCAGCGAGAGTGATATGCCCTTTGCTGTCAGCGAGAGTGATATGCCCTTTGCTGTCAGCGAGAGTGATATGCCCTTTGCTGTCAGTGAGTTTGAAAACAGTAAAAAGTCAAAGGTGAAGACGGTAAATAGATATCGGGTTTAATTTAACAACACTGTTGGGATGGCTTTGACATTTATTCTTGGGATTGATTTAACTTCATTTTGACATTTAGAGTAGGGGACTGTTTCAAATTGATATCAAACACACGCACGCACGCGCGCGCGTACATGCACATGCATACACATTGACACACACACACACACACTGACACATACGACATACTGACACATACACACACACACACACACACAAGCACACAAGCACACACACTGACACACACACTCTCTATCTCTGATAAATACACACAAACATTGACACACACACATACGTGCTGACATACACATACACACACGCCACCACACACACACACACACACGTACACACACACACACACACACACACACACACATCACAACCACACATACTGTCAACACACACACACACACGCACATACACACTGTCAAAACACACACATGCACACGCACACACACACTGTCAATAACACACATACACTGACAACACACACACACAAACACACACACACACACACACCACACACACACACACACACACACACACACACACACGCACGCACCACACACACACACACACACACACACACACGAGAAAGAAAGAGACAGAGACAGACAGAGACAGAGACAGAGAAAGTGAGTGAAGAGAGAGAGAGAGAGAGAGAGAGAGAGAGAGACTGACAGACAGAGACAGAGAGAGTGAGAGAGGCAGAGACAGAAGAGTGAGAGAGGCAGAGAGAGAGGGAGAGAGACTGACAGACAGACAGACACAAAGAGAGATAGAGAAAGTGAGAGAAGAGAGGGGGAGACACAGAGAGAGAGAGAGAGACGAGACAGAGACAGAGAGAGTGAGAGAGGCAGAGAGAGAGAGAGAGAGAGAGACTGACAGACAAACAGACAGACGACACAGAGAGATAGAAATAGAGACAGAGAGAGAAACAAAGAGAGAGAGAGAGAGAGAGAGAGAGAGAGAGAGAAAGAGACAGAGAGAGAAAAGAGAGAGAGAGAGAGAGAGACTGACAGACAGA
>JAPXFY010000012.1:88723719-88728719 GCA_030674185.1 Monoplex corrugatus | reverse complement strand
TATCTCTTTAATTCCTTCAATCTCTGTGAAAATATAGAAAAAAAATAATGATCTTTATCTCTTTATATTCCTTCAATCTCTGTGAAAATGTAGAAATTGAAACAATGATCTTTATCTCTTTATATTCCTTCAATCTCTGTGAAAATATAGAAAAAAAATTAATGATCTTGTCTCTTTATATTCCTTCAATCTCTGTGAAAATGTAGAAACTAAATTAATGATCTTTATCTCTTTATATTCCTTCAATCTCTGTGAAAATGTAGAAATTGAAACAATGATCTTATCTCTTTATATTCCTTCAATCTCTGTGAAAATATAGAAAAAAAATTAATGATCTTTGTCTCTTTATATTCCTTCAATCTCTGTGAAAATGTAGAAACTAAATTAATGATCTTTATCTCTTAATATTCCTTCAATCTCTGTGAAAATGTAGAAATGAAACAATGATCTTTATCTCTTTATATTCCTTCAATCTCTGTGGAAATGTAGAAATTGAAACAATGATCTTTATCTCTTTATATTCCTTCAATCTCTGTGAAAATGTAGAAATTGAAACAATGATCTTTATCTCTTTATATTCCTTCAATCTCTGTGGAAATGTAGAAATTGAAACAATGATCTTTATCTCTTTATATTCCTTCAATCTCTGTGAAAATGTAGAAATTGAAACAATGATCTTTATCTCTTTATATTCCTTCAATCTCTGTGAAAATGTAGAAATTGAAACAATGATCTTTATCTCTTTATATTCCTTCAATCTCTGTGGAAATGTAGAAATTAAAACAATGATCTTTATCTCTTTATATTCCTTCAATCTCTGTGAAAATGTAGAAATTGAAACAATGATCTTTATCTCTTTATATTCCTTCAATCTCTGTGAAAATGTAGAAATTGAAACAATGATCTTTATCTCTTTATATTCCTTCAATCTTTGTGGAAATGTAGAAATTGAAATAATGATCTTTATCTCTTTATATTCCTTCAATCTCTGTGAAAATGTAGAAATTGAAATAATGATCTTTATCTCTTTATATTCCTTCAATCTCTGTGGAAATGTAGAAATTAAAACAATGATCTTTATCTCTTTACATTCCTTCAATCTCTATGGAAATGTAGAAATTAAAACAATGATCTTTATCTCTTTATATTCCTTCCATCTCTTTGAAAACGTAGAAATTAAAACAATGATCTTTATCTCTTTACATTCCTTCCATCTCTATGGAAATGTAGAAATTAAAACAATGATCTTTATCTCTTTACATTCCTTCAATCTCTGTGAAAATGTAGAAATTGAAATAATGATCTTTACCTTTATATATTCCTTCAATCTCCGTGAAAACGTAGAAATTAAAACAATGATCTTTATCTCTTACATTCCTTCAATCTCTGTGAAAATGTAGAAATTAAGACAATGACATTTTCCTCTTTACATTCCTTCAAGCTAACATCACTTCTTCCAAATGACCGAATCATGTGTGTTAGGAAGATACGGAAAATGCACATTAGTGGACAAGCAGATATATGTTCTATCTTCGTGACCATCTCCACTTCCAAGAAAAATAAACGATGGAAAGATTCTTTCAACTTGGGGAATAAATAAAAATATGGGGTGGGGTGGGGTGGGGGGTGGGGGGGGAGGGGGTACTCATATCAGTAGTTTTGTATTTTCCAGTCATGTTTTTTTCTGACATTTTTCCACTGATGTTTTTTTTTCCCTATGACATTTTTCCACTGACGGTGTTCTTCCTGTAATATTTTTTCCTGTGATAAATTTTCTTCCTGTGATATTTTTCCAGTAACAATTTTTCTTCCTTTGACATTTTTCCGGGGACAGATTTTTTTCTGTGACATTTTTCCAGTGACGGATTTTCTTCCTGCAACATTTTTCCAGTGATAGTTTTATGCCTGTGACATTTTTCCAGTGACGGTTTTTCTTCCTGCAACATTTTTCCAGTGATAGTTTTATGCCTGTGACATTTTTCCAGTGACGGTTTTTCTTCCTGCAACATTTTTCCAGTGATAGTTTTTATGCCTGTGACATTTTTCCACTGACGGTTTTTCCTGTGACAATTTTCCAGGGAAGTTTTTATGCCTGTGACACTTTTCCGATGACAGTTTTACTTCCTGTGACATTTTTCCAGTGACAGTTTTACTTCGTGTGACATTTTTCTAATGATAGTTTTTCCTCCTGTGATATTTTTTCCAGTGACGGTTTCTTACTGTGACAAAATTTCCAGTAACGGTTTTTCTTCCTGTGACATTTTTCCGGAGATTGTTTTTTTCCTGTGACATTTTTCTAAGATTGTTTTTTTCCTGTGACATTTTTCTAGTGATAATTTTTCTTCCTGTGACAATTTTCTTGTGATAATTTTTCTTCCTGTGACAATTTTCTAGTGACAGTTTTTCTTCCCGTGACATTTTTCTAGTGGACAGTCTTTATTCCTGTGACACTTTTCTAGGATAGTTTTTTTTCCTGTGACATTTTTCAATTGATGTTTTTCTCCTGTGACATTTTTTTCCAGTGACAGTTTTTCCTCCTTTGAACATTTTTCAAGTGACAGTTTCTTCCTGTAACATTTTTTTCAGTGAAGTTTGTATGCCTGTGATACTTTTCCAGGGATGTTTTTTTTTTTTCCCTGACATTTTTCTAGTGACGGTTTTTCTCCTCTTGACATATTTTTCCAGTGATGTTTTTCCTGTGACATTTTTCCAGTGACGCTTTTTCTTCCTGTAACATTTTTCCAGTGACAGTTTTTCTTCCTTTTATTTTTTTCCAATGATGGTGGGGTTTTTTTTTCGGTGACACTCTTCTTCCTGTGACATTTTTTTTTATGTTCACTTTTGTGCCAGCCTTGCATGCTGCAGAGAGGAATCAGAGATGAAGGCAGATTACAGGTGACATGACGCGCCTGTTATTGTGCAGTCAATCGACCCGTCGCCTTCTGAAAGACTGAAGTCTGTTTCAGTCAAAACGTAACTGTGTTACTTACTGCCCTTTGCCGTGTTCCATGGCCGCCCTCTCGTTATTGGTGTCAGCCCTGCTGTTTAGTTATACAACAAATACGTGGTTCTTTCTTCTCTCTTTCTCTTTGTCCTTGTTTGTTTGTTTGTTTGTTTGTTTGTTTGTTCTCTTTGGCGTTACCTCGTTGGCGATAGCTCAGATGACGTGTGGTGGAGTGCTTTGCAAGCTGTGATTAAGTTACGTTATTGATTACGTTTGCTACGTGTTATAATTGTCAGCTGTTAGTTTGAATTAGGTTATTATGGATTCGATTTCTTCAACCTTTACGGTTAGAGGTTCGATTTCCTCTAGCTTCTCACAACATGGCGTGATCTATTACTTTTCTTTTATGTGATGCTGATTGTTTTTTTTTGGTTTTTTTTCAGTTATAATTACTCAAGAAGACGTAATGCTGGATTTTCTATACGCTTAGCACTTGATTTCTATTGTGATGCCAGTTGAGTTGTATATCAATTACTGTAGATGTTGCCTTTTTCCGCACAAGTCTTACGCATACCAGTCTTCGGAAAAGAAATGGACAGCATAATGTAGGTCAAAATTGTGCTTAATTCTTTGACTCCCGCACCCTATCCACCAGCTGCAAAAACTTAACCCTTTGACTCCCTCTCCCTGCAGGAATCTGGTGGATAGGGTGAGGGAGTCAATGGGTTAAGTTTTTGTTTTGCTTGTACGGTTGCTGATGGACAGGGTGTGGGAGTCATTTTTTATTCCCCCCTACCCCTCCCCCTCCTTCCCCGTCTAATATCACTTATAGTGAAAAGACGTTAGATCAAAGAACGAACAGATAACTAGGCGTGCTGATGTCTTAATTAATAACACTTTACCTAAATGTAACATAACAATAGTGGACCTCCTGTCAAATGTAACATGATAATAGCGGACCTTCTGTCAAATGTAACATGATAATAGTGGACCTTCTGTCAAATGTAACATGATAATAGCGGACCTTCTGTCAAATGTAACATGATAATAGTGGACCTTCTGTCAAATGTAACCTGATAATAGTGGACCTTCTATCAAATGTAACATGATAATAGTGGACCTTCTGTCAAATGTAACATGATAATAGTGGACCTTCTGTCAAATGTAACATGATAATAGTGGACCTTCTGTCAAATGTAACATGATACTAGTGGACCTTCTGTCAAATGTAACATGATAATAGTGGACCTTCTGTCAAATGTAACATGATACTAGTGGACCTGTCAAATGTAACATGATAATAGTGGACCTTCTGTCAGATGTAACATGATACTAGTGGACCTTCTGTCAAATGTAACCTGATAATAGTGGACCTTCTGTCAAATGTAACCTAATAATAGTGGACCTTCTGTCAAATGTAACCTGATAATAGTGGATCTTCTGTCAAATGTAACATGATAATAGTGGACCTTCTGTCAAATGTAACATGATAATAGTGGACCTTCTGTCAAATGTAATATGATAATAGTGGACCTTCTGTCGATCTAACAGAGGACTAAGCGCGCTAATGTCTTAAGGCTATAGCTAAATGTAACATGATAATAAACGGACTTTCTATCGATCAAACAAAGTACTAGGTGTGCTGTTCTGTAGCGCCTGAGATGTAGCAGTTCATGTAGCATAGAAGAACAACGAGAGATAGAGCTAGAGGCAGATGGAAGTCCATGATCGCCAACGCCATGCGGCAGGGCACCTGATGATGATGATGAGAAGAACAATGCAGGGGACACGATGTCTTTCACAGGACTGCTACATGGGAAAGAATTCTGCGACTCTGGCATCCGTTTCCAGGGATCGGTGTTCTGTTGAATAGGAACTGTTCTGTAGCTGTTCAAACTCTGATAGTGTCCTTTTTTTCCCTCTCATGTTGAAGTAGGTTGTGTGTTTTGAAAAAGTTGTAAACCTGATATGACTCTACGCAGTGGGCTGGGCTTTAAATAAAAAACAACAACAATTAACACTAAGGCAAGCAAAGAAATAGGACTGACAGATGGAC
>JAPXFY010000012.1:88713719-88716219 GCA_030674185.1 Monoplex corrugatus | reverse complement strand
ATACTTAAATATAGCATGGATTCCTATTCCTATACTTAAATACAGCATGAATTCCTATTCCTATACTTAAATATAGATTCCTATTCCTATACTTAAATATAACATAGATTCCTATTCCTATACTTAAATATAGCATGGATTCCTATACTTCAATATAGCATGGATTCCTATTCCTATACTTAAATACAGCATGAATTCCTATTCCTATACTTAAATATAGATTCCTATTCCCATACTAAAATATAGCATAGATTCCTATTCCTATACTTAAATATAGCATGGATTTCTATTCCTGTACTTAAATATAGCATAGATTCCTATTCCTATACTTAAATATAGCATGGATTCCTATACCTGTACTTAAATATAGCATGGATTCCTATTCCTGTACTTAAATATAGCATAGGTTCCTATTCCTATACTTAAATATAGCATGGATTCCTATTCCTGTACTTAAATATAGCATGGATTCCTATTCCTGTACTTAAATATAGCATGGATTCCTATTCCTATACTTAAATATAGCATAGATTTCTATTCCTATACTTAAATATAGCATGGATTCCTATACTTAAATATAGCATGGATTCCTATTCCCATACTAAAATATAGCATAGATTTCTATTTCTATACTTAAATATAGCATGGATTCCTATTCCTATACTTAAACATAGCGTGGATTCCTATTCCTATACTTAAATATAGAATGAATTCCTATTTCTGTACTTAAATATAGCATAGATTCCTATCCTATACTTAAATATAGCATGGATTCCTATACTTCAATATAGCATGGATTCCTATTCCTATACTTAAATACAGCATGAATTCCTATTCCTATACTTAAATATAGATTCCTATTCCCATACTAAAATACATATTGCAATAGATTCCTATTCCTATACTTAAATATAGCATGGATTTCTATTCCTATACTTAAATATAGCATAGATTCCTATTCCTATACTTAAATATAGCATGGATTCCTATACTGTACTTAAATATAGCATGGATTCCTATTCCTGTACTTAAATATAGCATAGGTTCCTATTCCTATACTTTAATAGCATGGATCAGATTACATATTCCTGTACTTAAATATAGCATGGATTCCTATTCCTTTACTTAAATATAGCATGGATTCCTATATTCATCTATACTTAAATATAGCATAGATTTCTATTCTATACTTAAATATAGCATGGATTCCTATACTTAATATATAGCATGGATTCCTATTCCATACTTAAATATAGCATAGATTTCTATTTCTATACTTAAATATAGCATGGATTCCTATTCCTATACTTAAACATAGCGTGGATTCCTATTCCTATACTTAATATAGAATGAATTCCTATTTCTGTACTTAAATATAGCATAGATTCCTATCCTATACTTAAATATAGCATAGATTCCTATTCGATTATACTTAAATATAGCATGATTCCTATTCCTATACTTAAATATAGCATGGATTCCTATTCCTATAGTTTAATATAGATATATTCCTATAGTTAAATTTAGCATGGATTCCTATACTTAAATATAGCATAGATATCTATACTTAAATATAGCATGGATTCCTATTCTATACTTAAATATAGCATGAGATTCTTAATTCTCTATACTTAAATGTAGCATAGATTCCTATACTTAAGTATAGCATAGATTCCTAAACTTAAATATAGCATGGACTTTTATACTTAAATATAGCATAGATTCCTAAACTTAAATATAGCATGGATTCCAATACTTAAATATGGCATGGATATTGAAATATAGCATTGATTCCTATATTGTAATATAGCATTGATTCCTATACTGAAATATAGCATGGATTCCTATACTGAAATATAGCATGGATTTCTATACTTAAATATAGCATTGATTCGTATTCTTAAACATAGCATGGATTCCTATACTTAAATATAGCATGGATTCCTATACTTAAATATAGCATGGATTCCTATACTGAAATATAGCATTGATTCCAATACTTAAATATAGCATTGATTCCTATACTGAAATATAGCATTGATTCCTATACTTAAATATAGCATTGACTCCTAAAGTTAAATATAGCATGGATTCCAATACTTAAATATAGCATTGATTCCTATACTTGAAAATAGCATGGATTCCTATACTTAAATATAGCATGGATTCCAATACTGAAATATAGCATGGATTCCTATATTGAAATATAGCATGGATTCCTATACTTAAATATGCACGGATTCCTATATAGCTTGGAATCCTATACTTAAAGATAGCATGGATTCCTATACTTTGAATAGAAAGAAATACGGGATCTCTCTAGCGCGTAGTGTTTATGCTTATGCTAATGGGACCGGCCATGATTGTAGTGGATTTCTCGATCGCATGGTATCTGTGGGGTCACACACGTAAACTTATTTACACAATTATTGAAGACAAAAGGTAAGGGTAGTGCATCACCATCATGTGCCCTGCCGTGAGGCGTTGGCGATCATGGCCC
>JAPXFY010000012.1:88676219-88683719 GCA_030674185.1 Monoplex corrugatus | reverse complement strand
TTTTACAATATATATACTGTGGTGTCTGACATCGTTTTGGCTTTTCCCCGGTTTGTCGAAAAGGGAGGGTGGTTTACATTGGTTATGTGTGTGTGTGTGTATGTGGTGTGTTGTGTGTGTGTGTGTAGAGTGGTGGGTGGTGGTGTGTGTGTGTTGAGTGTGTGTGTGAGTGTGTGTGTGTGGTATGTGTGTGTTGTGTTTGTGTGTGTATGTGTGTGTGCGCGCCTGTGCGTGTGCCTGCGTGTGTGTATGCCTGCAGTGGTGAGTGGTCTGCGTGTGTGCTATGATGTGTGTGTGCAGTGGGTGTGTTGTGGTGGGCGTGTGTATGGTGGTGTGCAGCTGTCCTGCCGGTGGTGTGTTCTGTGGTAATTGTGTGCATACGCGTGTGTATGCCTGCGTGTGTATTGACTGGGGTGCCTCTGTGCGTATGTGTTGTGTGTGTGTATGTGTGCCTACGTGCGTGGCGTGGGCGATGTGTAGCGTGTGTGGCGTGGGTTGTGTGCGTGCACCTGTGTGTGTGCCTGCGTGTGTGTACCTGCATTGTGTGCGTGAGTGGTGTATGTGTGTGCTTGGTGGTGCGTGGCGTGAGAGGTTTTGTTTGTGTGTGTGTATCGCATGCGCGCAGTGTTATGTGACTCATCCACAACCCTTTGACTCCCACGTCACAGCTTCATGCATTGTCAACCATGCAGCAGGCAAAAACTAACCTTTGATCCCTCCCCTTCCACAGCATCTTGTAGGAAGCATGTAGATAGGTGAGGTCAGAGAGTTAGTTTTTGCAGTGGTCGATAGAGTCGAGACTCAAAGGGTTATAGTCTTAACGTTTGCTAAATGATGTTTGTAGCATAACTTTATGAGATTGTTTTTTTCTGCATAACGCATTTTGATGCTTTTTTATGCTCATAACTTACTGTACCCGTTGTGGTCTAACCCATGTGGACAAAATGTATCAGTAATCACATTCTTATAATAGCTAACCTTCATACTTACTGTAACCCTTTGTGGTCTAATCAGTGAGTGAAAAATTTATTCAGTAATCACAATTCTTTATAATATACTACCTTCATAACTTCGTAAACCCTTTGTGGTCTAACTTGTGACAACAGTGTTTAGTAATCACAATTCTTTCTAATAACTGACCTTTCATAACCTTACTGTAACCCTTTGTGGTCTATTCACGTGTGACAAAATAATGTTTAGTAATCACAATTCTTTATAATATACTGACCTTTCATAACTTACAGTAACCCTTTATGACCTAATCATGTGACGAAATAGTATTCAGTAACCACAATTCTATATAATATACTACTTCAAACCTTACATTAACCCTTTGTGGTCTAATCATGTGTGACAAAATAGTATTAAGTTACCACAAATCTTTATAATAGACTGACCTTTCATAACCTTACAGTAACCCTTTGTGGCCTAATCATGTTTGACAGAATTGTATCCATAATCACATTTCTTTATAATATATTAACCTTTCATAACCTTACCGTAACCCCTTGTGGCCTAATCGTGTGCGACAGAATTGTATCATTATCGCATTCTAACCTTTCACAATTTTACCGTAACCCTTTGTGGCCTAACAACCCTTGATGATCCTGATCTACCGAGGCATAAATGACATTTGAAATTGTGACAGGATATATTTAGTGTTCAAACCTTTTGGGATGTATACTAAGGTAATCCTGGGAGTATTCTGTCTTTGGTCACCCAGAATCCACCGATTTGGGACAGCTGACCTCACTCCCTTGTGAAAACCCGCGCGTGTTTGTGTGTGTATATGGAAAGTTTGACCTTCGTTTTTAGTCTTTGCCTGAGTATGTAGTCTGACAACAATACTACTCTGTCTGTCTGTCTGTCTGTCTGTTCTGTTTCTCTGTCCCCGTCTCTCTGTGTGTGTCTATCTGCATGTCTGTCTGTCTCTCTCCGTCTCTCTGTCTCTGTCTATCTGCATGTCTGTCTCTGTGTCTGTCTCTCTCTTTTTCTGTCTGTCTGTCTGTCTCTCTGTGTCTGTCTGTCTGTCTCTCTGTCTCTGTGTCTGTCTGCCTGTCTCTTCTCTGTCTCTCTATCTTCTGTCTCTGTCTCTCTGCCTCTGTGTCTGTCTGTCTGTCTCTCTGTGTCCTGTCTCTCCTCTGTCTCTGTGTCTGTCTGCCTGTCTCTCTCTGACTCTCCCTGTTCTCCATCTTTCTTTCTTCTCTCTCTCTCTCTTTCTGTCTGTCTGTTTCTCTGTCTGTCTGTCTCTCTGCCTGTCTGTCTGTCCTCTGTGTCTCTCTCTCCTCTCTCTGTTGTGTCTCTCTTTCCTTCTTTCTCTCTCTGCCCTCTGTCTGTCTGTCTCTGTCTCTATCTTTCTCTCTCTCTGTCTCTCTATCTCTCAATCTCTCTCTCACTTTCTTTCTGTCTCTGTCTCTCTATCTCTCTGTCTCTCTGCTGTCTGTCTGTCTCTGTGTCTCTCTCTGCCTCTCTCTCTCTGTTTCTCTCTTTCCTCTTCTCTCTCTGTCTCTGTCTCTCTCTGTCTCTCTCTGTCTCTCTCTGTCTCTCTCTGTCTCTATCTCTCTTTCTCTCTCTCTCTCTCTCTCTCTCTCTCTCTCTCTCTCTCTCTCTCTCTCTCTCTCTCTCTCCCTCTGTCTCTCTGTCGGTAGTTTTCTCTATGTACATGTCTGTTTCTCGTCTCTCCTTTTCTGACCAAGTTTTGGTCGTGAGTTTTGATTTGTTTGTAAACTACAATCTGGGATGATGATAATCTGTAGTAATCTCCATCACGGTACATCTCCATAATTCTCTGTGTTACTCTGTCTCTCTTTCTTTTATACATTCGTTCACACTCTCTGTCTTTATCTCTGTCAGTCTGTTTCTGTTGTCAGTCTGTGTCAGTCTGTCTGTCTGTCTCTCTGTCTTTGTCTGTCTGTGTCTTTGTCTGTCTATCTATCATCTCTGTCTCTCTGTCTCTGTTTGTCTCTGTCTGTCTGTTTCTGTATGTCTGTCTCTGTCTGTCAGTCGGGTCGGGTCTCTCTCTCTCTGTCTTTGTCTGTCTGTCTATCTATCTGTCTCTGTCCTCTTTGTCTGTTTGTCTCTGTCTGTCTGTTTCTGTAGTCTGTCTCTCTGTCTGTCAGTCTGTCTGTCTGTCTCTCTCTCTGTCTTTGTCTGTCTGTCTATCTATTTCTGTATCTCCTCTTTCTCTCTCTGTTTCTCTCTTTCTCTCTGCTTCTCTCTCTCCCCACCCCCCACCGTCTCTCTCTCGCACTGTCCATCTGTATGTGTCTGTTCTCTGACTCTCTCTCTGTCTCTCTGTCTGTGTTCTCTCTGTCTCTGACTGTCCTCTGTCTGTCTGTCTCTCTGTCTCTGTTTCTGTCTGTCTCTGTTTCTGTCTGCCCTCAGTTTTCTCCTGTCTCTGTTTTCTCTCTGTCCTCTGTGTTTCTCTCTGTCTCTGATTGTCCGTCTGTCTGTCTCTCTGTCTCTGTTTCTGTCTGTCTCTGTTTCTGTCTGTCTCTGTTTCTCTCTGTCTCTGTTTCTCTCTGTCTCTGTGTTTCTCTCTGTCTCTGATTGTCCGTCTGTCTGTCTCTCTGTCTCTGTTTCTGTCTGTCTCTGTTTCTCTCTGTCTCTGTTTCTCTCTGTCTCAGACTGTCCGTCTGTCTGTTTGTCTCTCTTTCTCTCTCTCTCATACATACACTCTCTCTCTCTTTCTGCCTCTCTCTCTCCCTCTGTTTCTTTCTGCCTCTCTCTCTCTCTCTCTGCCTCTCTGCCTGTCAGTCTCTGTCTCTGCCTCTCTCTCTCTCTCTCTTTCTCTATCTCTCTCTCTTTCACTCTCTCACTGTCTCTCCCTCTCCCCCTTTCTCTCACACACTCTCTCTGTGCCTCTCTCTCCCTCTCCCTTTCTCTGTCTCTCTGTCGCTCTCTCCTTCTCTATCTCTCTCACTCTCTCTCTCCCCCCCTCCCTCTCTCTCGGCACAAGCTAGTTTTCTGTAGAGTTCTGTCCGGCCTCCACTTGCCCTTCAGACAACATTCAGCGCCGACACCGGCCCTACCATTTACCACAGATCGCGTTTCATCGGAATTTGTCCCTCTCCCGCCACTCAGCGCCTCGCGGCTTGCAGAGACGCTGCTGAGACCAGGCGGGCCGAGATCAAAGGCAGATCAATAGGGGCTGATCAATAGGCAAATCAATGAGGCATTGACGGCGAGTTCGCCCCGCTGGCGTACTGCATGCTTCGGGAGGGAGAAAGATTGGTTAGGGGATAGGATGGGGGAGGTGGGTGTATGGGGATAAGGTAGGGGAGGTGGGTTATGTGAAGATAGGGGATAAGGTGGGGAGGTGGGTTATGTGAAGATAGGGGATAAGGTAGGGGAGGTGGGTTATGTGAAGATAGGGGATAAGGTGGGGGAGGTGGGTGTATGTGAAGATAGGGGATAAGGTAGGGGAGGTGGCTTATGCGAAGATAGGGGATAAGGTGGGGAGGTGGGTTATGTGAAGACAGGGGATAATATGGGGAGGTGGGTTATGTGAAGATAGGTGATAAGGTGGGGGAGGTGGGTGTATGTGAAGATAGGGGGTAAGGTGGGGGAGGTGGGTGTATGTGAAGATAGGGGATAAGGTGGGGGAGGTGGGTGTATGTGAAGATAGGGGATAAGGTGGGGGAGGTGGGTGTATGTGAAGATAGGGGATAAGGTGGGGGAGGTGGGTGAAGATAGGGGATAAGGTGGGGGAGGTGGATGAAGATAGGGGATAAGGTGGAGGAGGTGGGTGAAGATAGGGGATAAGGTGGGGGAGGTGGGTGAAGATAGGGGATAAGGTGGGGGAGGTGGGTGTATGTGAAGATAGGGATAAGGTGGGGGAGGTGGGTGAAGATAGGGGATAAGGTGGGGGAGGTGGGTGAAGATAGGGGATAAGGTGGGGGAGGTGGGTGTATGTGAAGATAGGGGATAAGGTGGGGGAGGTGGGTGTATGTAAAGATAGGGGATAAGGTGAGGGAGGTGGGTGTATGTGAAGATAGGGATAAGGTGGGAAGGGGGTGAAGATAGGGATAAGTGGGGGAGGGGTGATAGATAGGGATAAGGTGGGGAGGGTGGGTATATGTGAAGATAGGGGATAGGGTGGGGGAGTGGTGTATGTAAGACAGGGGATAAGGTGTGAGAGTGGGTGTATGTGAAGATAGGGGATAAGTGTGTGAGAGTGGGTGTATGTGAAGATAGGGATAAGGTGGGGAGGTGGGTGTATGTGAAGATAGGGGATAAGGTGGGGGAGGTGGGTGTATGTGAAGATAGGGGATAAGGTGGGGGAGGTGGGTGAAGATAGGGGATAAGTGGGGGAGGT
Organism: Monoplex corrugatus; assembly: GCA_030674185.1. NCBI lineage: Eukaryota > Metazoa > Mollusca > Gastropoda > Littorinimorpha > Ranellidae > Monoplex > Monoplex corrugatus. Next base: position 88,678,402 of record JAPXFY010000012.1, on the reverse strand, counting down.
GGGTGAAGATAGGGGATAAGGTGGGAGAGGTGGGTGAAGATAGGGGATAAGGTGGGAGAGGTGGGTGAAGATAGGGGATAAGGTGGAGAGGTGGTGAAGATAGGGATAGGTGGTAGAGGTGGATGTATGTGAAGATAGGGGATAAGGTGGGGGGGATGTATGTGAAGATAGGGGATAAGGTGGGGAGAGGGGATGTATGTGAAGATAGGGGATAAGATGGGAGAGGGGGTGTATTGAGATAGGGATAAGGTGGGAGAGGGGGATGTATGTGATAGGGATAAGGTGGGAGAGGGGGATGTATGTGAGATAGGGATAAGGTGGGGAGGGGATGTATGTGAGATAGGGGAAAGATGGGAGAGGTGGGTGTATGTGAAGATGGGATAAGGTGGAGGGGATGTAGTGAAGATAGGATAAGGTGGGAGTGGGTGTATGTGAATAGGGTGTGGGGGTGGTGTATGTGAAGAAGGGGATAGGTGGAGGGTGTTTGATAGGGGATAGTGGGAGGTGGATGTTGGAAGATGGGGTAAGGGAGGTGGGGTTGTGAGATGGGTGTGGAGTGGGGTATTGAAGATAGGGTGGTGGGGAGGGTGTTGGAGTAGGATAGGGTGGTATTGAAGATAGGTAGTGGGAGGGGTTATGTGTTGTGGGAGGTGGGTATGGAAGATGGTAAGTGGGGGAGGTGGTGTATGGAATAGGGATAAGAGGGAGTGGGGTATGTGAGTGATAGGGTTGGATGGGAGTGGTGTATGTGAAGATATAGGATAAGTGGGAGGGGGTAGTGAGGGGATAGTGGGGGGTGCATGGGGATAAGTAGGTGGGGAAGGGAAGGGGAAGTGTGGAAGGTGTGGGACAGGTGTATGGGGGATAAGTGGGAGCGATAATATATAAGGATCAGTAGTTCACCAATTCCTGAGTCGCCAACTCTGTGATCTTTCTGCCACTGATGAATATGTCGAAACTTTCATCACTTTGGTCCTGTGTCGTCGATCTTTTATACACCTTGTGGCGTATTTCCATTTCCGATGACATAATCCTGTGGATGATTATCTTGTAGGAAACACTATCGAATACATCAAGAATCTGTTAAAGGTGATATCAAATCCAAAACAAGTGTGACTGCCCGCGTTCAAGCAAACAGGAACCAGAAAAAAACACGAAAAAAGAATCAGAACGTGTATTTAATACAACCAGACAAGACAGATGCAAAATTTTCGGCAATGGCCTTTGTCAAGCGTAGACGTCAGATCACAAACGAAACAAACACCAAATACAAAACTCAGGAGAAAAAGACTGAAACGTCCCTGCTGCTTCGTCCAGTGGGAGAACAGAACTAAAAATCGTGATATCGTTGACACTATCTTGCAATATTTGGACTACTGGCTGGAATATTGATGATTGCAGAGTATTAATAAATCAGTGTGAACAATGACAAATATTTGATAAACAGGACACGTGATTCGTATAAGTTACAATAGACAGATCTATGGTATCAAGTTTGTGAAAAACAAACAAACAAAAACAACAAACCCAACAACCCAAACTTGCATTATTCTGTCCCAAAAGTCACATAAGACATAACTGGATTTTTTCACACCATGCGACACAAGAGTCTGGCAAATCATTTTTGTACATGTACAGACAGAACAGTCAACAAACAAAGCCAGAACAAGATTGAGGCAACCGAGATGTGGTTTATAAGAAGAATGTTGAGAGTTCCATGGACAGCAAAGAAAACAAACGAGACAGTCTTGATGGAGGCAGACACAAGTAGATCACTCATAAGGAAGATTAGGAAAAGACAGGCAATATTTATAGGCCATTTTATGAGGAAGGGGGATTTGGAGCACCTGGTCACAACGGGAAAGCTGGAGGGAAAGAGATCACCGGGTAGACCCAGGGAGAAAATGCTGGACGGACTTGCAGAGTGGCTGGGGACGAGGGGGGTGGGAGAGATGCTAGGGGCAACGAGAGATAGAGACAGATGGAAGTCCATGATCGCCAGCGCCATGCGGCAGGGCACCTGATAATGATGATGATGATGATGATGATGATGATGATGATGATGATGATGATGACAGACAGAACAATTGTCTTGAATCAATGGGTTTATTTTGAACTACGCCCCAAATCCACATCCATACATACCCCCAGATCATGTTGAAGCTGAAGCACGAGCAAGCCAG
>JAPXFY010000012.1:88656219-88671219 GCA_030674185.1 Monoplex corrugatus | reverse complement strand
TTACTTTGACAGTTGTACATTGTGTTAACATTGTTGTAACATTCTTACCATTGTCTTACTTCTGACAAGTTGTACATTGTTTTACATTGTTGTAACATTCTTACATTGTCCTTACTTCTGAAAGTTGTACATTGTTTAACATTGTTGTAACATTCTTACCATTGTTCTTACTTCTGACAGTTGTACATTCTTTTACATTTTGTTAACATTCTTACCATTGTTCTTACTTCTGACAAGTTGTACATTGTTCATTGTTGTAACATTGTACTATTGACTTTACATTGTGTAACATTCCACTATTGTCCATGCTTCATGTCATGTTTTATGTCAAGTGAAGTTTCTTTAGAGTCACAGTGAGTGTCCTTTAGAAGTACAAAATCTGGATTTTCTGTGATCGTTAATTTTTGTGTATAAAAAGCTTTCCAAAACAAGTGAGACCGCCTGCGTTCAAGCAAACAGGAACCAGAAAAAAACACGAAAATAGAATCAGAAACGCTTATTTAATACAAGAGGATGTCTTGTCATGTTGTATTAAATACATCTCCTGATTCTCTTTTCATATTTTTTTCTGGTTCCTATAAAAAGATTATTTCAATGGCTTGACCATCTTGTTTTTCCCCCAACCCCTTTTTCAATCAATTTTCGTCTCCCCCCACCCCCACCCTCCTCCACTTTTAGATTGTTTAGGGTTATTGATTAAGGTCAGTTTGTGGCGTCCCTATCTGTCTGTCCATCTGTTTTGTCTTTGTGTTTTCCCTCTTTTTCTGTCTCTCTTTCTCTCTGTCTTTCTCTCTGTCTTTCTCTCTGTCTTTCTCTCTGTCTTTCTCACTCCTTTCTCGCTCTTTTTCTCTGTCTTTCTCTCTGTCTTTCTCTCTCTTTCTCTCTCACTTTCTCTCTCTGTCTTTCTCTCTCTCTTTCTCTCATCACAATTTCCCATTGTGATGCTTTGGGCTAAATAAAATTCTTGTATCTTGTATCTTGTCTTTCTCTCTGTCTTTCTCTCTTTCTCTCTCTTTCTCTCTCTCTTTTCTCTCTCTCTCTTTCTCTCTCTCTTTCTCTCTCTCTCTTTCTCTCTCTTTTTCTCTGTCTTTCTCTCTCTTTTTCTCTTCTGTCTTTCTCTCTGTCTTTCTCTCTCTTTCTCTCTGTCTTTCTCTATCTCTTCTCTCTCTCCTCTTTCTCTCTCTTTTTTCTCTCTCTTTCTCTCTCTCTTTTCTCTCTCTTTTTCTCTCTCTCTTCTCTCTTCTCTTTTTCTCTCTCTTTTCTCTCTCTCTTTTCTCTCTTTTTTCTCTTTCTCTCTTTCTCTCTTCCCTTTCCCTTCCCTCTCTCTGTCCATCTGTCTTGGACTATCTGTACGGTGGCAGATGAGCCTGATGAACTTGGATGAAGTTGTAGAGACATGTTTCACTGCCAGCTAAAATGAATGTGTTTTGTATGATTATGCTGTTGTAAAGAGTGAAGAGTAAAGAGAGAGAGAGAGAGAGAGAGAGAGAGAGAGAGAGAGAGGAGAGAGAGAGATACAGAGACAGAGACAGAGACAGAGAGCGAGAGAGAGACAGAGAGAAAGAGAGAGAGAAAGAGAAAGAGAGAAGAGAAAAAGACAGAGAAAGAGAGAAGAGAGAGAAAAAGAAAGAGAGAGAGAGAGAAAGAGTGGTTTCTTTAACGTTTGCAAAGGTGCAAGTGTTCTAGAAGAACTCTCTTTATTCCAGGCAAGGACTTCTTTGAATAAAATAACTCCCAAATCCCAATGACTCCCCAAAATGATCCTGTGCTAGTTTCTGGAACAACGTATGACCGGGTGAAAATAGGCCAGGGTATCGCAGAACCCAGCACACATTGTCCATAAAGATTACGGTGCCTCTGAAATGAAATATAAAATAACAATGTACGCTCAGAAATGAAATATAAAAATGACAATGTACGCTCAGAAATGAAATATAAAAATACAATGTAGCCTCAGAAATGAAATATAAAAATAACAATGTACGCCTCAGAAATGAAATATAAAAATAACAATGTACGCCTCAGAAATGAAATATAAAAATACAATGTACGCCTCAGAAATAAAATATAAAAATAACAATGTACGCCTCAGAAATAAAATATAAAAATGACAATGTACGCCTCAGAAATAAAAATATAAAAATGACAATGTATGCCTCAGAAATAAAATATAAAAATAACAATGTACGCCTCAGAAATAAAATATAGAAATAACAATGTACGCCTCAGAAATAAAATATAAAAATGACAATGTACGCCTCAGAAATAAAATATAAAAATGACAATGTATGTCTCAGAAATAAAATATAGAAAATGACAATGTATGTCTCAGAAATAAAATATAAAAATGACAATGTATGCCTCAGAAATAAAATATAAAAATGACAATGTATGTCTCAGAAATAAAATATAAAAAATAACAATGTATGTCTCAGAAATAAAATATAAAAATGACAATGTATGCCTCAGAAATAAAATATAAAAATGACAATGTATGCCTCAGAAATAAAATATAGAAAATGACAATGTATGCCTCAGAAATAAAATATAAAAATGACAATGTATGCCTCAGAAATAAAATATAAAAATGACCATGTATGCCTCAGAAATAAAATATAAAAATGACAATGTATGCCTCAGAAATAAAATATAAAAATGACAATGTATGCCTCAGAAATAAAAATATAAAAATGACAATGTATGCCTCAGAAATGAAATATATAAATGACAATGTATGCCTCAGAAATAAAATATGAAAATAACAATGTATGCCTCAGAAATAAAATATAGAAAATGACAATGTATGCCTCAGAAATAAAATATAAAAATGACCATGTATGCCTCAGAAATAAAATATAAAAATGACAATGTATGCCTCAGAAATGAAATATATAAATGACAATGTATGCCTCAGAAATAAAAATATAAAAATGACAATGTATGCCTCAGAGATGAAATATATAAATGACAATGTATGCCTCAGAAATAAAATATGAAAATAACAATGTATGCCTCAGAAATAAAATATAAAAATGACAATGTATGTCTCAGAAATAAAATATAAAAATGACAATGTATGCCTCAGAAATGAAATATAAAAATGACAATGTATGCCTCAGAAATAAAATATAAAAATGACAATGTATGCCTCAGAAATAAAATATAGAAATGACAATGTATGCCTCAGAAATAAAATATAAAAATGACAATGTATGCCTCAGAAATAAAATATAGAAATGACAATGTATGTCTCAGAAATAAAATATAAAAATGGCAATGTATCCCTCAAAAATAAAATATAGAAATGACATGTATGTCTCAGAAATAAAATATAGAAATGACAATGTATCCCTCAAAAATAAAATATAGAAATGACAATGTAAGTAGATAGCATAGGGCTGAAATAAACATTCCTAATCCATTAAACGTACATGTATATGTACTTTCTGCGTTTGTTTGTTTTTTTGACACATTTCGTCGTTTCGAAAATGTTTAACCCTTTGTCTGTCATTTTCCCATTGTTTCTGTCTTTTCCAGTCAAGCTTTCTCTTCCTGAGGAAATGAAAGAATTGTGCCTGGCTGGTTCTGTTGAACAGAACAACTGATCGAAATATTATGGCGCCCATGTTGCTTGGGGGATGGGTGTGGAGGTTGGAGGGGTAAAGAGAATGGGGTGGGGGGGGGGGGTAAGGAGAATGGGGGTGAGGCTATCTGGAACACACTTCCGTACATAGTTGACTCTAAAGAGGACATGTGAAGTTAAAGCACTGGGGTTTTCCTCTCCAAACGGTCATTCCGGGAACACAGAAAGCATAGGAGTACGCTGGAATTCTTTCTCTAAAACAATGTTATTTCTAATACAAAGAGAAAAGTATACACAGATAACTGACCCTGGGGCTACATTAAATCCAGGGAACATGGCCGCTGCAAAAGCATCAAACTTGGACAAACAAACAAAAAAGAATAAAATAGCCGAGCAGTCATAAACCTGGAGAGAATCACAGGGCCGAACTATCTGCCTCTCTCACCACATCAGCCATGTATGTAAACCTGTGTGTGCCATTGTCCCATTCTGTCCCTCTCTTCTACACGAATGTTCTCTTCCTCAGGAAATGAAATGGGTGTGCCTGGCTGGCTCTGAAGACCAGAATAGCTGATCAAAGGATCATACCGGTCGATAGAAAAGTGCCGTCCATGTGGCTTGAAGGGGTGGGGGGTGGAGGGGGGTAAAGGTAGAGGGGTAGGGGTAGGGGTAGGGGAGGGGATGTTGCATGTTGTCGTCAGGTGATCAAACGGACATGATGTAACTATCTGTGCACTGACGCATCTGTTTCAATGTTTCACTGATTTGGGTCGGGTTGGATTTGTAGAGTGGATGAAGACAGAGAGGGTGGGAGATGTGCTTGCAGCGACAAAAAAACAACAACAAAAAACAACAACGACAACAACAACAAAACAGATTCGTATGGAGGGCCATGATCGCCAACGCCATGCGGCAGGGCACATGATGATAGTGATGTGTACACGAGAGATTTCCTCCTCTCAAGCAATATTTATTTTGCATAATGGAGAGTTGAGCTGGATCTTTTCCAAAAAAAAAATCCTTTCCTGGAATAAAGAGAATTAAGAATTTGTTAAGGTGATGATGCTAGTTTTGTTTGCTAGTTACTTGCACAGAATCAACAGAAGATAGGAAACATCTGAACAAAACTATTGTGTGATAGAATGATAGTGACTGACAGCATTTATAAACCATTCTGTAATGAAGAAGAAAGACAGAGAAATTGTTCATGTGGCAGGAAGCAGATTAGTCCCAGGAGAAAGTAGGACCTGGCTGGACACAGAATGTCTTAATCATAAATCTTAGGAAACACAGGTCTAAAATACCAGTCACCATAGCCGAGATGTGGTTTCTAAGAAGAATGTTGAGAGTTCCATGGACAGCAAAGAAAACAAAGCGAGACAGTCTTGATGGAGGCAGACACAAGTAGATCACTCATAAGGAAGATTAGGAAAAGACAGGCAACATTTATAGGCCATTTTATGAGGAAGGGGGATTTGGAGCACCTGGTCACAACGGGAAAGCTGGAGGGAAAGAGAGCACCAGGTAGACCCAGGAAGAGAATGCTGGACGGACTTGCAGAGTGGCTGGGGATAAGGAGGTGGGGGAGATGCTGGGGGCAGCGAGAGATAGAGATGGTTGGAAGTCCATGGTCGCCAACGCCATGCGGCAGGGCACCTGATGATGCTGATGATGACCCTCACCAAGCCTTATGTAAACATCTATGGAATATTTCTCCCATTCATTCCCGTATTTGTACATGAGCTTTCATTTCCTCAGAAAATGAAGGGAATGTGCTTGCTGGCTTTGACAACCAGAATAGCTGATCAAACGATCATCATCATCATCATCATCATCATCATCATCATCATCATCATCATCATCATCATCATCATCATCATCATCATCATCATTATCATCATCATCATCATCATTCATCATCATTTCATTTTTTCTTTTTTTAAAAAACTGATTAGCATATCTTTAGTCTTCTTTACCATTTAGTTCTAGCCCTTTATTTCTGCTTTCTACATCTATTGTATTTACAAGATTTTTTAAAAAGTTTTTTTTTTTTTTTTCTGCAATAAGAACGGTGTCATCTGCATAACGAAGACTGTCTATCATTTTTTGGTCCTTTTCTCCCACTGGACGAATCAGCAGGAAAGTTTCAGTCTTTTCTCCTAATTTTTGTATTTGGTGTTTGTTTATTTGTGATATTATGTCTACGCTTGACAAAGGCCAGTAGGCGAACATTTGTGCTTGTCTTGTCTGGTTGTATTAAATACGCGTTTGATTCTATTTTCGTGTTTTTGTTCTGGTTCCATAATCAGCAAAATATAAATAGAAATCCTTATTCAGCTCAACTGATCTTTCTATGAGAGTTCTGAAGATGTAATGCATTAATTATTCCTTTTTTGTCAACAAATCCCTACTGTTCTTCTCCTTTTTCTGTCTTGGATTCTGCTTCTTGTCCTCATCATCCTTGTGACATGACTCATCAAGCTGAATTTACGATGAGTTCGCTTTCTGTAGTCTCTGCTTTCTTTGGAAGTGCAATGAAAATTGACTGTGACATAGTTTTAGGATTATTCTGGTGTCGTGAATTTCATTTAGGAGGACTCTCATTTCTTTTTTTTTTTTCCTCAAACTTTTTAAAATTCTTTTTTGAAAAACACAAATAAATACAATGTTTGCTGAACATTATTACAATATCATTGAAAAAAAGAAAACAAGATGTGTATACTATGGATTGAGCAAAAATCATGTACATGCGCCATATCTATTAGTCTGTTATGTTTTCTTAAACAATATAAGGTCGTTTAGTTTATACAGTTTTAGATTTTAGTTGTTTTGTTGGGGTTGTTTGTTTGTTGGTTTGTTGTTTGTTTGTTCGTTTGTTTGTTTGTTTGTTTGTTTGTTTGTATTTATTTGTATTCTCTCTCAGTAAAAGGTCAACGATAAACGCATTAGCAAAGCAAGATTATTCGCATGAGACCCACAATTTAAAACACATACAAAACGCTTACATCTTCATCAAAGGTTCTATGTGCATGAATTTACAGGCATTTACAATTATATGTAAGACAAACGGAGGACGTCATTCTTGATATCAACTTCATCTAAGCTGAGAACATTGTACTGGAGGTTCATGTTACATTGACATGAAGATCACACTAGGCATCAGGACACCATGCCTACTCATCGGTCAGACCACATCAGTGATGGTTCATCGTTCCAATCTAGACAGATTTGGGTGATGTTGTACATCAAAAACATTTGTTATTTCAAACTGTAGTCTTCTTCTGAGGCTGCGCCTGTGCACATTGATTTGGAACATCTAGGCATGGTATTTTGGAGTCTTTGGATATTGAATAGTATCAGACAGAGATATGTTAGCATTTCTAACTCTTTGGTATTAATAGTTCAAGAGATATGTTAGCATCCTAACTCTTTGGTATTGAATAGTTCAAGAGATATGTTTGCATCCTAACTCTTTGGTATTGAATAGTTCAAAGGATATGTAGCATTCTAACTCTTTGGTATTGAATAGTTCAAAGAGATATGTTAGCATTTCTAACTCTTTGGTATTGAATAGTTCAGAGATATGTTAGCATTCTAACTCTTTGGTATTGAATAGTTCAAAGAGTATGTTAGCATTTCTAACTCTTTGGTATTGAATAGTTCAAGAGATATGTTAGCATTTCTAACTCTTTGGTATTAAATAGTTCAAAGAGATATGTTAGCATTCTAACTCTTTGGTATTAAATAGTTCAAAGAGATATGTTAGCATTTCTAACTCTTTGGTATTAATAGTTCAAGAGATATGTTAGCATTTCTAACTCTTTGGTATTAATAGTTCAAGAGATATGTTAGCATTCCTAACTCTTTGGTATTGAATAGTTCAGAGATTTTGTTAGCATTCCTAACTCTTTGGTATTGAATAGTTCAAAGAGATATGTTAGCATTCTAACTCTTTGGTATTGAAATAGTTCAGAGATGTGTTAGCATTCTAACTCTTTGGTATTAAATAGTTCAGAGATATGTTAGCATTTCTAACTCTTTGGTATTAAATAGTTACAGAGATATGTTAGCATTCCTAACTCTTTGGTATTAAATAGTTCAAAGAGATATGTTAGCATTCCTAACTCTTTGGTATTAAATAGTTCAAGAGATATTGTTAGCATTCCTAACTCTTTGGTATTGAAATAGTTCAAGAGATATGTTAGCATTCTAACTCTTTGGTATTAAATAGTTCAAAGAGATACTGTTAGCATTTCTAACTCTTTGATTACAATAGTTCAGAGATATGTTAGCATTCCTAACTCTTTGGTATTAAATAGTTCAGAGAGTATGTTAGCATTCTAACTCTTTGGTATTAAATAGTTCAAAGAGATATGTTAGCATTCCTAACTCTTTGGTATTAAATAGTTCAAAGATATGTTAGCATTCCTAACTCTTTGGTATTAATAGTTAAAAGAGATATGTTAGCATTCCTAACTCTTTGGTATTGAATAGTTCAAAGAGATATGTTAGCATTCCTAACTCTTTGGTATAAATAGTTCAAAGAGATATGTTAGCATTCCTAACTCTTTGGTATTAAATAGTTCAAAGAGATATGTTAGCATTCCTAACTCTTTGGTATTGAATAGTTCAAAGAGATATGTTAGCATTCTAACTCTTTGGTATAAATAGTTCAAAGAGATATGTTAGCATTCCTAACTCTTTGGTATTGAATAGTTCAAAGAGATATGTTAGCATTCCTAACTCTTTGGTATTGAATAGTTCAAAGAGATATGTTAGCATTTCTAACTCTTTGGTATTAAATAGTTCAAAGAGATATGTTAGCATTCTAACTCTTTGGTATTAAATAGTTCAAAGAGATATGTTAGCATTTCTAACTCTTTGGTATTAATAGTTCAAAGAGATATGTTAGCATTTCTAACTCTTTGGTATTAAATAGTTCAAAGAGATATGTTAGCATTTCTTTTCATAGAGTTGACATTCTCTTTTGGTATTGAATAGTTCAAAGAGATATGTTAGCATTTCCTAACTTTTGGTATTAAATAGTTCAAAGAGATATGTTAGATTCTAACTCTTTGGTATTAATAGTTCAAGAGATATGTTAGCATTCTAACTCTTTGTATAATAGTTCAAGGATATGTTAGCATTTCTAACTCTTTGGTATCAAATAGTTCAAAGAGATATGTTAGCATTTCTAACTCTTTGGTATTAAATAGTTCAAAGAGATAGTTAGCATTCTAACTCTTTGGTATGAATAGTTCAAGAGATATTTACATTCTAACATAAGTCACTACAAAGCAAAGAATACGTAGCCTATACTTTGACACACGACACACACACTACAACACACACATAACACACACACACACAACAAGCACATACACACACACATCACACACACACACATACACAACACCACACACTACACACACATAACACACACACACCCCACCCACAACACACACACAACACACACATACACACACATCACACACAACCATACACACACACACAACACACACACAACACCACATCACACACACATAACACACACACATACACACACACATACACACACAACATACACACCACAACACAAACCACACACACAACACACACACACACCACACAACACACACACACACACACACACACACACACACACACACACACACCACACACACACACACACACACAGAAACAGAAATAAAAAAGGAAAGAATGGAGCATACATAAAACAGTAATCTATACTAACATTTACATTCGTATAGTGTCTTTTAGACATTCACTTTTGGCCTGAAGTATGTGACCTTTTACACAGTATTTACATCAATAACACACAGTAGGAGAGAAAGTTGGGAGAACTTACAATCCTAACATTTGTGACCTCCCACCACGAAATCAGTCTTAACTCGCAGTCAGTCGAACAGAACTAGGAGCTGAAAAGGTGACTGAGGGTCTATCGGGGGTGTTTTGACTTTTTCTCAAAATTGATCTCTGTAGACTGTAATCTATCCCCCACAGAAATTTTTCTTGAAAAAAATATTATTAATCAATTTAAAATGGTATTTTCATGCGCTGATCGCAGCAGAAAAAAACACAATTTCCCACCAAAAATACCTGTTTTTGTCTCTTATTATGAAACGTAATATACTGACGGAAAGCTCTCTGGTGCACATTTCAGATAATGACAGCTAAAATTAGAAACAAACTGGGTCAAAGCCACCAAATAAAGAAATTTAAGGAAAATGTGTATGACAGTACACAAAAACTTTAGAGGCCGTTTTCTCAAAATGGCCGTCATACAACTTAATGACTTTAAACATACATAACTTCTACATTTTTTTGAGTACAAGCTTTATTCAAGTACCAAAATAATCAACAGAATGTACACTTTCCAGTGATATGTATATCTCAAAATGCCCAAAATGCTAGTTAAGACTGATTTTGTGCTGGCAGGTCACATTTGTCTTTTTCGACAGTGTTGTATCCCTATTTTCTTTACACGCCTCAGCAATGCACGCCTACAGATTGTGTGATTAGTGTTATTTTTTCAGTTGGAGATAAAAAAAAAAACCTTAGCATTCCTGGAAAAATGTCAGGATGCAAGCATTCGTTCCAGCAGAAAGCATCAACCTTTGGTTCTATCAGCTCAGGAGCAGATAAGCATGCACTGGTCGATTGAAAGCACAGTGAAATAAACGGAAAAGTAAGAATATATTGATAGAGTAGGTTTAGAATTTAAACACCAAGTCACATTACATCATCATCATCATCATCATCATCATCATCATTATCATCAGGTGCCCTGCCGCATGGCATTGGCGATCATGGGCTTCCATCTGTCTCTATCTCTCGTTGCTCTATCTCTCTAACCCCACCCTCCTCGTCCCCAGCCACTCTGCAAGTCCGTCCAGCATTCTCTCCCTGGGTCTACCTGGTGCTCTCTTTCCCTCCAGCTTTCCCGTTGTGACCAGGTGCTCCAAATCCCCCTTCCTGATAAAATGGCCTATAAATGTTGCCTGTCTTTTCCTAATCTTCCTTATGAGTGATCTACTTGTGTCTGCCTCCATCAGGACTGTCTCGTTTGTTTTCTTTGCTGTCCATGGAACTCTCAACATTCATTGATAGATTAGGTTTAGAATTTAAACACCAAGTCACATTACATCAGAGTTTAAAAATATGCTGCCATCAAATTGAAGAACGAACCAACCAAAACCAACAACAACACCACAATTTCCGTTCGTATGATTCAAGTGAACTGGAGCGTTCTAGAATTTTAACAATTATTCATCACAATAGATCAAAACTCTTCGAGCAACATTCTAAAATTTTAACAATTATTCATAGCAAAAGTTCAAGACATTTTGAGCAAAATTCTAGAATTTTAACAATTAACATCAAAATAGTTCAAACATTTTAAGTAACATTCTAGAATTGTAACAATTAACATCAAAATAGTTCAAAAACCTTAAATGCAACATTCTGAAGACTTTTAACAATTATTCATCACAAAAGTTCAAAACTTTTTTCAAGCAACATTCTAGAATTTTAACAGTTATTCATCACTATAATTCAAACCTTTTGGGGCAACATTCTAGAATTTTAACAATTAACATCAAAATAGTTCAAAACCTTAAATGCAATATTTTACACTTTTAACAATCATCCATCACAAAAGTTCAAAACTTTTTTCAAGCAACATTCTAGAATTTTAACAGTTATTCATCACAATAATTCAAACCTTTTCGGGGCAACATTCTAGAATTTTAACGAAATTATTCATTAGAATAGTTCAAAAGTTTTCGAGCAACATTTTTTAAAATTTTAACTAAATTGTTCATCAGAATAGTTCAAAACTTTTCGGACGTTCCGAACAAGGCCCCATCTTGTGTAGTATGAATACATGCAGTCTGTGACACGGGAGCATGAAAAAGGGAAGAAGGTAGGAGCGATGGACAGTTACGTGGAGAGAGGGGACAGGTGGGGGAGAAAGCAACGGACTGTTGAGTGGAGAGAGGGGGGAATAGGTAAGGGAGGGAAGTAGACAGTGCCAGACTGACCAGAGACTGACTGGCCAGACACTCTGTCCCTATCGATGTCTGAGTGGCTGCAATTTGACCGCCTTGCGTCTTGCAAGGAAATTGAATGGTTAGGGAGGGTAAACAGATAAGGTGTAACCACACCACTGTCCGGTGAACAGACTTGAGGTGATACGTACTTGACTCTGTCACCGCCCTGTGGATAGATTGAATTGAGAAGGAGGGGGGGGGGGGGGGGAGAGAAGGTGATGATGGGAGAGTTCTGGCTGTTACCACAGTCCTGTGACCTACTTTTGAAGGAGGTGAGATTTGCTTCAGAACACCACCGGGGCCCCAGTAGCTCAGTTGGTTTGAGCGTCGGATTCACACGCTAATGGTTCTGGGTTCGAATCCCGGGGTGTACTACATTAACCCTTTGATTCCAGCACCCTATCCACTAACTGCAAAAACTTAACCCTTTGATTCCCGCACACTGTCTACTACTGCAAAAACTTAACTCTTTGATTCCCGCACACTATCCACTTACTGCAAAAACTTAACCCTTTGATTCCCGCACACTAACCACCAACTGCAAAAACTTAACCCTTTGATTCCCTCACATGCAGGAAGCTAGTGGATAGAGTGAGGAAATCAAAGGGTTAAGATTTTACTTTTCTAGCATGGTTGACAATGCCGGATGCTAGTGGACAAAGTGTGGGAGTCAAAGGGTTAAAACTGGCCTTCTCACTGTCCCATCTTAACATCATTGTTGTTCTGGTGGTGTCAGTATAGGATTAGATAAGTCCCCCCATTAAAACTGGTCTTCTCACTGTCCCATCTTGACATCATTGTTGTTCTGGTGGTGTCAGTATAGGATTAGATAAGTCTCCCCCATTAAAACTGGTCTTCTCACTGTCCCATCTTAACATCATTGTTGTTCTGGTGGTGTCAGTATAGGATTAGATAAGTCCCTCCATTAAAACTGGCCTTCTCACTGTCCCATCTTGACATCATTGTTGTTCTGGTGGTGTCAGTATAGGATTTGATAAGTCCCCCTATTAAAACTGGCCTTCTCACTGTCCCATCTTAACATCATTGTTGTTCTAGTGGTGTCAGTATATGTTAGATAAGTCCCCCCATTAAAACTGGCCTTCTCACTGTCCCATCTTAACATCATTGTTGTTCTGGTGGTGTCATTATAGGATTAGATAAGTCCCCCCCATTAAAACTGGTCTTCTCACTGTCCCATCTTAACATCATTGTTGTTCTGGTGGTGTCAGTATAGAATTAGATAAGTCCCTCCATTAAAACTGGCCTTCTCACTGTCCCATCTTGACATCATTGTTGTTCTGGTGGTGTCAGTATAGGATTTGATAAGTCCCCCTATTAAAACTGGCCTTCTCACTGTCCCATCTTAACATCATTGTTGTTCTAGTGGTGTCAGTATATGTTAGATAAGTCCCCCCATTAAAACTGGCCTTCTCACTGTCCCATCTTAACATCATTGTTGTTCTGGTGGTGTCAGTATAGGATTAAATAAGTACCCCTATTAAAACTGGCCTTCTCATTGTCCCATCTTAACATTATTGTTGTTCTGATGGTGTCAGTATAGGATTAGATAAGTCCCCCATTAAAACTGGCCTTCTCACTGTCCCATCTTAACATCATTGTTGTTCTGGTGGTGTCAGTATAGGATTTGATAAGTCCTCATTCCCCCACTTCCCTGGGATGGTTATCCCCGTCGGCCATATCACCTGAGGTGGGTGTCGACGTAAAACCTGAACCAAATCAATCAATCAATCTTCAGAACATCATTGTCCTGTAGACAGACTCGAGAAGGGAAGATGTTTCATCAAGACACTTCAAACTGAGGGATAACTACGACTGTGAAACTTCAAGAATGGTCATGAGAATTTTAATTTAATTTAATTACAATATTTATATAGCGCAAAATCTTGATAAAATCAAATCTAAGCGCTGAGTACGGAGAAGAATGGGCTCATCATCGTCATCATCATCATCATCATCATCATCATCATCATCATCATCATCATCATCATCATGTGCCCTGCCGCATGGCGTTGGCGATCATGGCCCTCCATACGAATCTATCCCTTGTCGCTGCAAGTGCATCTCCCACCCTCTCTGTCCTCAGCCACCCTGCAATTCCGTCCAATATTTTCTTCTCGGGTCTACCTGGTGTTCTTTTTCCCTTCAGCTTTCCTGTGTGTGACCAGGTGCTCTAATTTCTCTTTCCTCATAAAATGGCCTATAAATGTAAGAGTGGGCTGTTCTTGACAAAACTACATCTTGTGGACAGACTGGTGTGCTTACTTCACTTCAGCTTGTTTGGGTCCCGGTATCAAAGCGCATACAGTACAAACTAGACACCATGTGCTACAAAAGCCTCAATAACGCAGCCCCCGATTACCTGTCAAGCCTACTTGAGATCTATGTTCCCTCACGTACCCTCCGCTCTGCCTCCGATCCTTTGACTTTTCGCTTTCCACGCACTAAGCTCAATACCTATGGTCCACGAGCCTTCTCTGTTTCTGGTCCACTTTCCTGGAACAAACTTCCTCTCTCAGTCCGTCAGCAACCTACTTTTGTCTCCTTCAAGTCCGCTCTCAAAACTCACCTTTTCTCCTCTGCATAAAATCCTGACCTCAGGCAACCCCCTCTGCAGCCTGTCTCCGCTCGGAGTGGAATCACATTGTAATATATAATTGTATATAGTAATATGCTCTCTATAATTTTCCATTGCTTTTATTCTTTCTCCCCATTTATGGCCATGTGTGTGTGTGTGTGTGTGTGTGTGTGTGTGTGTGGTGTGTGTGTGTGTGTGTGTGTGTGTGTGTGTGTGTGTGCGCGCGCGTGCATGTGTGTGCGTGCGTGCGTGTGTGTCTGTTCAGCGCTTAGATTTGATTTTATCAAGATTTTGCGCTAGATAAATATTGCAATTATTATTATTATTATTGTTAGTCTTCCTCATCGCACGCCACTGTTGCCGGTTAACTGCTGTTCTGGTCCATTGTTTGTCGAACTTTTTCTAGATCGTCTCGCCATCTGGTTCTCTGGCGACCTCTGTTCCTTTTTTTTTTGGCTTCGAGGGATCCAGTGCGTCACTTTGGTGGTCCATCTGTTGTCAGATCTCCTAATGACAATACCAGCCTAGTTCCACTTTCGTTCACAAACTGTGTCTATTATGAATATACCAAAGAAATAAGAAGGAAGCAGGGAGAAATTTTTTATGATATTAATCAAAGAACATAACTATTGAGAGTCACATAGGAATTATCTCCCATATTGCAGAACTTCTCAAATCCAACACAGTTTGCGCTACCCATTCAGCTAGCATAGAAGCAGATACAAAGCACAAAAACCGTAAGCCCAGAA
>JAPXFY010000012.1:88631219-88636219 GCA_030674185.1 Monoplex corrugatus | reverse complement strand
AAGAAACAAGCAATTCTACATGTAAAAGAAGCAATCAATGTCTACATGTAAAAGAAGCAATCAATGTCTACATGTAAAAGAAGCAAGCAAATGTCTACATGTAAAAGAAGCAAGCAATGTCTACATGTAAAAGAAGCAAGCAATGTCTACATGTAAAAGAAGCAAGCAATGTCTACATGTAAAAAGAAGCAAGCAATACTACATGTAAAAGAAGCAAGCAATATCTACATGTAAAAGAAACAAGCAATGTCTACATGTAAAAGAAGCAATCAATGTCTACATGTAAAAGAAGCAAGCAATGTCTTACATGTAAAAGAAGCAAGCAATGTCTACATGTAAAAGAAGCAAGCAATGTCTACATGTAAAAGAAGCAATCAATGTCTACATGTAAAAGAAGCAATCAATGTCTACATGTAAAAGAAGCAAGCAATACCTACATGTAAAAGAAGCAATCAATGTCTACATGTAAAGAAGCAAGCAATGTCTTCATGTAAAAGAAGCAACAATGCCTACATGTAAAAGAAGCAAATCAATCCTACATGTAAATGGAAGCAATGCAATGTCTTCAATGTAAAAGAAGCAAGCAATGTCCTACATGTAAAAGAAGCAAAGCAATGTCTACATGTAAAAGAACAATCAATGTCTACATGTAAAAGAAGCAATCAAATGTCTACATGTAAAAGAAGCAATCAATGCTTCAATGTAAAAGAAGCAATCAAATACTACATGTAAAAGAAGCAATCAATGCCTACATGTAAAAGAAGCAATCAATGCCTACATGTAAAAGAAGCAATCAATGCCTACATGTAAAAGAAGCAATCAATGCCTACATGTAAAGAAGCAATCAATGTCTACATGTAAAAGAAGCAAGCAATGCTACATGTAAAAGAAGCAATCAATGCCTACATGTAAAAGAAGCAATCAATGCCTACATGTAAAAGAAGCAATCAATGCCTACATGTAAAAGAAGCAACAATGCCTACATGTAAAAGAAGCAATCAATGCACTAAAAGCAAGCATGTCTACATAAGAAGCAAAGCAAATCTTCATGTAAAAGAACAATCAATGTCTACATGTAAAAGAAGCAATCAATGCTACATGTAAAAGAAGCAATCAATGCCTACATGTAAAAGAAGCAATCAAATCTACATGTAAAAGAAGCAATCAATCTACATGTAAAAGAAGCAACAATGTCTACATGTAAAAGAAGCAATCAATGCTACATGTAAAAGAAGCAATCAATGCTACATGTAAAAGAAGCAATCAATGTCTACATGTAAAAGAAGCAATCAATGTCTACTGTAAAAGAAGCAAGCAATGTCTACATGTAAAAGAAGCAAGCAATGTCTAACATGTAAAAGATAAGCAATCAATGTCTCATGTAAAAGAAGCAATAATGTACATGTAAAAGAAGCAATCAATGTCTACATGTAAAAGAAGCAACAATGTCTACATGTAAAAGAAGCAATCAATGTCTACATGTAAAAGAAGCAATCAATGTCTGCATGTAAAAGAAGCAATCAATGCTACATGTAAAAGAAGCAATCAATGTCTACATGTAAAAGAAGCAATCAATGTCTACATGTAAAAGAAGCAAGCAATGTCTACATGTAAAAGAAGCAATCAATGTCTACATGTAAAAGAAGCAAGCAATGCCTACATGTAAAAGAAGCAAGTAATGTCTACATGTAAAAGAAGCAATCAATGTCTCATGTAAAAAAAAGCAAGCAATGCCTACATGTAAAAGAAGCAAGCAATGTCTGTATGTAAAAGAAGCAATCAATGTCTGTATGTAAAAGAAGCAATCAATGTCTACATGTAAAAGAAGCAATCAATGTCTACATGTAAAAGAAGCAATCAATGCCTACATGTAAAAGAAGCAATCAATGTCTACATGTAAAAGAAGAAATAATGTCTACATGTAAAAGAAGCAATCAATGCCTACATGTAAAAGAAGCAATCAATGTCTACATGTAAAAAGAAGCAATCAATGTCTACATGTAAAAGAAGCAATCAATGCTACATGTAAAAGAAGCAATCAATGTCCTACATGTAAAAGAAGCAATCAATGCTTACATGTAAAAGAAGCAATCAATGTCTACATGTAAAAGAAGCAATCAATACTACATGTAAAAGAAGCAAGCAATGCCTACATGTAAAAGAAGCAATCAATGTCTACATGTAAAAGAAGCAATCAATGTCTACATGTAAAAGAAGCAATCAATGTCTACATGTAAAAGAAGCAATCAATGCTACATGTAAAAGAAGCAATCAATGCCTACATGTAAAAGAAGCAATCAATGTCTACATGTAAAAGAAGCAATCAATGCTACATGTAAAAGAAGCAAGCAATGTCTACATGTAAAAGAAGCAATCAATGTCTACATGTAAAAGAAGCAATCAATCTACATGTAAAGAAGCAAGCAATACTACATGTAAAAGAAGCAATCAATGTCTACATGTAAAAGAAGCAATCAATGCTACATGTAAAAGAGCAAGCAATACTACATGTAAAGAAGCAATCAATGTCTACATGTAAAGAAGCAATCAATATCTACATGTTAAAGAAGCAAGCAATGTCTACATGTAAAAGAAGCAATCAATGTCTACATGTAAAAGAAGCAATCAATATCTACATGTAAAAGAAGCAATCAATGTCTACATGTAAAAGAAGCAATCAATGCTACATGTAAAAGAAGCAATCAATGCTACATGTAAAAGAACAATCAATTCTACATGTAAAAAACAATCAATGTCTACATGTAAAAGAAGCAATCAATATCTACATGTAAAAGAAGCAATCAATGTCTACATGTAAAAGAAGCAATCAATGTCTACATGTAAAAGAAGCAATCAATGTCTACATGTAAAAGAAGCAATCAATGCCTACATGTAAAAGAAGCAATCAATGCCTACATGTTAAAGAAGCAATCAATGCCTACATGTAAAAGAAGCAATCAATGTCTACATGTAAGAGAAGCAAGCAATACTTACATGTAAAAGAAGCAAGCAATACTTACATGTTAAAGAAGCAATCAATGTCTACATGTAAAAGAAGCAATACTTACATGTAAAAGAAGCAATCAATGTCTACATGTAAAAGAAGCAAGCAATACCAACACGTAAAAGAAGCAACAATACTTACATGTAAAAGAAGCAAGCAATGCCTACATGTTAAAGAAGCAATCAATGTCTACATGTAAAAGAAGCAATATTACATGTAAAAGAAGCAATGCAATGCCTACATGTTAAAGAAGCAATCAATGTCTACATGTAAAAGAAGCAATACTTACATGTAAAAGAAGCAATCAATGTCTACATGTAAAAGAAGCAATACTTTACATGTAAAAGAAGCAATCAATGTCTACATGTAAAAGAAGCAATACTTACATGTAAAAGAAGCAATCAATGTCTACATGTAAAAGAAGCAATACTTACATGTAAAAGAAGCAAGCAATGTCTAAATACAAAAGAAGCAAGCAATGTCTAAATACAAAAGAAGCAAGCAATGTCTAAATACAAAAGAAGCAAGCAATACTTACATGTAAAAGAAGCAAGCAAAAAAACAAAAACAAAAAACAACAACAACAACAAACAAACAAATAAATAAACTTCGATTTTTTTGTGTGTGTGTCTTTTTTTTTTTTTCGCAGTCTATATAGTCAGGCGACATCCAGTAATAAAAATGGCCACCGTTTCCGGTTCCTGCTGACTACCCTGTTTAAATGCACATCCCTTGCTGCTCTCCCCTGATGTGACCTCAATGGACCAGATATTCTCGTCTGATGTAGACGACCTGTGACGTTTAAGTAATACTGCACGGTACACATGTAGTGTCATAGGCGGTCAAGCTTTTTGCGTATCTATGGACTACCGGAAGCTACGCAAATATTAAGATAGATGGCGTATCGTTGGTAACTATGGTTGTTAATAAACATCGAGTTAACGTTCGCTCACTCCGCTCTGATTCGTTTTTTTTTTTTTTTCTTTTTTTTTTTTTAGGATCATGGCACTCAGGGAAGTTACGTTTGAACTCACCTTTTTGTCTTTTTCTTTTCTTTAAATTTTTTTTTTATCCTATTATTTTCTACGCTACCTTAATGGCCACAAAACCTGGAACACTTTTTATAATGCAACGATGATAATGATGGGAATGATAATCATGATGCCATGGAATTCCGTCTAGGATTGAGACTGCGTGACAGGGCTGTACTCTACGCTCACTATTATAACATATCCTGGCGTCAACCAGGCCCGAAAGATACAGACACCTGTGGTGCTGGTCAGAAGATTTGAGCAACAACACCCTCAATGACGCCTCCGTGAAGTGGATGAGACTCGACTGTGTGGTCCCAGTCTTTCCAACTGAGCCCATAGCACGCCCAACTCTAGGTAGGAGCCGGTTAGAGCCGAAAAATCCCACAATGATATATTTTTGAAAGGACTGATGGGGATTCGAACCCACAACCTTCCAGTCGGTAGTCCGTTGCGTTGACCACTACACTACGGCGATTGTTTTTATTTATTCATTTATTTATTTATCTATTTATTTATTTATTTATTTATTTTTCTATCTATTTATTTAAAAAAAAATTTTTTGATTTTGAAGGGATTCACATCATTACATTATTTTTGGCGACGAGTGATGACAACTGCACTTCCATACTTCGAGAACTTCTCTGTTCATGCTGACGGGGTCGGCACAAGATGCAAAAAAACGACTAGCACGTTTCAAGCTGCACCATGGTTTGTTAGAAGGCGCCTGCAGGTCTGGTTCTTCTCACTTCAGCCTTCAACAAGGAAAGAAATCCAAGCAAACAAGAAATTGGAAAAGTGTCCATACATTATACATAAATTCATGTTCTGACTCTTCACTTGATTTACCTTTATTTGCGCTTACATTATGATATATATATATGTGTGTATGTATATATGTATATATATATGATATATATACATACATACATGTACATATATATGTATACATATACATGTATATA
>JAPXFY010000012.1:88621219-88626219 GCA_030674185.1 Monoplex corrugatus | reverse complement strand
TAAAGTCCATGTTATGATTGTTATAATTCTTGACGTCTATGTTGTAGTTGTTATAATTGTTAAAGTCCATGTTATGATTGTTATAATTCTTAGCGTCCATATTGTGATTGCTATAATTCTTAACGTCCATGTCGTTGTTGTTATAATTCTTAATGTCCATGTTGTGATTGCTATTATTCTTAACGTCCACGTTGTGATTGTTATAATTCTTGATGTCCATGTTGTGATTGCTATAATTGTTAAAGTCTATGTTATAATTGTTATAATTCTTAACGTCCATGTTGTGGTTGCTATAATTGTTAAAGTCTATGTTATAATTGTTATAATTCTTAACGTCCATGTTGTGGTTGCTATAATTCTTAACGTCCATGTTATGATTGTTATAATTCTTGATGTCTATGTTGTGGTTGCTATAATTGTTAAAGTCCAAGTTATAATTGTTATAATTCTTGACGTCTATGTTGTGGTTGCTATAATTGTTAAAGTCCATGTTATGATTGTCATAATTCTTGATGTCCATGTTGTGATTGCTATAATTGTTAACGTCCATGTTATGATTGTTATAATTCTTAACGTCCATGTTGTGGTTGCTATAATTCTTAACGTCCATGTTATGATTGTTATAATTCTTGATGTCTATGTTGTGGTTGCTATAATTGTTAAGGTCCATGCTATAATTGTTATAATTCTTGATGTCTATGTTGTGGTTGCTATAATTGTTAAGGTCCATGCTATAATTGTTATAATTCTTGATGTCTATGTTGTGGTTGCTATAATTCTTAACTCCATGTCGTGGTTGTTATAATTCTAAATGTCCATGTTGTGATTGCTATAATTCTTAACGTCCACGTTGTGATTGTTATAATTCTTAATGTCCATGTTGTGATTGCTATTATTCTTAACGTCCACGTTGTGATTGTTATAATTCTTAATGTCCATGTTGTGATTACTATCATTCTTAATGTCCACGCATAGTTGTTATAATTCTTAACGTCCGTATTGTGATTGTTGTCATTCTTAATGTCCATGTGTGATTGCTATAATTCTTATCGTCCATGAGAGGTTGTTATAGTTCTTATTGTCCATGAGTGGTTGTTATAATTCTTATCGTCCATATTTTGATATCCGTGTGTTTAATGTTAGATTCGTGCTTGTGTTTTGATTAACCTAAGAGTCAGGTACGTGTTAAGCAAGTCCAGTTTATGCTCATTTTAATTTCAAAATGTGAATTATTACGAGTAATGGAGTATTGACATGAACTGAAACAGTGTTCATAGATGATGACCGTCATGCATCTGTGTTAATGTAAATAGACCAATCAGTCACCATTCCAGTGTGATATTTTGATAATTTGATATCGTGTAAGTCCCAAGTCCCATTCCATCTTGAACTTCGATCTACATCGATTTTGTACAAGCTTTGTACTGACAAACCGCTGACGTATCTGATGTATATTGTATGCAGTACAAGTAATTGTAATACTGACAGTACACAGACACATCCCTGTTGCTATCTTGTTAAGTTCTGGGTGTTATGCTGTTATGAGGTGCTTTTAATTCCTACTTTGAAATGAATAGATCCACTTGTCAAGGTAAAAAATTCAACTCCATCCTTTCAAACGAGGAAAAAAGTAAGACCACCAACCAACCAACCAACCAACCACCAACCAACCAACACCCAAACCAACCAACCAACCAACCAACACACACCAACAACCGACCATCCAACAAGCAAGAAACAACAGCAAACTAGCAAGCACAAGCAAGCAAGCAGCAACCAACCAACCAATAATCAACCAACCAACCAACAACCAACATCAACCACAGCCAACCAACCAACCAACCAACCAACCATCAACCAACCATCATCAACAGCCTCCAACCACAACCAACAACCACCACATCCACAACAACCATCCAACCACAACCAACCAACAACCAACTAAAACATCCACCACCACAACAAACACAAAGTCATGGTTTTGTTCGACATTACACTTGAAACCAGAGATAGGTTCCAAATCAAGACTTCTCTTTGGGAAGGAGGGGGGGGGGTCGCCCTTTCCCTCTCCTCCCCCAAACACCCACACACATCAGAATGTTGGACTAGCTGTCTTTCTGAATACCTGAAGGAATCAGTTTGAACAGCTCTCCATAGACGGATAGGTTCGAATAGCTTTTCGTTTCCTCGTCTTATTCTTGTGACTGGCTCGTGGCCAATATTGCAACTCCTGTCATTAAAACCGAGGAGAAAATTACACATCTCGACGAATGCGCTAGTGGAATAAACTTTGGACAGGTAAAAAAAAAAAAGAAGGTAATAATCATGTGGCCGAAAATCTGTCATAGCCATGCCACTTAACAGAGTTAATTTCATCACTTTTGCACCCTAGGGTGCCTCCAAACTGCCGTGGGGAAATTGGAATTGGGGAGTGGAGGTTCACGAAGATGAGGGACATGCGTATGACCATGCTACAGCAGACTTGTAGCGCTCGAAGAGGAAGAATGTGAAATTTCGTTAAAAAGAAACAACAACAACAACAACAACAACACAACAACAACAACAATCAACAACAACAACAACAACAAACAACAACAACAACAACAAAACAAACCAACAAACAACAACAACAAACATCATGTGTCCTGCCTCATGGCTTTGGCGATCATGGCTTTCCATACTTCTCTATCCCTTGTTGCCGCAAGCACATATTCCACCCTCTCTGTCTTCAGCCACTCTGCAAGTCCGTCCAATATCTCTCCCTGGGTCTACCTGGTGCTGTCTTTCCCTCCAGCTTTCCTCTTGTGGCCAGGTGCTCCAATTCCTCTTTTCGTAAAATGGCCTATAAATGTTGCCTGTCTTTTCCTTATCTTCCTTATCAATGATCTACTTCTGTCTGCCTCCATCAAGACTGTATCGTTTGTTTTCTTTGCTGTCCATGGAACTCAACATTTTTCTTAGAAACCACATCTCGGCTGCCTCAATCTTGTTCTGGCTTTGCTTGTTGACTGTCCACGCCTCACAACCGTATAACATTATTGTTGTATATAACATTCAAGAACTCTCTTCCTGATGTTAATTGATAGCCAAATAACCTACCAAAATCCAGCATTAGAAAACAGCGCTCGCTGAACGCGTTATGTACTCCTCAAGATCTCTACAGACATCTTGTGAATGTAGGAAAAAAATAGAAAGTAAAAATAGAGGGCTAGAACTAAATAGCAAGAAAGCTGAAGTCATGGTAATCAATACAGGGGGTGCAAAAGTAGGTATACAGTAAGTATCACATCATTATTATAATGCTTAATTCCGCTCTCGATTAGAGGAGTGTGTGAATACCGACGGCAAGCAGTCTGAGTATCTGAGGGATTAAGGCTGTGCTTGTTATTACATGCATATGCAATATTCATCTGTTTGTAAAATTTTTTTTTAATGCAATGAGTATTGTACGTGTTTTCTTTTTTCATAACTGTATACCTACTTTTGCACCCCCCCTGTATAAGGAAACAAAAGAAATCCCCTCATGTAAAGAAAAGTAACGGCAAATGGCAAAACACTGAGACCAGTTGATAAGTCATCTGAGGCTATATTCAAGGTCATAGCGACTTTGAGAAGTACAAACTCTGGGTTATATGTTTTGTAACGATTTTTGTGTAAAAGAGGAGATTGTAAGACTAGTTTGACTGTCTTTGTTTTTCGCTACTTTTGTTCTGTCTCTCAGCCTGTCCTGTTCTCTGTGTGTCTGTCTCTCTCCTCACCTTCCAATTCTATCTTATTGGCACAGGTCAGGTTGCCCACTGTTTTATAAAACAGTGTTGTTTAGTTATTTCATTGTGTGTTGAATGCCTATCAATTAACATCAGAAAGAGAGTCCTTGAATGTTATATAGAACCAATACTGTTGTACGGATGCGAGGCGTGGACAGTCAGCAAGCAAAGCCAGAGCAGGATCGAGGCAGCCGAGATGTGGTTTCTCAGAAGAATGTTGAGAGTTCCATGGACAGCAAAGAAAACAAACGAGACAGTCTTGATGGAGGCAGACACAAGTAGATCACTCATAAGGAAGATTAGGAAAAGACAAGCAATATTTATAGGCCATTTTATGAGGAAGGGGGATTTGGAGCACCTGGTCACAACGGGAAAGCTGGAGGGAAAGAGAGCACCAGGTAGACCCAGGGAGAGAATGCTGGACGGACTTGCAGAGTGGCTGGGGATGAAGAGGGTGGGGGAGATGCTGGGGGCAACGAGAGATAGAGATGGTTGGAAGTCCATGGTCGCCAACGCCATGTGGCAGGGCACCTGATGATGATAATGAGCATAGGTCAGGTTGCCCACTGTTTTATAAAACATTGTTGTTTAGTTATTTGATTGTGTGTTACTTCATATATATGTTATCTGTAACTGTTTGCAGTCATTTCCTGTCTTCATTCAGAGCAGGTTGACTTGACCTCATCCTATACATATGATGCAGTGTTCACCAAGGACAGATTTTCAGATTACAGTTTAGTGACCCTCAATGTTTATCTTTGAGTGTTTTATTCTCTCCACCCCCCCTACTCTCTCTCTCTCTCTTTCTCTCTCATATACACACACTCTCTTTCTCTGTCAGTTTCTCTCTCTTTCTCTCTGTCTGTCTGTCTGTTTCTCTCTCACACATACACACTCTCTTTCTCTGTCAGATTCTCTCTGTCTGTCTGTCTGTCTTCTCTTTCTCTCTCACACATACAGTCTCCCCCCTCTTTCTCTGTCAGTTTCTCTCTCTTTCTATCTGTCTGTCTGTCTGTCTGTCTGTCTGTTTCTCTCTCACACATACACACTCTCTTTCTCTGTCAGATTCTCTCTGTCTGTCTGTCTGTCTGTCTTTCTCTTTCTCTCTCACACATACAGTCTCCCCCCTCTTTCTCTGTCAGTTTCTCTCTCTTTCTCTCTGTCTGTCTGTTTCTCTCTCACACATACACACTCTCTTTCTCTGTCAGATTCTCTCTGTCTGTCTGTCTGTCT
>JAPXFY010000012.1:88606219-88616219 GCA_030674185.1 Monoplex corrugatus | reverse complement strand
AAACAAACAAACAAACAAACAAACAAACAAACAAGCAAACACACACACAGTCAAACAGAACAAAAACAACAGCCAAACAAACAAACAAACAAACAAAGGAACACACACAGTCAAACAAAACAAAAACAACAGCAAAACAGCAAAACAAACAAACAAACAAAATCCGGGATGGGGGTGGTGGTGGGATGTGTGAGTGGGGGTGGATGAGGGGCAGATGGCTCAGCATTGCCACAACGCGCTGTCCCCAGGGAGAACAACCTGAATTTCACAAGGTTAATCCATTGTGACAACACACACGCACGCACATACACGCACACACACGCACACACACACACACACACACACACACACACACACACACACACACACACACACACACACACACACACACACACCCGTCTAATATCACTTACAGTGAAAAGACGTTAAATCAAAGAACGAACGAACGAACACACACACACTATCACACACACATACGCATATATGCACACACACACATACACAAACTCACTCACTCCGGCACAAATTCACACTCAAACAGACACACATACATAATATTAACATACACACACACGCGCACGCACAAACACACACGCATACACATGCACACACACACACACACACACACACACACACACAGATGCACACACATATACATACAAACCCGCACACACACCTTTACATACACACACTCTCTCGCACGCACACACACACTCCTCACTCTCTCTCTCTCTCTTTCTCCTCTCTGTCTCTCCCTGTCAGTCTGTCTGTCTGTCTCTCTCTGAATCTCCTTCTCTGTCTCTCTCCTTCTCTGTCTCTGTCTGTCTCATTCTCTCTCTCTCTCTATCTCTCTGTTTGTTCTCCCTCTGTCTCTGTCCGTCTGTCTCTCTTTCTCTCTCTCCTTCTCCTTCTCTCTTTCTCATCTCTGTCTCTCCTTGTCTGTCTGTCTGTCTGTCTGTCAGTCAGTCTGTCTGTCTGCCTCTCTCTCCTTCTCTGTCTCTCTCTCATCTCTGTCTGTCTCATTCTCTCTGTCTTTATCTCTCCGTTTGTTCTCCCTCTGTCTCTGTCCGTCTGTCTCTTTTTCTCTCTCTCCTTCTCTCTCTCTCCTCCTCTCTCTCCTTCTCTCTCCTCTCTCTCCCTTTCTTTCTCTCTCTCCTCTCTCTTCTCTCTCTTGACTCTTCTCCTCTCCTGCCTCTCTCTCTCTCATCTCTCTCTGTTCTCTCTCCCCCCTCTCTCCCTCTCTTCTCTCTTTCTCTCTCTTCTCCTTCTCTCTCTCTCTCTCCCTCCTTCTCTCTCTCTTCCCGCCCCACCCCTCTCTCTCTCTGTGGGCTGACCTAGTCACGCCATAGATTTGTCAGCGGGCGGTGTCAGGCCATCACCGTTCATCTGCCCAGTATCACAGTATCAAGGGCCGGGCTGTCGTCTGATACACACAAATATATCGATTGATTCCCTCACTCCCTTTTGTACTTTTGGCTCCATAGGAGAGATTCATCGCACGAGGGTACTCCCATGTACGCTCCGCCCAAGATTGCCAACAAATGTGTGGCAGATTCTTTAAGCCTGCAGGAAAACCCCATGTACGCTTCGCCCAAGATTGCCAACAAATGTGTAGCAGACACTTTAAGCCTGCGCGAAAAACCCTGAACTCTTATGAGGTCTTGAAAAAACAAACGTAACGGTAATGATACATGTGGAATTACATTCGTGCTCGGATCAACTTCTCCACTGCTTTACCTCCTTTCACCAACGTCCATCAACGTTTTTCAATGTCCACTAACGTCCACCGACGTCCAACCAACTCTACCAACGTCCACCAACGTCCATCAACGTCCACCAACGTCCACCAACGTCCATCAACGTCCATCAACGTCCACCAACGTTCACCAGCCTCTTTCAACGTTCACCAACGTCCAACCAGCTCTACCAACGTCCACCAACGTCCACCAACGTCCATCAACGTCCACCAACGTTCACCAACGTCCACCAACGTTCACCAACGTCCATCAACGTCCACCAACGTCCATCAACGTTCACCAAGTCCATCAACGTCCACCAACGTCCACCAACGTTCACCAACGTCCACCAACGTTCACACCAACGTCCACCAGCCTCTTTCAACGTCCACCGCCGTCCAACCAGCGTCTACCAACGTCCACCAACGTCCATCAACGTCCACCAACGTCCACCAATGCCATCAACGTCCATCAACGTCTACCAACGTCCACCAACGTTCACCAACGCCCACCAACGTCCACCAGCCTCTTTCAACGTCCACCAACGTCCACCAGCTCTATCAACGTCCACCAACGTCCACCAACGTCCGTCAACGTCCACCAACGTCACGTCAACGTCCACCAATGTCCACCAACGTCCACCAGCCTCTTCAACGTCCACCAACGTCCATCCATGTCTACCAACGTCCACCATCCTCCACATAACATAATATGAACAGAATACTAATCACTACAGTTTTACGTTGTTTCCCGAAAGTGATCACATCGCCACAGCGCAGTGCCACAACCCTTACCTTTCTGAGATGTGTGTGTGTGTGTGTGTGTGTGAGAGAGAGAGAGAGAGAGAGAGAGAGAAAGAGAGAGAGAGAGAGAGAGAGAAAGCGAGAAACAGAGAGAGAGAGAAAGATAGACAGATATATATATATCGTAGTCAGTGACTAAAGTCCCCTTGAGGAAGGCGGGTGTACCGCCGAAAATTTGGGAAATTTTTACATCGATTTGTTGCCTTTTCTGTGCACATGCTGCTTCAATTATATATATATATATTTATATATATATATATATATGTATATAGAGAGAAATACATAGAGAGAGAGTAGTGAGAAGAGAAAGAGAGAGAAAGAGAGAGAGAGAGAGAGAGAGAGAAACAGAGAGAAACAGAGAGAGAGAGAGAAGAAACAGAGACAGAGACAGAGACAGAATCAGAGAGGGATAGCTCCATTAACGACAATTTCGACAGATCAGGAATGGATTTTTACCAAACAAGTGGCCACATATCGGTCTGGATGTGAATTGTTTAGTTTGAATTTGGAAGAACACACAACAGCAGCAAAGGGAAGTGTTCTGTATGTTGCAAGACCATCGTATAATGTGTATTGAAACAATCCTTTGTCAAAAATGAAACCCTTTTCTAGTAACGTCTCAATTTTTTGCAATATGTGTTTATGATATTCATCATCACGATTGTTTTTCTTCAATAACTGTCTCCACCATATTTTGCAAGTTGAGTGTTCGTGCCACGCAATTTTAATCTTCATGATAATCGCACGATTTTAAGTCGAATAATCGTTCCCCTTCTCACATCTAAAAAAAAAAAAAAAAAAAAAAAAAAAAAAGAAATGCAGCTCTTCGCTTCGCCATATGCGCAGACATTCTTCTTCCGGTTCTTCCGGATCTAGGGTTCCCTTTCCCTTTCCTCCACTCCTGGAGTCTGGCTTTACTCTGGTTCCGTATCGGGGGCTATCCGAGAAGGGAGAGAAGAGAGTGGACCCAAGTGGGGCAATGCAATGGCACGTGTTGCTATTGATGTATTGACCGGGCCCGAGACACAGCTCAGGCAAGGCTTTCTGGCCCTCAGCACCGGGGCCGTGTTGCATATTGACGAAAATACAAGCGAGAAATTCGCTACTAGGAAAAAAAGTGCAGCATGGCTACTTTGCATGCCTGCAAATCGAATGTGAAATATTGCTTTGGAAAAAGCAAGTGCGACATGGCTATTTTGCATGCCTATAAATCGAATGTGAAATATTGCTTTGGAAAAACCAAGTGCGACATGGCTATTTTGCATGCCTATAAATCGAATGTGAAATATTGCTTTGGAAAAAGCAAGTGCGACATGGCTATTTTGCATGCCTATAAATCGAATGTGAAATATTGCTTTGGAAAAAACAAGTGCGACATGGCTATTTTGCATCCCTACAAATCCAAGTTGAAATCTTGCTTTAGAAAAAAGCAAGGTCAACATGGCTATTTTGCATGCCTATTAATCGATTCTTGCTTTGGAAAAAGCAAGTGCAACATGACTATTTTGCATACCTACAAATCGAAGTTGAAATCTTGCTTTAGAAAAAGCAAGTGCGACATGGCTATTTTGCATCCCTGCAAATCGTGTGTGAAATATTGCTTGGAAAAAGCAAGTGCACCATAGCTATTTTGCATGCCTACAAATTGTATGCAAAATCTTGCTTTGGAAAAAGGGAGTGCACCATATCTATTTTGCATGCCTATAAATCGAATCTTGCATTGCAAAAAGCAAGTGCACCATAGCTATTTTGCATGCCTACAAATTGTATGTGAAATCTTGCTTTGAAAAAGCACAAGTGCACCATAGCTATTTTGCATGCCTATAAATTGAATCTTGCTTTGGAAAAAGCAAGTTCAACATGGCTATTTTGCATCCCTACAAATCGAAGTTGAAATCTTGCTTTAGAAAAAAGCAAGTGCGACATGGCTATTTTGCATGCCTATTAATCGATTCTTGCTTTGGAAAAAGCAAGTGCAACATGGCTATTTTGCATCCCTGCAAATCGAATGTGAAATATTGCTTGGAAAAAACAAGTGCACCATAGCTATTTTGCATGCCTACAGTTCAAATGCGGTAAACTTGCTTTGAAGAAAAGCAAGTACCAAGTATGTAACCCTTAAGATGAGATATTGCATACTTACGAGCCAAGCAAGCAACATTTTTCCCACGAGCAAAGCACGCGCAGCAGAGACTTGTGGCACATGCAAGCAAATTCATAAAGATTTCCTCGACAAAAACATGTGATGAGCATAGTAGACAAAAGCAAAGTCAAATTTGAGAGATCAGATAAGGTGGTTTTATATATGCTAATGTTGACTTGTGATGAAACTGTGTTAACCTTTTGACTTCCGCGCCCTATCCACCAACTGCAAAAACTTCACCCTTTGACTCCCGCACAGTATCCACCAACTGCAAAAACTTAACCCTTTGACTCCCTCACCCTATCTACCAGCATCCTGCATTGCCAACCATACTAGAAATTCAAAACCTTAACCTTTTGACTCCCTCACCCTATCCACCAGCAAAAACGTGACCCTTTGACTACCTCACCCTATCCACTAACTGCAAAAACTTCACCCTTTGACTCCCACACCCAATCCACTAACTGCAAAAACTTCACCATTTGACTCCCTCACCCTTTCCACCAGCTTCCTGTGGGAAGCTGGCGGATATGGGAGGGAGTCAAAGGGTTATGTTTTTGCAGTTGGTGGGTAGTGTGCGGGAGTCAAAGGGTTAATGTGGCATTAGTGACTGATTTACTCACTGTTTGGTCTGTATTCACAGTCACTGACAGTTTTGTGCCGTCTGTGAAACCATTTTGTCTGGTCTGGTCTTGTTTTTGTCACCACTTTTCTGGTTAATGTGGCAAAGGCCAACATTGACTGACTTAGACACAGTACAGCTTTTACTTGGCACCAAAAAAGTACAGCTTTTACTGGCTCCAAAAGACAAAGTACTTGGCTTGCAAAGTCAAAGTACGGCTGTTACTTGGCTTGCAAAGTCAAAGTAAAGCTGTTGCTTTGCTCCCAAAGTACAGCTTTTACTTGGCACCAAAAGACACAGTACAGCTTTAGCTTGGCTCTAAAAGACACAGTACAACTTTAGCTTGGCTCTAACAGACACAGTACAGCTTTAGCTTGGCTCCAAAAGACAAAGTACAGCTTTGACTTGGTTCTAAAAGACACAGTACAGCTTTAGCTTGGCTCTAAAAGACATAGTACAGCTTTAGCTTGGCTCTAAAAGACACAGTACAGTTTTAACTTGGCTCTAAAAGACACAGTACAGCTTTAGCTTGGCTCTAAAAGACACAGTACAGTTTTAGCTTGGCTCTAAAAGAACAGTACAGCTTTAGCTTGGCTCTAAAAGACACAGTACAGCTTTGACTTGGCTCCAAAAGACACAGTACAGCTTTAGCTTGGCTCTAAAAGACACAGTACAGCTTTAGCTTGGCTCTAAAAGAACAGTACAGCTTTAGCTTGGCTCTAAAAGACACAGTACAGCTTTCACTTGGCTCCAGAAGACAAAGTACAGCTTTCACTTGGCTCCAAAAGACAAAGTACAGCTTGCACTTGGCTCCAAAAGACAAACTACAGCTTTGACTTGGCTCCAAAAGACAAAGTACAGTTTTGACACAGTACAAAAACTAAACTGTTCTTATGGACCTAACCTGCAAACAGGACCATAAAACTACCATGTAGTTTTTATTTCGAGTCCTTCACATGTCATTTTATGGGTCCACGTTTTTCTCAGCATGAAGTGGATGTGCAAATAATTATGATAATATAACCTGTCATCAGTCTTTCTGAAGACAGAAAAGTTTGTTATTTTCCTTGCAAAATCATTTTTTTTTCTATTTTTGTTTTTCTGAGTGCGTCATAAGAGCTGAGGATGTTGCTGGAGCCTTATGCTACTGGTTAGTGGACACCATAAATGAATAAATAGGAATATTTCAAATCAAGTTAGAGCAATACTGATGCTTGGGTATCTTAATTAATGAACACTGGTACTATTTTTGTTGGGCTTTTAAAACTGATTACAGGCAATCAGTGATCAAGCGTGTTGTGGAAGATTACAGTCAGACGTGTGCAGTGATGACTTCTCATTAGACGTGACGTGATCTGAAATCATTACAGGTCCTCTCAGGTTTGGACCAGAAAAAGAAAAACCATTGCTGACTCAATCCATACTTGTGCTATTGATTGATCTGAATCCATGTCCCCATTTCTTTTAGTTTTGATTAGGGGGGGGGGGAGAGATAGAGATAAAGAGAATGATGGAGAGAAAGAAAGAGGGAGAGAGAGGAAGAGGGAGGGAAGGAGGAAGAGAGGGAGGGAGAGATGGGAGAGAGAGAGGGAGAGAGGGAGGGAGAGAGAGAGGGAGAGAGAGAGAGGGAGGGAGAGAGAGAGAGACAGAGGGAGGGAGAGACAGAGAGAGAGGGAGAGAGGGGAGAGGGAGAGAGAGGGAAAGAGAGGAAGAGAGAGAGGGAAAGAGGGAGACAGAGAGGGAGAGAGAGAGGGAGAGAGAGAGGGAGAGAGAGAGAGACGGAGAGAGAGGAAAAGAGAGAGAGAGGGGAAGAGAGAGGGAAAGAGAGAAGGAGAGAGAGGGAGAGAGAGAGAGAGAAAGGGACAGAGAGAGAGCGAGAGAGGCAGAGAGAGAGAGAGAGGGGGGAGACAGACAGAGGGAGACACAGAGAGAGAAGTTGAGCGAGTGAGAGAGCGGGAGAGAGAGAGAGAGAGAGAAAGAGAGAGAGAGCGAGAGAGAGAGCGAGAGTGAGAGAGAGGGGGGGAGAAAGAGAGGAAGAGAGAGAGGGGGACAGAGAGAGAGAGAGGCAGAGAGAAAGGGGGGAGACAGACAGAGGGAGACACACAAAGAGAGGCTGAGCGAGTGAGAGAGAAGGGAGAGAGAGAGAGAGAGAAAGAGGGAGAGAGAGAGAACGGGGAAGGGGAGAAATAAAGAGAGGGAGAGAGAGAGAAAGAGAGAGAGGGAGAGAAATAGAGAGAGGGAGAGAGAGAAAGAGATAGAGCGGAAGGGAGGGAGAGAGAGGGGTGAAGATTCAGGGGCAGGGGCAGGGGGGCGTAAGCGGCAACGTGATGAGTCATAGCTCCCACTTTGGAAAACTAACGATATGTTTTGTCAATCGGCAATTCTTCCCAAGTCCTGCAACCTGGGACCTCAGCAATGAATTATTGATCTTCAACGCCACAGCTGCCGGGCAAACCGAACCAGCCGGGGAGGTGTGGGTGTGGAGATTGTGCTTGCGCCAGCATCTTGCTTTGCATCCCCACCACATGCATATTCAATGCTGCCTCGGCCTCAGCTTCCACAGGTTCAGGTGCACAACGACCCCCAGGGGAGGGAAGAGGTCACGGGTGGCCAGGAGCAGGGGGCAAGGGCGGTAATAACTGCCGAGCACGAGGGGAGGCCATCCACGTTATCAGCGCGCGCGCTGGACTCCCGTGCAGTTGCGCACGGCGCGCGCGCGCACGCGCGCACTAAACCCTCTTGCCAGTGGCGCGTTACTTGCAGGGATGTACAGCAACTCGTGGTAGTTAGCGGAAGGCGGAGAAGGACGAAAGAATCAATGGTGATCCATCTGAAGAGTGGGTGTACAGTAATATTCCCTTCACTATCAAATGGGGGGGGGGGGGGGCAGGGGGGGTCTGGCAACATTGATCGGGGGGTGAGGGGTGGGGAGAGAGGAGGGATAGGGGCCGGAGGCAGCTTGTTACTGAAAAGCTGCCCCGGAATGAGGGGTGGGGAAGTGTGGGGTGAGACAGATTGATCAGGGGAGAGAACAAGAGGGCCATGTTGTCATGGAACTCCAGGGCCGGCCAGCTCGTGGCGCTGGTGGGTCGTCGTCAGGCGTCTGGTTCAATAACTGTAGCTAGAGTTGTGTCAAATTAACGCTGTCCCTTTGACAAGCAGCAAACCGTACAGATTATGCAGGTAAATAGTGACGAGTAACCTACGTGCTTCCTAATGCTGAGCTGTTTTCAGATAAAAAGATTTCAAACTTATTAATTAAGACGAGCCTGCATAGTAAACTTAATAAATTTCCGGATGTATGAGCGCACGCAACATAATTATTAAAAACAAAGGTCTTTCGTGAATGATTCATCGTCCGGTAAATTTCACCAGTCATCCTTCGGCAAACAATTCATCTTGAAATAAATTTCTTCGTTAATAATGTGTGGTGAATGATTCATCTTACGGTAAACTTCGCCATTTGTCTTTGGTAAATAATTCATCTAACAGCTACTTCCATAATTCGTAATTTTTAATGAATGAGTCATCTGACGTTACGGTAGATTTCGCCATTTGTCCTTCGGTAATTATTTCATCTAACAGCCACTTTAATAGCTCGTAATCTTTAATGAATGAGTCACCTCACGGTATATTTCATCATTTGTACTCTTTGGTCCATGTTTCATCTTACAATAATATCTTTTTTACCAAAAATGTTTACACAAGAAAACTATTCTGAAACTCAGAAATAACTTCAGATCAATCTTTGTCAGTTAGAATTTCAGAATCATTGGTTCACAGTCCTGTTAATAGCATTGCTTTAAGTTTATGATGTTTGTACTTTAGCGTTAAAAATTTTCCCTTCACATTGTTGATGTTAATTGTTAGTGTTCATTGTTAGTGTTAAGATCTTGTCCCATTTTTCTATTTTCCCACCTGCTTATGTCTCTTAGTCTTACTCTGTCTCCCCTCTGATCCCAATCCAACCCGTCCAACTCTCTTCCCCCATTTTTCCCCCGTCTAATATCACTCATAGTGAAAAGACGCTAAATCAAAGAACGAACGAACAATAAATATCACCATTCGTTCTCTAACACTGAGTACAGAAAGGTTGTGAGAGTTGGAAAAAAAAACAGTGATCAATTCTCCTCAAATTCTAGCCAGGTGAAACCTCTTGGCCTCGCTGCCTTCTAAGCTCATTCATTTCTATAGAAACCACAGAGAGAGGAAATCAACAAAATCTCGTTCTCGCATTCGGGATTATGCGTGCGCTGACAAGTTTTTGCAGTCGATAGACATCGTTAGCAGGAAATGAGAAGCAGGACAAGTGAAATGGGCCTGATCGCTCCATGTTCTTCTGTCAGCAAACTACAGCTCAAAAACTGAACTATGCGTGGGGGAAAATGAGGCATGGGCTAAAACGACGACCCACCTTTAAACATACCCAAGGTCAGCTGAAGAAAAGCGTCAATTCGTTTCATTAATCTTGTTCACCAGCATCCTGCATTGTCAACCAAGCTAGCAAAGCAGAAACTTAAACCTTTGACTCCCGCACCTTCTCCATAATCATCCCTCATTGTCGACCATGCTAGTAAAGCAAATACTTAACCCTTTGACTCAGCCACCCTTTTCACCAGCATCCTGCATTGTCAATCATGCCAGCAAAGCAAAAACTTAACCCTTTGACTCCCGCACCCTGTCCTTTAGCTTCCTG
>JAPXFY010000012.1:88598719-88603719 GCA_030674185.1 Monoplex corrugatus | reverse complement strand
TCTTTCTTTCTTTTTCTTTTTTTCTTTCTTCTTTCTTTCTTCTTTCTTTCTTTCTGTTTTTCTTTCTTTCTTTCTTTCTTTCTTTTCCTTCCTGCCTTTCTTTCTTTCTTTATTACCTCCTTCCTTCCTTCCTTCTTTCTTTTTCTTTGTTCCAGTCAGCGAACAGTATCCAAATTTCACACCCATCGGGGACGATGGAAACTATGAGTGAAGTGCACAGTCTGTGGGGTGGAATGGAATAAGCTGATGCTGCCGTTTTTCCAGACCTCAGTCAGTCTGGCCATTGCTCTTAACCCTTTGACTCCCTCGCCCTATCCACCAACTGCAAAAACTTAACCCTT
The DNA here is from genome assembly GCA_030674185.1 of Monoplex corrugatus. Taxonomy (NCBI): domain Eukaryota; kingdom Metazoa; phylum Mollusca; class Gastropoda; order Littorinimorpha; family Ranellidae; genus Monoplex; species Monoplex corrugatus. The sequence goes on along the minus strand of JAPXFY010000012.1, from coordinate 88,603,378 downwards.
TGACTCCCGCACCCTATCCACCAACTGCAAAAACTTAACCCTTTGACTCCCTCGCCTTAGGGTGAGAGAGTCAAAGGGTGAAGTTTTTGCTTTGCTAGAATGGTTGGCAATGCAGGATGATGGTGGACAGGGTGCGAGGGTCAAAGGGTTAATACGTTGTACGATGGGATGGAAGGGCAGATAAATGTCTGAAATATTCTTGGTTACTTTCAAAACTTAATCAGTGGCTCAAGAAGAAGGAAAGCATTCTTACCAACAAATGCCTGTCAATTAACATCAGGAGGAGAGTTCTTGAATATTATATAGAACCGATACTGTTATATGGTTGCGAGGTGTGGACAGTCAACAAGCAAATCCAGAACAAGATTGAGGCAGCCCAGATGTAGTTTCTAAGAAGAATGTTGAGAGGTCCATGGACAGCAATAAAAACAAACGAGACAGTCTTGATGGAGGCAGACACAAGAAGATCATTCATAGAGAAGATTAGGAAAAGACAGGCAACATTTATAGGCCATTTTATGAGGAAAGTGGGATTGGAGCACCTGGCCACAACAACAAAACTGGAGGGAAAGAGAGCACCAGGTAGACCCAGGGAGAAAATACTGGACGGACTTGCAGAGTGGCTGAAGACAGAAAGGGTGGAAGATGTGCTTGAGGCAAGAAGAGATAGAAACAGATGGAAGGCCATGATCGCCACGCCATGTGGCAAGACACCTGATGATGATGACTCAGTGGCGATGTTAATGGTCTACAACTGGACTTGAATAAGGTAATGTTACGGAACTCCATATGTACACAGCTGGACAAACGTTGTTACGGTCTTATGCTACCGAATGTGTACGTGTCCGAATGGATCTTTCTCTCCATGCATACGCGCGCTCATGCGTCCGTACGTTCATGCGCGCGTGCATTTAGGAGTCATCATCATCATCATGTGCCCTGCCGCATGGCACTGGCGATCATGGCCCTCCTTATGAATCTGTCCCTTGTCGCTGCAAGTACATCTTCCACCCTCTCTGTCCTCATCCACCCTTCAGGTCCGTCCAATATTTTCTCCCTGGTGCTCTTTTTCCTTCCAGTTTTCCTGGTGAGACTAGGTGTTCTAATTTCTCTTGCCTCATAAAATGTCCTATAAATTTTGCTTGTCTTTTCCTAATCTTCTTCATTAGTTGATTTTCTTGTGTCTGCCTCCTTCAAGATTGTCTCGTTCGTTAGTTAGGAGTAAACGTTAAAAACAAAACATTTTTTTTCAAAACATCGCGAAAACTTTTGTACCATTTTTGGCAATCGTGTTTTCTAACACAAAGTACGGTTGGCTGCAACAGTAGAGAAACAAAATCAATGATTGGCCTGCTGTTCTTTGATTAGACCAATCAGCGGCCAGTTGATTGACGGCAGTTGGAGAAAATGAAAAAAGACCTCGACACAGCCACGAATCATTCAGTGTGGCGGCTGCAATTTACGGGTCATTGATTATTCCTAGGATCAATGTTTGTCCGTGTGTTTGTTCGATCTTTCTATCTATCCATCTATCTATTGATTTATCTGTACTGATTATTTCCAGGATCAATATTTTGTTATTTCTATCTATCTAACTATTGATATATCTGTATTGAATATTTTCGGGATCAATATTTATCCATGTATATGTTTGTTCTTTCTATCTGTCTTATTGTTGATCTGTCTGTACTGATTATTTCCAGGATCAATATTGTTCGTGTATTTGTTCCATCTATCTATCTATCTATCTATCTATCCATCTATCCATCCATCTATCTATCTATCTATCTATCTATCTATCTATTATCTATCTATCTATCTATCTATCTTCTTTTCTATCTCTCTATCTATCTCTTTCTCTGTCTCTGTCTCTCTATCTATCTATCTATCTATCTATCTATCTATCTATCTCTTTCTCTGTCTCTGTCTATCTATCTATCTATCTATCTGTCTGTCTGTCTATCTATCTATCTATCTATCTGTCTGTCTATCTATCTATCTATCTGTCTGTCTGTCTATCTGTCTGTCTATCTGTCTGTCTCTCTGACTGTCTGTCTGCTTATCTACCTAGATAGATTCATGTGGAGGGCCATGATCGCCAACGCCATATATAGAGAGAGAGAAAGAGAGAGAGACAGAGAGAGAGAGAAAGAAAGAGAGAGAGAAAAAGAGACAAAGACAGAGAGAGAGAGAGACAAAGGGACAAAGAGACAAAGAGAGAGAGAGAAAGAGACAGAGAGAAAGAGAGAAAGAAAGAGAGAAAGAGAGAGAGAGAAGAGAGAGAAAGAGAAAGAGAGAGAGGAAAATGAGACAGAGAGACCTACAGAGAGACAGAGAGAGGGAGAATGAGAGGGAGAAAGAGAGAGGGAGAGAGAGACAGAGACAGAGACAAAGACAGAGACAGAGAGAGAAAGAGAGAGAGAAACAGACAGACAGAAACAGAGACAGAGAGAGAAAAAGAGAGAGAAACAGACAGACAGACAGACAGACAGAGAAAGAGAGAGTCGCTACATCGTACAATTCAAACGACCCTTTCATATCAAAATAAGTGTGTATGGCCATAACACCACTCAGATACTGACTTGTCTGTTCGTTCCACCTTCGTCCCCCGTCCTCCTCCAGCATAGCATGGTGCCAGACATCTACACAATCCATACCATGGGAAAGGGGAGAGAGTGCAGGAGTGGGGAATAGGGGGGGGAAGGGTGTGGACTAAGTTTTTTAAACTGCCCAGGCCTTTCTCTCTCTCGTCGCCATCTCTTCCACCATCCGTCATCGTGTAGAGCAGTCAACCCCATGCTGTCATAATTGTGGAGAAAGAGGGAGGGGAGAGAGAGGGAGGGGAGAGAGGGGGAGAGAGAAAGACAGAGTTATACAGAAAGAGAGAGAGAGAGGTAGACAGACTGAGAGACAGACAGAGAGAGACAGACAGACAGGAGACAGAGTCAGAGAGACAGAGACAGAGAGAGACAGAGAAAGAGAGAGAAGAGAGAGAGAAGACGAGTGACAGAGAAGAGAGAGGGAGAGACAGAGAAAGAGAGAGAAGAGAGAGAAGAGAGAGAAAGAGAGAAGAGAGAGAAGACAGACAGACAGAGACAGAGAGACAGAGAGACAGAGACAGAGAGAGAGAGAGACAGAGATACAGACAGATGAAGACAGACAGACAGACACGGAGACAGAGACAGAGAGAGACAGAGACAGAAAGAGAGAGAAAGAGAGAGAGAGAAGAGAGAGAAGAGAGAGAGAACGAAGAGAAAGAGAGAGAAGAGAGAGAAAGAGAAAAGAGAGAGAAAAGAGAAAGAGAAAGAAAGAGAGAAAGAGAGAGAGAGAGAGAAGACACAAGAGAAGAGAAGAGAGAGAAGAGAAAGAGAGAGAGACACAGAGAGAGAGAGAGAGAGAGAGAGAGAGAGAGAGAGAGAGAGAGAGAGAGAGAGAGAGGAAGAGAGAGAAGGTGGGAACCCGACAAACAAGATGGCATAAAATGAAATGACATCACGTCATTATTTGACATGGAAAATGAAATTAGGTCCATGTCATCATCATGCTGCATTACAGCTATCCCATTGTCTTGAATGAGAGGAGAGAGAGAGAGAGAGAGAGAGAGAGAGAGAGAGAGAGAGAGAGAGAGAGAGAGAGAGAAAGCTTCTGAGTTATTGTGTGTGTGTGTGTGCGTGCGTGCTGCGTGGTGTGTGTGTATGTTTAAGCGTATATGTGTGTATGTGTCCATGTATATGTGTGTGTATGTGTACGTGTGGTTATGTGTTTGTGTGGTGGGAGTGGTGGTGTGTTCGTGTGGTGTGTGTGTGCGTGTGTGTTGTGTTGTGTGCTGTGTGTGTGTGGTGGTGTATTGTTGTGTGTATGTGTGTTGTATGTGTGTATTTTGTGATGTGTGTGTGTGTGTGTGTGTGTGTGTGTGTATATGTATGTAGTGTAGTGTTGTGTTGTGTGGTGTATGTAGTGTTTTTGTGGTGTTGTGTGGTGTGTGTGTGTGTGTGTGTGTGTGTGTGTGTGTGTGTGTGTGTGTGTTAGAATAATAGTTATGCGTTTAGAATTAAGAATGATAATCATGTACTAATGTTCTTAGTGTTCAAGCTTTTGATGTCACAGATTGTCATTAATTTTTTTTTTATTGGTGAATAATAATTATCGTATAATTTTCTCATTGATGGGAAAATTACCTGATTTGGTTTGACTTAATGTACCCATCTATCTATCAGTATGTCTAATCTATCACTATTCCCCGTGGGGATGGAGGGGGGCTCTTTCAGTGTAAATAGTGTCCCCACCTTCTGAAAATGTTGTGCTCGTAAAATTCACTCTTTTCTGTCAATACGTTTATTTCTGCCTTGTTCTTTTGCTTTCTGTTATTTCTTCCTGTCATTTTCTGCCTTGCTGGTCCATTCACCTGTATGTGTTCGATAAAGTCTTAGGTACTTTCTATTAGGATTGATGATTAGGTACATGTATTAAGTGCATTTTTGGCTCTAGGGAAATGAGATTCGCACAAGCAATTTTAAGTAATGTAGGTTTTTGTATACGTTTTAGTGTCCTTAGTTATGTTTAAATTTGTATTCAGGTTTGTTTTTTAAATCCCCTGTGCGATAAATTGGACGGAGTGGTCAGTGCCAGGGCATGTCCTTAGATCATGTGCGAGAATGC
>JAPXFY010000012.1:88591219-88596219 GCA_030674185.1 Monoplex corrugatus | reverse complement strand
GTTTTTGCTTTATTAGCATGATGGACAATGCAGGATGCTGAAGCACAGGGTGCAGGAGTCAAAGGGTTAAGTTTTTGCTTTATTAGCATGATGGACAATGCAGGATGCTGAAGCACAGGGTGCAGGAGTCAAAGGGTTAAGTTTTTGTTTTGAAGCACAGGGTGCAGGAGTCAAAGGGTTAAGTTTTTGCTTTATTAGCATGATGGACAATGCAGGATGCTGAAGCACAGGGTGCAGGAGTCAAAGGGTTAAGTTTTTGCTTTATTAGCATGATGGACAATGCAGGATGCTGAAGCACAGGGTGCAGGAGTCAAAGGGTTAAGATAGACGGAACAGGCCAGTTGTTATGCTGCCGGCCAGGCAACATTTATAGGCCATTTTATGAGGAAAGAGGAAATTGGAGCACCTGGTCACAACAGGAAAACTGGAGGGAAAGAGAACACCAGGTAGACCCAGGGAGATATACTTGCAGCCACAGGGGATAGATATGTATGGAGGACTATGACCGCCAACGCCATGTGGCAGGGCACTTGATGATGATGATGATGATGATGATGATGATGATGACGATGAGGCCAGGATTGTCACTTGAGACATCAGGATCTTGAGTCCACGGCTCTGTCAAGACAGCAACAGCCTGTACATTATAAAAGGCTGACTGCCCCATTTCAAGACTATGCCAGTGTATACATGTAGTGTACTGAGCAGGTTCAAGGAATTTACCAGATAGTTGGTGACAGATTAGTGTACTGAGCAGGTTCAAGGAATTTACCAGATAGTTGGTGACAGATTAGTGTTCTGAGCAGTACAAGGAATATACCAGGTAATTGGTGACAGATTAGTGTGCTGAGCAGGTTCAAGGGATATACCAGATAATTGGTGACAGATTAGTGTGCTGAGCAGGTTCAAGGAATATACCAGATAATTGGTGACAGATTAGTGTACTGAGCAGGTTCAAGGAATATACCAGATAATTGGTAACAGATTAGTGTACTGAGCAGTACAAGGAATTTGCCAGGTAATTGGTGGCAGATTAGCGTACTGAGCAGTACAATGAATTTGCCAGATAACTGGTGGTAGTTTAGAGTTCTGAGCAGGTTCAAGGAATATACCAGGTATTGGTGATAGATTAGTGTACTGAGCAGGTTTGAGGAATTTGACAGATAATTGGTGACAGGTTAGCGTACTGAGCAGGTTCAAGGAATATACCAGATAATTGGTGACAGGTTAGCGTACTGAGCAGGTTCAAGGAATTTGAAAGATAATTGGTGACAGATTAGTGTATTGAGCAGGTTCATGGAATTTGCCAGATAATTGGATGGGGCGCATATGGAACATTCTAAATGCAAAGAGTCACTCTTGAGCTGATTCCGTCGCTAATTTCAATGACAAGGGTTTTGAGCAGTCTCAGCAAGTCTGTGAGATAAATTTCTTCTCTCAGTCCGTCAGCAACCCTACTTTTGTCTCCTTCAAGTCCACTCTCAAAACTCACCTTTTCTCCGCTGCATAAAATCCTGACCTCACTCAATCCCCCACTGCAGCCTGTCTCCACTCGGTGTGGAATCACATTGTAATATATATTTGTATATAATATGTTTTCTATAATTTTCCATTGCTTTTCTTCTTTTCCCCATTTATAGCCATGTGTATGTTGTGTGTGTGCATGCGTGCGTATGTGTATGTTTGTGTGTGTGTGCATGCGTGCGTATGTGTATGTTCAGCGCTTAGATTTGATTTACATGTATATCAAGATGTTGCGCTATATAAGTATTGTAATTATTATCATTATTATTATTATCATAATTGCTGGCAGATTTTGGTGGAGCGTATATGGAAGTGCCCAAGTGCGAGGGAATCCTCTTGTCACCCCCCTCCCCCCCGTGGGGATGCCGGGGGCCCTTTCAGTATAATAGTATCCCCATCTTCTGGAAATTCTGTGCTAGAAATTTCCTCTTTTCTGTCACTCTCTTTGTTTCTTTCTTTTTCCTTTGCTTTTTGTCATTTCTTCCTATCATTTTCTGCCTTGTTGGTCCATTTACCTGTACGTGTTTGATAAAGTCTTACGTACTTTTTCTTATGATTGATAATTGGGTACACGTATTAAGTACATTTTTGTCTCTAGGGAAATGAGACACGCGGAAGCAATATTAGGTCATTTATGCCCGTTTTTATATATGTTTTAGTTTCCTTAGTTAAGTTTAAATTTGTATTCAGGTTTGCATTTTTTTTAACTCTCCTGTGTAATAAATTGGACGGAGTGGTCAACGCCAGAGGCATTTCTTAGATTATTTGCACGAATGCATTGATATGTGTACTTAATTTTCTTTTCCTTTTTCTTTCTGTTGAAGTAATTGCATAAGTTTTGAAACGGTTATAGCCCTGATATGGCTCTACGCAGTCGGCTGGGCTTTAAACAAAAATAACAAATAACAATTTTCTCTTGAAAAAAAAACCCACCTCCAAACTCCAACGAGAACCGTTCTGACTTCCGCTCGCAGGCGGTGGGCAGTACTTACCAAAAGTGATTGACTGGAGAAATAAAAGCTCAGGAAAGCTGGAGGGAAAGAGAACACCAGGTAGACCCAGGGGGAAAATATTGGACGGACTTTGCAGGGTGGCTGAGGACAGAGAGGGTGGGAGATGTAATCGCAGCGACAAGGGATAGATTCGTATGGAGGACCATGATCGCCGACACCCTGCGGCAGGGCACATGATGATGATGATGATGATGGTGATGATGATGATGAAGATGATGATGATGATGATGATGATGATGATGACTGTTATGGTAAAAACTTGTGGTCAGGAATAAAAGGCCAAAGAACAAGTGAGACTGGTGTGGATTAGGTCTGCCTGTTATGGCTGGCATTAGTACCATGCTGACTGTGTCTGGATTGATGGGTCTATCTGTCAGTCTGTCTGCCAGTCTGTCTGTCAGTGTCAGTCTGTCTGTCTGTCTGTCTGTCCTGCTTCTTCATTACTGTCTGTCCGCCAAGTCTTGAAGACATAAAATTTGTCTGTTAAATAATCGGGAATCGGCCAAGCCAAAACAGCATTCAAGAAGATGAAAAGCGCTCTTACCAACAAATGCCCATCAATTAAGATCAGGAAGAGAGTTTTTGAATGTTATATAGAACCGTTGTTGTTGTACGGTTGTGAGGCGTGGACAGTCAACACGCAAAGAGAGAGAGAGAGAGAGAGAGAGAGAGAGAGAGAGAGGAGGAAAGAGAGAGAGAGTGAGAGGGAGGGAGAGAGAGAGAAAGAGAGAGAGAGAGAGGAGAGAGAGAGAGAGAGAGAACAGAACAAAAATGAAGAATCTGAAATGTGGTTTCTAACTAGAATGTTGAGAGTTTCATGGACAGCAAAGAAAACAAACGAGACAGTCTTGATGGAGGCAGACACAAGAATATCATTAATAAAGAAGATTAGGAAAGGACGAGCAACATTTATAGGACATTTTATGAGGAAAAGGGAATTAGAACACCTGGTCACAACAGGAAATCTGAGAGGAAAGAGATACACCATGTAGACCCAGGGAAAAATATTGGACGGACTTGCAGGGTGGCTGAGACAGAGAGGGTGGGAGATGTACTTGCAGCGACAGGGGAAAGATTCGTGTGGAGGGCCATGATCGCCAACGCCATGTGGCAGGACACATGATGATGATAAGTAGTCTGGTCACGCTCGCGTTCATTGAGTTCTGTCTGTTCCGCTTCCCCCGAGTCCTGAACGGTTCTGATGATTTTCACTTTTAACAGACAGTGTAGACTTTTCTGTCTTTAAAAACCAAGACCAAATAAACCTAATTGCTACTAACAGTCAGGATGGTCAAGCCATGCTAATAAAACCCTCTTTATGTAAAATAAAAATGGAAGAAAGGTATTATCAGTCCACTGTCTTCTTTTTGATTGTCCTATTCTCTTTACGATATATCATCATCATCATCATCATTCATCATCATCATCATCATCATCATCATCAGGTGCCCTGCCGCATGGCATTGGCGATCATGGACTTCCAACCATCTCTATCTCTCGTTGCCCCTAGCATCTCCCCCACCCTCCTCATCCCCAGCCACACTGCAAGTCCGTCCAGCATTCTCCCTGGGTCTACCTGGTGCTCTCTTTCCCTCCAGCTTTCCGTTGTGACCAGGTGCTCCAAATCCCCCTTTCCTCATAAAATGGCCTATAAATGTTGCCTTGCTTTTCCTAATCTTCCTTATGAGTGATCTACTTGTGTCTGCCTCCATCAAGACTGTCTCGTTTGTTTTCTTTGCTGTCCATGGAACTCTCAACATTCTTCTGAGAAACCACATCTCGGCTGCCTCAATCTGCTCTGGCTTTGCTTGCTGACTGTCCACGCCTCGCCTCCGTACAACAGTAATGATTCTATATAACATTCAAGGACTCTCTTTCTGATGTTAATTGATAGGCTATACGGTATATAGAAACAGCAATGTCGATTTTTCGTGTACTGACATAAGGGATATCTTTTACAACAAAAAGCCATAACATTATTCAAACTGTCCAGCTAATTCTCATACCCCCTGTTGTCAGATTGTTATGAACTGTTATTTAATTGTTGTACGTTGATATTGACATTACATTGATATGTGTGCTTAATTTTCATTTCTTTTTTTTTTCCTGTTGAAGTTTTGTATGCTCTGAAGCGGTTATAGCCCTGGTATGGCTGTACGCAGTCGGCTGGGCTTTAAACAAGAATAACAATAACAATGTTATTGCATTTGTTATAGATTATTATCTATTTTAATTTTTCCCCTTCTTCCTTTCGACCCCCCCCCCCCGTGAGTTTTTTGTTTCTTTTTCTTTCTTTCTTTCTTTCTTTCTTTCGTTCTTTTTCTTTCTTTCCTTCTTTCTTTTTCTTTTCTTTCTGCCTTTTTTCATTCTTCTTTCTTTCTGTCTTTTTGTTTCTTTTTTCTTTCTTTCTTTTTCTTTTCTTTCTTTTTGTTTTTGTCTTTTCTTTTTTTTATCTTTTTCTTT
>JAPXFY010000012.1:88581219-88586219 GCA_030674185.1 Monoplex corrugatus | reverse complement strand
AATACGTAATTCTATAGTATTATCAGCGTTGTGTGCACCTTGCTTAGCTGCTCTGTCTACTACTTCGTTGCCGTGAAGACCAACGTGAGAAGGCACCCAGCATAAACTGATATATGTACCATTTGTCCTTAAACGATGTATAAGATGATTTGCCTCAGTAATTAAGTCAGGTCTTGTGTCTGTATCAAAAGACTGTAAGGCATATAATACTGATTTTGAATCAACAAAGAGAACTACTTTGACAAATACAGGTTTAAGGTCTACTAAATAATGCAACGCTTGTATAATAGCGACTAATTCCGCTGTAAATATAGATATATTTGGCCCAATGAAAAATGACTTTTGTATTCTAAATTTTGGAACATAATACGCTGCTCCAGCAGATTTATTTTCTAATACTGACCCATCGGTAAAAATATGGAGGTGGGTACGGTATTTTTCATCGACGTGTTCTCTTGCTGTGCATATCGAAATGTTAATATTTTCATATTTCTTAGCATCTGTATAATCAATATCAAAAGTGTCTTTAAGCATTTCCCATGTAGGGATAGGCGTTGTGGATGGTGTCTCAGCTATTTCATCCAAATTTATGTTAGACTGTTTGACTAAGTCAGATACGTAAGTTGCAACAGTCATTTGTGATGAAATGTTGCTTGCTCGTTTTGGAAAGTCAACATCAGACCTTAGTTTAATTTCCTTGCTCACAAAATTGTCCGTTTGTGAAGTAGTTCTGACTGCAAACTTTGCTGTCGCTAGCTCACGATATTTGTTTAGAGACAGAATTCCAGCAACTTTGTACGTTTCCAGATTTGAAGCATGGACTGGTACACCTAGTGCAATTTTAAGACTTTTGCAGTCTAAGCTTTGAATCTTCTTTAGTAAATATTTTGGTGCACTGAAGAACACCTCTTGTGCATAGGATAATTTAGATCTTACAAGTGCTGTTGATAGATGAAGTAGTATGTTTGTATCCATTCCCCAGGGTAATCTGCTTATTATCTTTAGAAAATTTAGGGCTTTTCTTGCTTTTGTTAAAACATAATCAAAATGGACATTCCAGTTTAATTTCGATGTTATAAAAACTCCCAGAAATTTTACAACCTGTTTGTAATGTATCACTTCACCATGCAGTCTGAAAGTAGGCAACTTATTTAAAGTACCACCAGGATTAAATAGCATCATGTTAGTTTTTTCAGTTGATAACGATAGACCATTTTCTAACATGTAATTTCCAAGACTATCAAGATCAGATTGATACACCTTCCTGATGTAATTCTGTGCTCTCTGGGGAGTTGTCTTTTTTAAAGTAATAGTCATCCATATGCATATATCATCAGCGTACTGTACCAAAACAACACGATTTGAGAGTACATTAGGAAGATCATGTATAAGGATATTAAATAATATAGGTGCTATCACTGAACCTTGAGGAATTCCCATATCAAGACATCGTGAAGTAGAATAACTTGTTCCCACTCTTGCCTGAATTGTTCTATTGGCTAAATAGGACTTGATATAATTATACATATTGCCAGACAGACCAATAGATTTCAGCTTGTACAATAATCGTGTATGCCAAACTTGATCATAAGCTTTTTTCACATCAAAAAAGGTTGCTAAAAGACTTTTTCTACGGGCAAATTGTTGTTTTATCTGAGTTGTAAGTTTAACCAGGTGCTCAACTGTGGATCTCCCTTTTCTGAAACCTGCCTGGTTTACCGGAATAACGTTATTTTTATCACAGTAAATTTTTTAACATCACTAAAGGGGTAAGGCAAGGTTGCATCCTGTCTCCACATCTCTTCAGCATATACACTGAACATATCATGAGAGAAGCAGACATAGAAGACATGGGAGTAAATATTGGTGGTAGAAACCTGTCAAATTTACGCTACGCAGATGACACAGGATTACTGGCAGACAACATTACAGGCTCTAGGAGGATCCTGTACAGGGTAGACCGGGTTGGAAAGGCAGCTGGGCTGGACTTAAATTCAAAGAAGACAAAGGTTATGCATGTTGCAGGCAAATATAACACTAGACAGGACCAGATCATGCTAAACCAAGTCCCTCTAGAAAATGTCAAGGACTTTAGATATTTAGGTTCAGTCAAGACACACGATGGAACATGCTCAAAAGACATAAAGATGAGAATTGGAATGGCCAAGAACAGTATGGTTCAATTGAACAATATTTGGAAAGACCACAGCATAACAGCAGACCTTAAGATAAAACTCTTAAAATGTCTTGTCTGGCCAGTGATGTTATACGGCTGCGAGGCATGGACAATGAAGAAAGAGGATGAAAGACGAGTGGAAGCAGCAGAGCTGTGGTTTTACCGAAGACTGCTGAGGGTCAAATGGACGGATAGGCGCTCAAATGAAAGCATACTGAATGAGTTGGGTACTACACGCAAGCTTCTAGTACTCATACAACGGAGGAAACTGAAATATGTTGGACACGCAATCCGTAATGAGAGAACAGACTTGATGTCCACTGTCCTCCAAGGTAAAGTGGAAGGAAAGAGAAACAGAGGACGGCCACCTGCATCACTTGCTAGAAACATCACAAACATCAGTGGCAAGAAACTCCAGGAGGTGGTCAGACTTAGCCAAGATCGAGAGTGCTGGAGGCAACTTGTGAGGACATCATGTGCAGCGGCCAACACTGTTCCCGGTGACGCCGACAGGTGAGACAGGTGAGAATGTATAAGTCTGTTCAAGACCAATCTTTCCATTAGTTTGCTCGTATGGGACGTCAACGCAATAGGTCTGTAACTGTTTTTATTGTTTTTAGGCTTTCCTGCTTTTAATATGGGTATAACAACAGACTTTTGCCATACCTGTGGTACAGTTCCACTCACCCAGCATTTCTGAAAAATTTTGTGTAAGAATATAATATAATTTTCTGGAAGATGCTTAATCATTTCAGTTGAAACTGCATCGACACCTACCGAACTCCTTTTGTTGTGTAGAGACAAGATAGTGTTTTTTTAGCTCTTCTAGGGTGATCGGAGAATTAAACCAGCAATCATTCTGAGTTATTGGATGATTGAAGATAGGGTTGTTAGCTGCCGTTTCTCTGTAGTGTTTGCAGTTAGAAGACAACCCATCTACTTTACTATTTTCAGCAAAGAGTTCTACAAAGGTTTCAGCTTTGTCCATGTCGGAAGGAAATTTGTGGCATGTATCAATCATTATTGGAAATCTAGGTAAGTTGGCTCCGTTTTTCATTTGATTCATTTTTGTCCAGACTTTATGAAAATCCTTAAAATCTGAAATTTCTTTGGTGCAGTATGATGCCCAATAATCTTTCTTTGCTTCAGCAATGATTTTATTACACTGGATGTTAGCTTTTTTCATTTCCATGTGATCGTCCGGTTTTCTGCTTTTGATGTAGATTTTGAATTTATCTTTTTTATACTGAACTGCTTTCTCACATGCCTCTGTCCACCAAACATTACCCAAACGATTATTAGACTTAAAAGTTTTGAGTTTCGGAATGGAGAGGTCTGCAGCAGCTAGAACTGACTCCTGGAACTTAGAAAACATAACGTCTACATTTTCACTTTCATAATGCTTATATTCATGTTTAGCAAGAGCAGTCTGAAACATGGTCCAATCAGCACGTATGTAATTATATTTTGGTATAATGTCAGGAGTGCTGTCTTTCATCCTGATGTTGTCATTTGTTATTGTTATGATGATAGGTAAGTGATCACTTCCCAAAGTATCTCTGTGAGTGTCCCAGGTACAGCATGGTACTAATTCTGGTGATATTAGTGACAGATCGATGGCTGTTGCCCGGTGTTTGGAAACATCAGGAATTCTGGTGACACTCCCATCATTCAAAAGGTAAAGCGCACTGTCAACTATGTTTTCTACTAAACGATTGCTTGTAACAGTACAACAATCTTTTTCCCAAAACGGGGAGTGGGAATTAAAGTCTCCACCTATTAGCCATCTACCGTGCTGCAGATCCGGAATCGTACGCAGCCATTCTGTATTGTGGTCATTTGGACCTGTTGGCAGGTAGACTGACAAAACGTTCAGGATGAAAGAATTACTGAATTGTACTGTGGCAGCACAAGCGTGTAAGTCTTCAGTGGATGTTAAAACTGGGGAATTAAATATGTGATACTGTAACTCTTTAAGTATATATATCGCAGTAGCTACCTTCTTCCCGGGATTTCCTAAGTCATATATTGGAGGATAATAATAATTTTGGAGGTTGGGAAGTTTGGTTGGGATAACATTAAGGGACTGCAAAATTAAAACTTCACACTGATTTGATGAGAGAAAATGTTCCAGGTATGCGGAATTGGTGGAAATAGATCTACAATTCCACTGCAAAAATTTGATTTGTGATTGTTGGCGCAGTTTCATTGTTGGCTAATCTCCTATGTTAAATTAAAGGTTATTTGTTTGATAATCACGAAGACTTTGGTTTTCTGCGTACGAGAAAAAATGGCCAGAAAGAAAACATTAACTACTTAGACTACTAATAAAAGGTAGGGGGGAAAATGTAGTTAAAACTATGGGAAAAAGTCCTTCTAATAGAGAAAATAGGTAGATTATGAACAGAAACAAATAACAAATAAATAAAACAATGGTATACACGCCGTCAAATGTACGGAGATTATAGTCTGACCGAGTCTTGATAGTCTGACTAAGTAAATTCTAGCGTTTGTATACTTTCATCAAGGGAATTGTCAGAGATGATGAGGAAAAAGTCCTGTGACAAGAATCGTTGATAACTGTAGATCTACTAAAACATATCATATTGCAGCCACCACGGTTCGTAGTTGTTAAAATGGTGGAACCTTCCTCGGGGGAATCTAGAAGAGTGTAGCCGTGAAGAACGTGATCGTGTTGTTCTCCTAGGGGTCTCCCAAAAGAGATCCCCAACGTGTCTTCCCAGGTTCCCCGCTATCACGCTGCTTCCTCTGGCAGTGGGGTGTATATTGTCGTGAAGAAACTGCTGGTTGGTGCGAAGGTTTT
>JAPXFY010000012.1:88561219-88576219 GCA_030674185.1 Monoplex corrugatus | reverse complement strand
TTAGTTTATGTGTGTTGTATGTGTGTGTGTGTGTTTGTGTGTGTGTGTGTGTGCACGTATGTTTGTATTTGAGAAAGAAAAAGAGAGAGAGAGTGTGTGTGTGTGTGTGTTTGTGTGTGTGTTTGTTTGTTGTGTGTGTTCGTGTGAGTTTGACAGCGGTGCATGCGTACGTGAACGTGCGCATATGTTTACATGCGCCCACCTACGAGCATGCATAATAAGTTAGCCGCTACATTTCATTCACGAGCCGACAGACAGATAGACAGACAGACAGACACCATACCATGCAGTCGACATGAAATAATCCCCTATTTCTTCCAGAGTCATTAGAAAATAAGGAGGCCTCTTTCGCTGTGTGGAGTAGAGAAATGCATTGGCTGCAACACGGCGAGCCAGCTCTGGAACATAGCGAGAAGAATCGATCTTCAGGGAGAAGGCAGTCGCATCGACTCTGGAACCAGAGGCGACTTTTCTATAGACTGTTCCAGAGGGCATCATTATTCTCAGGGAAATCCATATGTGCTGTACTTCTCCATCAGAAGATAAGCCTGCCTACCGAAATGGAAAGGAAAAAGTAAATATCTCAATACTTGTTACTACGTAGTAATTCTCTTTCGTGTTTGATGTTGGTGTGTTTTTATCTTGCTATAATCTTGTCGTGTTTTTGTGATTAAAAAAAAGCGTCGGTATAAGGAAGTTGATTCTGCTCACACCTTATATTGTAGATATTTGAGATTTTGTTGTCATATTAGAAAATAGAATAAAGAACCAACAACAACCAATCAACCAACCACCAACAACCAACCAACCAACCAACCAACCAACCAACCAACATCAACAACCAACCAATTAATCAACTAACGACCAACATCAACCAACCAACCACAACACAACAACCAACCACAACAACAACCAACCAACCAACCAACCACAACAAACAACCAACCAACAACCAACCAACATTATCACCAACCAACCAACAACAACAACTAACCAACAACAACAACCAACGTTATCAACCAACCAACCAACAACATTATCAACCAACAACCAACCAACCAGTTATCACCAACCAACTAACCAACCAGTTATCAACCAACAACAACCAACCAGTATCAACCACAACCAACAACAGTTATCAACCAACCAACCAACCAACCAACCAGTTATCAACAACAACCACCAACCATATCAACCAACCAACCAACCAACAGTATAACCAACCACCAACAACCAGTTATCAACACCACCAACCAACAACCAACCAGTATCACAACCAACAACAACCGTTATCAACCAACAACCAACCACCATATCAACAACACACCAACCAGTTATCACAACCAACAACCAACAACAACAACCAACAACAACCAACCAACCAGTTATCAACCAACAACCAAAGTTATCAACCAACAACCAACAACCAACCAGTTATCAACCAAACCAACCAACCAACCAGCAACCAACCATCCAACCAGTTATCAACCAACCAACCAACCAACCTGCCAACCAACCAGCCAACCAACCAACCAGTTATCAACCAACCAACCAACACCAACCAGCCAACCAACCAACCAACCAGTTATCAACCAACCAGCCAACCAACCAGCCAACCAACCAACCAACCAGTTACAACCAACCAACCAACCAACCAACCAACCAACCAACCAACAACCAGCCAACCAACCAACCAACCTAGATCCTCATGTAGATTCCCTTTTGCGAAAGAGAACTCTCAAGATTTATCTATTGATTTTCAGATGCATTTTGTTTCTGATACAAAATCCATCCATCCATCCATCCATCCATCCATCCATCCATCCATCCATCCATCCATCCATCCATCCATCCATTCATCCAGCCAGCCATCCACCCATCCATCCATCCACCCACACACCCATCCATCCATCCATCCTTCATCCATCCATCTATCCATCCATTATAATAATGATAATAATACATTCTCAATTCGACTCCCTGCGCTATTACATAAATAATCTCACACACATACCAACAGCATCATTTTTCAATCACACACACACACACACACACACACACACACACACACACACACACACACACACACACACACACACACACACACACACGCACACACAACACATACACACACACATACACACGCACACACATACAAGAAAAAGAAGGGGATACTTATCCATCCATCCATCCATCCATCTATCCATCCATCCATTCATCCAACCATCCATCCATCAGCTATCCTTATTGCATCATCAATCAACCGTCATCTATCCATGAGCCATCTATCATCCCTTCATCATGTCTCTTGTCATCCATACATCATCAATCATCCGTCATCCATTCATTCCTCCCTCTAAAACCATCAGTAGTGCCCTCAGGGTCATCATCAGGTGCCCTGCCGCATGGCGCTGGCGATCATGGACTTCCATCTGCCTCTATCTCTCGTTGCCCCTAGCATCTCCCCACCCTCCCCGTCCCCATCCTCAGGGTACCTGCCCGTTTATCTATCTGTCCGTCCGTGCCTTCATCAGTCCGTTTATTAGTTATCATCCATCCACCTACACACTATCCATTTGTCTATCCATCCACCTAGCTATCTGTCCGTCCGTACGTCCATCTGTTTATCAACCCCGTTGTATGTAGAATTGTTATCTTCGTGTGCGCTGGTTTGCTGCTATGGTCGCTATGACTTCGTTCATTACCACAAGAAGATATGCAGCTATCATGATTATACAAGCTGTTTCTACGCTTATCGGCAACTATGACACTCTGTACAATGCCTCTCTCTGTCTGTCTCTTGTCTATCTGTCTATCTGTCTATCTGTCTCTATGTCTCTGTCTCTGTCTCTCTGTCTGTCTCTCTTCTCTCTCCCTCTCTCTCTCTATGTCTCTTCTTTTCTCCCTCTCTTTCTATGTGTGTGTATTTCTGCCCTGTCTGTCTCTTTCCCTTCTCTCTCTCTCTCTCTCTCTCTCTCTCTCTCTCTCTCTGTGGCATATGTCACTACCTTAGAAAAATGTAATTTTGCTCTGGTTGTTTCTATCCCTCCCCCCCTCTCTCTTTCTTTCTTTCTTTCTTTCTTCTTGTCTCTCTCTGTCTCTATCTGTCTCTGCCTCTGTCTGTCTGTATGTCTGTCTGTCTGTCTGTCTCCTCTCTCTCTCTCCTGTCTCTCTCTGTCTTTGGCTGTCTGTCTCTCTCTCTGTCTCAATATCTCTGTCTCTCTCTGTGTCTTTGTCTGTCTGTCTGTTTGTCTCTCTTTCTCAGTATCTCTCACTTTCTCTCTCTCTCTCTCTCTCTCTCTCTCTCTCTCTCTCTCTTCTCTCTCCTCTCTTTCCGTGGGATATGTCACTACCTTCGAAAATAAAAAAGAAATTATTATGTAATTTTGCTCTGATTGTTTCTATCCCCCTCTCTCTCTTTCTTTCTTTCTCCTTGTCTCTATCTGTCTCTCTCTCTCTGTTTTCTCTCTGCTTGTCTGTCTGTCTGTCTCTCCCTCTCTTTTCCTTCTCTCTGTCTCTCTCTGTGTCTCCTGTCTGTCTTTTGTCTGTCTGTCTGTCTGTCTTTTCGCTCTTCTTTCTTTCTCTCTCTCTCTCTCTCTCGCTCTCTCTCTCTTTCTCTCTCCCTCCCTCCTTCTCTCTCTCTCTCTGAGTCATTCTCTTTCTCTTTCTCTCTCTCTCTTTCTTTCCTCTTTCTCTCTCTCTCTTTCTCTCTCTCTCCCTCTCTCTCTCTCTCTCCCCCCCCTCTCTCTCTGTCCCTCTGTCTCTCTGTCTCTGTCTCTCTGTCTCTGTCTCTCTGTCTCTGTCTCTCTGTCTCTGTCTCTCTGTCCCTCTCTCTCTCTCTCACTCTCTCTGTCTCTCTGTCTCTGTCCCTCTCTCTCTCTTGTCTCTGTCTCTCTGTTTCTGTCTCTGTCTCTCTGTTTCTGTCTCTCCGTCTCTCTGTCTCTGTCTCTCTCTGTCTCTCTGTCTCTCTGTTTCTCTGCTCTCTCTCCCACCCCTCTCTCTGGCTTATGTCACCACGATCGTAAGTAAAAGAAATATGTAATGTTCTTGTTCTCTCTCTCTCTTTCTCTGTCTCTGTCTCTCTCTTCTCTTCTCTTCTCTCTCTTCTCTCTCTCTCTCTCTCTCTCTCTCTCTTTGTCTCTCTCTCTCTCTCTGTCTGCGCCTGCTCTACAGAAATGTGAACCATAGGAAAGAAGTCAGACAGGAACTGTGCACAAATCTTAAACAAACAACATTTCTCTGAAAGCCATGGAAACAGTCCAGAATTTTCAGAGAATGGCGAAGCAGTAAAGCCTGGAAGCTTAAGCATACTCGGGTGTAAAAGAGCCATCGAAGACGACAGAATATTCCAGAATAGCATCAGAAACGGCTGGACCTTTCCTTCCAGAAAAATCGATATTTTCTCTAGCGCGCGCTTACACACACACACACACACACACACACACACACACACACACACACACACACACACACGGGCTACCACTGCCAAGCTCTGTGTGTATGTTGTTTTGACAGCTTCTGGTAGCGGTGTGGTTTTTGCTTCTTGGATGTGAGGATCACTGTACGACTGTCCATCAAATGTTGTTATTTCGGAGTTTGTTTGTGAATTAAATTTTGTCTATTTATTTTTTTTTATATTTCGGAGTTATATTTGTGAACTAAATGTTATCTATTTATCTATTATTTGGGATTTATGTTGTGAATTAAAACTGTTTTTCTGTTGTCAATTAAATGTTATAATTTCGGAGTTCTGTTTGTGAATTAAATTTTTTGTCTATTTATTTTTTTTGAATTTCGGAGTTATATTTGTGAACTAAATGTTATCTATTTATCTATCATTCGGGATTTATGTTGTGAATTACATGTTTTTCTGTGTATTTATTATTTCAGGGTTATGTTGTGAATAAATGTTATCTATTTATTCATTATTTTGGAATTATGTGGAGAATGAAATGTTATCTATTTATTCACTATTTCGGAGTTAAATTGTGAATGAAATGTTGTGTATTTATTTATTATTTCGAAATTATGTCGTGTATTAAATGTTATCTATTGATTTATTATTTCGGAGTTAGGTTTTGAAAGAAATGTTATATCTATTTATATATCATTTCGGAGTGATGTTGTGAATTAAGTACTATTTATTTAGTTATTATTTCGGAATATTGTGAATTAAATGCTATTTATTCATTATTTTGAGTTATGATGTGAATTAAATGTTATCAGTTTATTTATTATTTCGGAATTATGTCGGTGAATTAAATGTTATCCCTTTATTGATCATTTCTTAGTTAAGTTGTGAATTAAATGTTATTATTTATTCATTATTTGGGAGTTATGCTGTGAAGTAATTGTCATCGATTTTAATTTTTTTTATTTCGGAACAATGTCGTGAATTAAATGTTATCTATTTATTTATCATTTCGGAGTTAGGTTGTATATATTTATTACTTCTTAGTTGGGTTGTGAATTAAATGTTATTCATTTACTGATTATTTCGGATGTTTGTTTGTAAATCAAATGTATTTATTTATTTATTATTTCGTGGTTATGCTGTGATTAAATGTTATGTTTATTCGTTATTTCGGAGTTACATTGTGAATGAAATGTTAACTACTTATTCACTATTTCAGAGTTACGTTGTGAATTAAATGCTGTCCTTTTCTTTATTTTTTTGTAGTTATGCTGTGGATTAAATGTTGTTTACTCATTAATTCGGAGTAAGATTGTGAATTAAATGTTATTTATTTATGTATTTATCTATTCATTTATTCATTCATTCATTTTAAGTACTTCAATTCAAGTACAAGTACCATTGTTTTATTCATTGGTGTAATTTTTTTCATGGCGGATAACATATAAATTATATCAGAGAAAGAGTGAGAGAGAGAGAGAGAGAGACAGACAGACAGACAGAGACAGAGAAGAGAGACAGAGAGAGACAGAGACGGGACAGAGACACAGAGAGAGAGAGAATGAGAGAGAGAGAGACAGAGAGAGACAAAGAGAGAGAGAGAGACAGAGAGTGACAGAGAGACAGAGAGAGACAGACAAGGAGAGAGACAGAGACAGAGACAGAGAAACAGAGAAGGACAGAGACAAAGAGAGAGAGAGAGAGAGACAGACAGACAGAGACAGAGACAGACAGACAGAGATAGACAGAGACAGAGAGACAGATACACAGAGAGAGAGACAGAGAGAGACAAAGAGAGAGAGAGAGAGACAGACAGAGAGTGACAGAGAGACAGAGAGAGACAGACAAGGAGAGAGACAGAGACAGAGAAACAGAGAAGGTCAGAGACAAAGAGAGAGAGAGAGACAGACAGACAGACAGATAACTTATCATTATATCAGAGAAAGAGAGAGAGAGAGACAGAGAGACAGACAGAGACAGAGACAGAGAGACAGAGAGACAGACAGAGACAGAGACAGAGACACAGAGAGAGAGAATGAGAAAGAGAGAGACAGAGAGAGACAAAGACAGAGACAGAGACAGAGAGACAGACGGAGAGTTCTGGATATTCACATCGGTTGTCGTCAACCACCCATCATAATACAGGAGGGTGCAAAAGTAGGTATACAGTAAGTATCACATCATTATTATAATGCTTAATTCCGCTCTCGATTAGAGGAGTGTGTGAATACCGACGGCAAGCAGTTTGAGTATCTGAGGGATTAAGGCTGTGCTTGTTATTACATGTATATGCAATATTCATTTGTTTGTATAATAAATGCAATGAGTATTGTACGTGTTTTCTTTTTTCATAACTGTATACCTACTTTTGCACCCCCCTGTATAAACTCAAAATCTACTACGATTCAATAATATTTTAGGAACAGCAATGGCTGCTTAAAACTCGTACGATTCGAATCTCTCGCAATATTTTAGTGGAGACATTGCTTACAATTGCTTAAAAAAAGATCATATGTGATTTACTATGATTACCATGTTGTTGTTTTTTTTTATACATAGGCACATCTGAGCTCTTATGGCAGCATATTGTCATTCTAGATGTTTGGGAAGTTAACTCTTTAACTCCCGCACCCTATCTACCAACTGCAGAAACTTAACTCTTTGACTCCTTCACCCAATCCGCCGGCTTCCTGCACAAAGCTGGTGGATAGAGTGTCGGAGTCAAAGGGTTAAGTTGTTGCTTTGCTAGCATGGTTGACAGTGCAGGATGCTGGTAGACAGGGTGCGGAAGTCAAAGGGTTAATAAACGTGTAGGAATTTACGACTTGCAAAGTTGAGAGAGCAGAACGCGAAGTCAACAAAAGGTCAGGCAAGGACGAAAAATGGAAGGAGAGAGAGAGAGAGAGAGAGAGAATAAAAACCGAAAGAGAAAAGAAAAATGGAGACGAAGAAAGGAAGGAAGGGAGAAATCAAAAAAGAATTAAAAGAAGACGAAGGAAGAAGGAGAAAAATAATGGAGTGTAGTTCCGTTTGGAGATGACGTGGCTTCTTACTCTTTGGGCCATTTTCCTTTCATCTTCCGCTTCTTCATTTTTTTCACTCCAGCATTCTTCCTCCAAGATCTCGCTCTTGGCCCCCCCCTTCTCTCTCTCTCTCTCATACACACCACACACACACACACACACACACGTACACACACATATACACACACACACTTCTCTCTCTCTTTCTCTCTCTCTTTCTCTGTCTTTCTCTGTCTTTGTCTATATGTGTGTGTGTGTGTCCATGTGTCTGTCTCTGTCTGTTTCTCTCTCTCTCTAGCTCTCTCCCTATCTTTCACACACACACACACAACAACACACACACACACACACACACACACACACACACACACACAGACACAGACACACACACAACACACACACCACACACACACACACACATACACACAGACACATAGCACACTTATTTCTCTTTCTTTCTCTCTCTCTCTCTTTCTCTCTATCTTCGTCTCTCTCTTTCTCTCTGTCTCTGTCTATCTGTCTCTGTTTCTGTCTCTCTGTCTGTCTCTATCTGTCTGTCTGTCTGCCTCTCTCTCTCTCTCTTTGTGTCTTCTGTCTGTCTGTCTGTCTGTCTGTCTCCTCTTCGCTTTCTTCCTCTCTCTCTCTCTCTCTCTCTCCTCTTTCCTCTCTTCTCCTTCTATATTTTTTTTAAAATTATTGTCGACCATCGTTGACGGCCACTGTCTGACAGCCGAAACGGGGGAGATGAGAGATAGACCAGGCAATCAAAGAACTTCTTGTTCGTGGGCCCATGATCAGCAGTGTCTTGCTAGGAATGGCTCTTCAGATGCACCCTAGGCCTCCCCGCCAAAGAGAGATGCATGCACCTCCATCGGACAGCTTTTGAAGTCGGTGGACGAAGAGTGGGGGGGGGGGGGTGATTGAAGAGGACGGTTGTAAGGACGAGTGTGGTAGGGTGGTGGTAGTGATGGTGGTGGTGGTGGTGGTGGCTTTGGTGGCTTTGGGGGTGTGGTGGTTAGGAGTGTGTGTGGGATGTTAAGATAAGGGGCACAATGTCTTGGGACTTATTCAGGGCAGACAACTTTGAGTTTGCTGTTTTTGTTTTTTGAAGAATGCCCTTTTTTTCAAAGCTGAGTAGATGCATCGAATATTTTCAAAGAAAATGTAAACAAACAACACAACAAAACAAACATAACAATGAGCGAAACAAACAAATCAAAACACAATTCAAGCCAATGGTACATGACACCCTACAATTTGTGGTTAGTTGCTAAAAGGAATGTTAACCTTGTTCTGCAGTATCAACAACCAAAACTAACCCTCATTCCTCAAGCTAATCACCATTTTCTGTATATTGAAACTGGCTTGGACAGCATCGGGATATTTTCAAAGATGTTAATACACACCATGCAATAATTTAATTGATTCTCACTACCAGCAGTTCTGAGAAACTACATCAAGAAGAATGCGAGAATCAAAGTTTGGTTGATATTGACAGCCTACACCAGTTGTGGCTAGTTGCAACAGCAAGGGATATGTTAACCTTGATTCCTGCACTCTATCCAACATGCAAAAACTTGACCGTCGATTCCCTCATGCTAATCACCATGTTCCTGCAAGAAACTGGTGGACAGGGTGCGGGAGTCAAAGGGTTAATACACCTCAGTGTTTTTATTTGTCGTTTCTTCTGACTCCAGTGTTTTTGAGTAAACTACATCAAGAAGAATCCGGCGAGAATGTCCAAGTTGTTGATAAATCCCTAGTTTCAGGTACAACTATGGTCCAGTTGAAAGTCATCTCCCCTTAGGCCTCTTTTGTCAAGGGAAGTGAAGATTTGGAAAGGAGGAAGATAGAAAACACACAGTGACCACAAAATCGATCTATGAGAAAATGTTACCATGTTGATGTCTTTTTTCGTGATAGCTAGCTAGCTAGATAGAAGATAGCTAGACAGATAGCTAGACAAACATATAGATAGATAGGTAGACAGACAGACAGATAGATAGACAGACAGACAGACAGATAGATAGATAGACAGACAGACAGATCGATAGGTGAGAGATAGATAGATAGATAGATAGATAAATAGACAGATAGATAGACAGACAGATAGACAGATAGAAAGACAGACAGACAGATAGATAGATAGATAGATAGATAGATAGATAGATAGATAGACAGACAGACAGACAGATAGACAGATAGAAAGACAGACAGACAGACAGACAGATAGATAGATAGATAGATAGATAGACAAACAGACAGACAGACAGATAGACACATAGACAGATAGATAGATAGACAGACAGACAGACAGACAGATAGATAGATAGATAGATAGATACATAGATAGACAGACAGATAGATAGATAGATAGATAGATAGAAAGATAGATAGATAGATAGATAGATAGACAGACAGATAGATAGAAAGATAGACACATAGATAGATAGATAGATAGATAGATAGATGGATAGATTGATAGATAGATAGATAGGTAGGTAGGTAGGTAGATGGATAGATAGATAGATAGGTAGACAGATAGATAGATAGACAGACAGACAGATAGATAGATAGATAGATAGACAGACAGACAGACAGACAGATAGATAGATAGACAGACATATAAATAGATAGATAGATAGATAGACAGATAGATAAATAGATAGATAGTAGAAAGATAGATAGATAGACAGACAGATAGACAGATAGAAAGACAGACAGACAGATAGATAGATAGATAGACAAACAGACAGACAGACAGATAGACACATAGACAGATAGATAGATAGACAGACAGACAGATAGATAGATAGATAGATACATAGATAGACAGACAGATAGATAGATAGAAAGATAGATAGATAGATAGAATGACAGACAGATAGATAGAAAGATAGACACATAGATAGATAGATAGATAGATAGATAGATAGATGGATAGATTGAGAGATAGATAGATAGGTAGATAGGTAGGTAGATGGATAGATAGATAGATAGGTAGACAGATAGATAGATAGACAGACAGACAGATAGATAGATAGACAGACAGACAGACAGATAGATAGATAGATAGATAGATAGACAGACATATAAATTGATAGATAGATAGATAGATAGATATAGTTGCACGAGCTTAGATCTCATTTGCATACACACACACACACACACACACACACACACACACACATACACACACACACACAACATACACACACACACACAAACATACGCACACACACACACACACACACACACACACACACACACACACACACACACACACACACAAGTCCTACCAAATCTGACATCCACACGTATCTGATACTGCCAGACTTTCAAAGAACGAAAAACACAAGCGTGCGAAACGTCAACCTGGTGTAACTGAACGAAAAACACAAAGCGTGCGAAACGTCAACCTGTGTAACTGAACGAAAAACACAAAGCGTGCGAAACGTCAACCTGGTGTAACTGAACGTAAAAACACAAAGCGTGCGAAATGTCAACCTAGTGTAACGAATTACACAGCTGCAATAATGGCGAACCACCGTCCTCTCACTGTACAACTGAAGCCAGAGCGAGAGAAAATCCACCACCTCTTCCCACTTACCTCCCCTGAAAAATCCATACCGAGGACACAGACTTTTGTACAGTCCAGCTAAGGGAGAGAACTACAGTTAGAGGGGGGGGGGGTAACTAAAAAAAATTCACGGATCCAATCAATTCTTCCTGCGATAACTGCAATTCTCACTCGACGAAATTATTTTCTTTAGTGTTAATTGAAGGGTGCTGGTCGAAATTGTGGAAACGTTTACGAGCAGACTTGCGGGAATCCTATGATCATTCAGAGAGATTCATATTACGTTGAAACTTGCAGCTGATAAAGATAAGTCAATAAAGAAGACAGATAGAAAGAAAGAAAGAAACAAACAAACAAATAGATAAATAAAATATGTAATAAATGAACACATAAACAAACAAACAAATAAATGAATAAATGAATGAATGAATGAATGAATGAATGAATGAACATCATCATCATTCATCATCAGGTGCCCTGCCACATGGCGTTGGCGACCATGGACTTCCAACCATCTCTATCTCTCGTTGCCCCTAGCATCTCCCCCACCCTCCTCTCCCCAGCCACTCTGCAAGTCCGTCCAGCATTTTCTCTCTGGGTCTACCAGGTGCTCTCTTTCCCTCCAGCTTTCCCGTTGTGACCAGGTGCTCCAAATCCCCCTTCCTCATAAAATGGCCTATAAATGTTGCCTGTCTTTTCCTAATCTTCCTTATTAGTGATCTACTTGTGTCTGCCTCCATCAAGACTGTCTAGTTTGTTTTCTTTGCTGTCCATGGAACTCTCAACATTCTTCCTAGAAACCACATCTCGGCTGCCTCAATGAACATATCTCGGCTGCCTCAATGAACATATCTCGGCTGCCTCAATGAACATATCTAAGAAAAGCAGAATAAAGAAAAAAAGCGGAGATGGGGGGGGCGGGAAACGTGTGTGTGTGTGTGGGGGGGGGGGGGAGCAGACAAAAGGATAAGAAAGATTTTTTGTTGATATTACTGTTTTATTTTATTATATTTCCTTTCATTTTGTTTAATTTTTTTTTTCATTATGTTTGATTTGATTTGATTTATTTCATTTTATTTTACTTTACTTTATTTTATTTATTTCTTTTATTTTGTTTTGTTTTATTTTGATTTATTATATTTTATTTTTATTTTATTTTATTTCATTTTATTTCATTTCATTTATTTTATCTATTTTAATTATTTTTTCATTTTATTTTTGTTGGAACGTTTCCATTTTTATCAGGTATAAATACTTTGCTGGCTGTGCGTTGTGCAGCCAGTTGTTGCTGTACACTCCGCACACTCTGCATACTCCATCTTCAGTGGGTGTGCATGTTGGATAATTTCACGTTTCTATACGCTGGTAAAAAAACCCAGAAAAAAAAAAAAAAAAAAAAAAACCTGAAATACGTAGGCCATGCCATCAGAAACACCAAAACAGATCTGACGTCAACGGTCCTACAGGGAAAAGTTGAGGCAAGGAAAAGTAAGGGACGACCCCACACCTCCTTTTTCAACAACATCCCTGATGTCTATGGTCTGGGGATCCAGGAGGTCGCCCATGGATGTCTCAATCGTGCGACCTGGAGAAGACTTGTGACTGTCGAGCGTGGCTGCTACCACCGATCCCGGCGAGGGAGAGAGGTGAGATGAGATATGCCAGTCACCGACATAACATAGATGCTCATTAGGGTGTATAGCTGATGTTTTGAATGTATATACACACAGCATTCAAGAAGATGACAAGCATTCTTACCAACAAATGCCTATCAATTAACACCAAAAAGAGAGTCCTTGAATGTTATATAGAACCAATACTGTTGTATGGATGCGAGGCGTGGACAGTCAGCAAGCAAAGCCAGAGCAAGATTGAGGCAGCTGAGATGTGGTTTCTCAGAAGAATGTTAAGAGTTCCATGGACAGCAAAGAAAACAAACGAGACAGTCTTGATGGAGGCAGACACAAGTAGATCACTCATAAGGAAGATTAGGAAAAGACAGGCAACATTTATAGGCCATTTTATGAGGAAGGGGGATTTGGAGCACCTGATCACAACGGGAAAGCTGGAGGGAAAGAGAGCACCGGGTAGACCCAGGGAGAAAATGCTGGAGGGACTTGCAGAGTGGCTGGGGACGAGGAGGGTGGAGGAGATACTAGGGGCAACGAGAGATAGAGACAGATGGAAGTCCATGATCGCCAACGCCATGCGGCAGGGCACCTGATGATGATGATGTTACACACAAACAGGGTTTAGTCACAAATGTAGGTCTACACATGTTTCAGTTTTGGTTTCAATTTCTCAAGATGACGTCTCTGCGCTTGGAATGAATTCCATATGCACCAACCTCACAGGTGCCATGTGATGGAGAAAATCCAGAATGATCATGGCACAAGCCTTAAGCCTGCGCATAAACCCAAGAGTTGGCCAGATCCCGAGGTACTACCTAGTTAGTTCCATACACGCTGAGGTCGTAGGGGAGGGAGTTGACAGAAACTTCAACTTTTCCCGGGGCCAGCACTATGAGGGCAGCGCCCATCCCCTCATCCTCGCTTTAAATTCATATTCATGTTCGCATCTTTTTTTTTTTAATCAAGACTTCAGAAAGGCAAGAAGGCTTATTGGTCTTCAGGAGGTGGGGAGAAAGAGAGAGAGAGAGAGAGAGAGAGAGAGAGAGAGAGAGAGACAGACAGACAGACAGAGACAGAGAGAGAGACAGAGAGAGAGACTGAGACAGAGAGAAAGAAGAGAGAGAGAGAGAAAGAGAGAGAGAGAAAGAGGAGAGAGAAGAGAGAGAAGAGAGAAGAGAGAAAAGAGAGAGAAGAGAGAAAGAGAGAGAGAGAAGAAAGAGAGAAGAAAGAGAGAAAGAAGAGAGAGAAAGAGAGAAAGAGAGAAAGAGAGAAAAAAGAGAGGAGAAGAGAGACAGAAAGAGAGAGAGAGAGAGAAAGAGAGAGACAGAGAGAGAAAAAGAAAGAGAGAGAAGAGAAAGAGAGAGAGAGAGAAAAGAGAGAGAGAAGAGAAGAGAGACAGAGACAGAAGAGAAAGAGAGAGAGAAAGAGAAGAGAAGAGAGAGAGAGAGAAAGAGAGAGAGAGCACACGACAAAGAGAAGAGAGAGAAAGACAGACAGAGAGAGAGAGAAGAGAGGGAGAGAAAGAGAGAGAAAAAGAGACAGAGGACAGAGAGAGAGAAGTGAGAGGGAGAGATAGAGAGAGTAGTAGAGTCGACATCGATCAATATTTGGAAGAAAGATTACAGAGCTTAGAGAAGGGGGGGGGGGGGGGAGGGACCAGATCACTAAATACACATATTTCTTGACAATGTGTCAGCATCTTAGCAGTGTTTTAGGATTGAATATAAACATGTGGGGAAGTGGAGTGAGTGCTGGTTCTTTAAAACTCCTCCAGAAAAATGTTTTG
The DNA here is from genome assembly GCA_030674185.1 of Monoplex corrugatus. NCBI lineage: Eukaryota > Metazoa > Mollusca > Gastropoda > Littorinimorpha > Ranellidae > Monoplex > Monoplex corrugatus. The sequence goes on along the minus strand of JAPXFY010000012.1, from coordinate 88,561,785 downwards.
AAAAAAACAAACTTGCAAATAAACAGAACACACAGACACACGCACACACATGCACACACATACACATACACACACACACACACACACACACACACACACATTCACACACATACACACACACATACACACACATTCACACACATATACATACACACCAAAACACACACCGAAACACACACCGAAACACACATACCCATACCATACACATACACTCACACACACACACACACACACACCACACACACACACACACACACACACACACACACACACACACATACACACACACACATACACACATACATACACACACACACATCAGAGAGACAGGGAGAGAAGAGAGAGAGAGAGACAGGCAGACAAAGAAAGAGAGAGAGAGAGAGAGAAAGAGAGAGAGAGAGCGAGAGAGAGAGAGAAAGAGACAGACAGACAAACAGACAGACAGAGGGACAGAGAGAGAGAGACAGAAAGAGAGACAGAGGCACAGAGAGAGAGACAGAGATGGAGAGAGACAGAGAAAGAGAGACAGAGAAAGAGAGATAGAAAGAGAGAGAGAGAGAGAGAGA
>JAPXFY010000012.1:88548719-88553719 GCA_030674185.1 Monoplex corrugatus | reverse complement strand
TTGTCTGGTCTCAAAAAGATTTTTTGTTCTTTTCGCTACATCTGCAGTGCATTCGTACCGTAACATTGCATCATGATCATTTGTATGTGTAGAATGCTGCAACTGTCTTATAAAAGGTCTTTAACTTCTTGTCTTTCAGTTCAGTAAAAACACAGGAAACAAACATATTTTCACAATCACATCAGCAACAAACATAATATTCACACAGTCACATCAGCAACAAACATAACATTCACACAATCACATCAGCAACAAACATCATATTCATACAATCACATCAGCAACAAACATAACATTCACTCAATCATCAGTAACAACAATCATATTCACACAATCACATCAGAACAACATCATATTCACACATCACATCAGCAACAAACATAACATTCACACAATCACACAGCAACAAACATCATATCGCACAATCACATCACAACAACAAACATCATATTCACACAATTACATCAGCAACAAGCATCATATTCACACAATCACATCAGCAACAACATCATTTCACACAATCACATCAGCAACAAGCATATATTCACACAATCACATCAGCAACAAACATCATATTCATACAATCACATCAGCAACAAACACAACATTCACACAATCACATCAGCAACAAACATCATATTCACACAATCACATCAGCAACAAACATAAATTCACTCAATCACATCCAAACAAACATCTTCACACAATCACATCAGCACAAACATATATTCACACATCACATCAGCAACAAACATATATTCACACATTCACATCAGCAACAAACATGATATTCACACAATCACATCAGCAACAAACATCATATTCACACAATCACATCAACAACAAACACATATTCACACATTCGCATCAGCAACAACATAAATTCACACAATCACATCAGCAACAAACATAATTCACACAATCACATCAGCAACGAACATATATTCACACAATCACATCAGCAACAACATAACATTCACACAATCACATCAGCAACAAACATCATATTCACACAATCACATCAGCAACAAACATATATTCACTCAATCACATCAGTAACAAACATATATTCACACAATCACATCAGTAACAAACATATATTCACACAATCACATCAGAACAACATAATATTCACACAATCACATCAGCAACAAACATATATTCACACAATCCATCAGCAACAACATCAATATTCACACAATCAATCACAACAAACATAATATTTACACAATCACATCAGCAACAACATATATTCACACAATCACATCAACAACAAACAAACATTCACACAATCACATCAGCAACAAGCAATCATATTCACACAATCACATCAGCAACAAACATAATATTACTCAATCACATCAGCCAACAAATCACATCACACAACCATTTCACACAATCACATCAGCAACAAACATAATATTCACACAATCACATCAGCAACAAACATGATATTCACACAATCACATCAACAATAACATAACATTCACACAATCACATCAGCAACAAACATAATATTCACACAATCACATCAACAACAAACATGATATTCACACAATCACATCAGCAACAAACAATATTCACACAATCACATCAGCAACAAACATGATATTCACACAATCACATCAGCAACAAACATAACATTCACACAATCACATCAGCAACAAACATCATATTCACACAATCACATCAGTAACAAACATCATATTCACACAATCACATCAGCAACAAACATAATATTCGCACATATCACATCAGCAACAAACATCATATTCACACAATCACATCAGCAACAAACATAATATTCACACATTCACATCAGCAACAAAATAAATTCACACAATCACATCAGCAACAAACATATATTCACACAATCACATCAGCAACAAACAATATCACATCAATCACATCAGCAACAAACATATATTACACAATCACATCAGCAACAAACATCATATTCACCACAATCACATCACACAAACAAACATATATTCACACAATCACATCAGCAACAAACATCATATTCACACAATCACATCACACAAACATAATCATTCACATAATCACATCAGCAACAAACATCATATTCACACAATCACATCAGCAACAAACATTATATTCACACAATCACATCAACAACAAACATATATTCACACAATCACATCACAACAAACATCATATTCACACAATCACATCAACAACAAACATCATATTCACACAATCACATCACAACAAACATCATATTCACACAATCACATCAGCAACAAACATAATATTCACACAATCACATCAGCAACAAACATAATATTCACACAATCACATCAGCAAAAACTCATATTCACACAATCACCAACATATCTGGACGAAGCAGCAGGGAAGTTTCAGTCTTTTTCTCCTAATTTATGTGTTTTGGTGTTTGTTCATTTGTATCAAACGTTTACGCTTGACAAAGGCCAGTTTGCAATTTGATTGTTTTAGTTCGTTCCTTGATTCAACGTCTTTTCGCTATGAGTGATATTAGACGGGGAAAATGGCATTGATGATGAAATTGGGGGGGGGGGGAAGGGACAGAGGGGAACAGAGTAAGAGACAGAACAATTAAAAAGGAAGCGGCAAGGTCTTAAGAAAAAGGATATGGATGAACAGAGAATAAACAGAACAACGCTAACATCAATAATGTAAAAGAAAAATTGTCAAAAAACAAAACAATACACAAAATAATAATTGTAATAATAACTTTAATAAAGTAACGCATTAACAGGACTGTGAACCAATGATTCTGAAATTTTAACTAACATAACTTGATCCGATATTACTTCTTTACAATGCATTTCAAGATAGTTTCTTTGTGTAAACACATCTTTGGTAAAAAAAACGAAGCTTTCTGCAGTAAAACAAACAGTGATACAGTGCGAATTGTTCACCGGAAACACATAACACTTTTTGTTTTTTCAATATTTGCGCCTGTCTTATCGGTTGTAAGAAATAAGAAATACGCGTTTTGATTCTTTTTTCGTGTTTTTTTTTTCTGGTACCAACAAGCTATACGTTGAAAAAGTGGGAAAGGGGGGTCAGGGATTTAGATGCAGATGTGGACATACATGCGTGGGGGGGGGGGGGGAGGAACAGAGGGAAGTGGGGCTGATGATTTGGGTGAGGTGAGGTAGGGATGGCTGTGGCAGAAGGTGGGAGAGAACCTGGTTTATGTGCTAGAGATTGTTGACAGACAGACCACAACATGGTGTCTTCAGCTCACTTCAAACTGTCCCCCTTTCCTTCCCTGTCCCCCTCTGTCTCCTCTGCCCTCCCCCCCCCTGTCTTTTCCGTTCCTCATGCCTCCTCCCCCCCGTGTCCCCCCAACCCCCACCTCCACCCCTTACTCTGTGGTTCCATGCACTGGCGCCAGCTAAGAGAGTGCAAAAATATCATGGTTGCTTTTTGTGCCTCCCATCGATAATGTCAATCCCTCAACCAGCTTTCCCTCCTTCTATCTCCTGGTCCTGCATTTTTACTGTCTTCTGCTTTGTCTCTGGTCTTCTCTTCTTCATCCTTTCTTTTTATTATTTGTTTGTTGTTGTTGTTGTCTTTCCAACTGTCTCCCTACAAGTTTCCCGTCATGTTCCCTTTTGTTTAGAATTCTCTCTGATCTGATCAAGTCTGTCTTTTTCTGTCTTTCTTTCTTTTTCTCTCTTTGTAAGTCTGGTTTTTTTGGGTTTTTTTGTGCTGTTGTGTCATTCTTATTATTTTCTTAGTTCGTCTTTTTCTGTCTTTGTTTTCATTTTCTCTTTCAGTCTGTCTTTCTGTCTTCTTTATTTTCTCTCTATCAAGTCTGTCTTTCTGTCTTTATTTCTCTCTTATCAGTCTGTCTTTTTCTGTCTTTGTTTAATTTTTCTCTCTTATCAAGTCTGTCTTTTTCTTCTTTCTTTCATTTTCTCTCTTATCAAGTCTGTCTTTTTCTTCTTTCTTTCATTTTCTCTCTTATCAGTCTGTCTTTTTCTTTCTTTCTTTTATTTTCTCTCTTATAGTCTGTCTTTTTCTGTCTTTTCATTTTCTCTCTTATCAGTCTGTCTTTTTCTGTCTTTTAATTTCTCTCTTATCAGTCTGTCTTTTTCTGTCTTTTCATTTTCTCTCTTATCAAGTCTGTCTTTTTCTTCTTTTCATTTTCTCTCTTATCAAGTCTGTCTTTTTCTTTCTTTCTTTCATTTTCTCTCTTATCAAGTCTGTCTTTTTCTTTCTTTCTTTAATTTTCTCTCTTATCAAGTCTGTCTTTTTCTGTCTTTTCATTTTCTCTCTTATCAAGTCTGTCTTTTTCTGTCTTTTAATTTCTCTCTTATCAAGTCTGTCTTTTTCTGTCTTTTCATTTTCTCTCTTATCAAGTCTGTCTTTTTCTGTCTTTTCATTTTCTCTCTTATCAAGTCTGTCTTTTTCTTTCTTTCTTTTAATTTTCTCTCTTATCAAGTCTGTCTTTTTCTTTTTTCTTTTATTTTCTCTCTTATCAAGTCTGTCTTTTCTGTCTTTTAATTTCTCTCTTATCAAGTCTGTCTTTTTCTTTCTTTAATTTTCTCTCTTATCAAGTCTGTATTTTCCTGTCTTTCTTTTAATTTTCTTCTTATCAAGTCTGTCTTTCTGTCTTTCTTAATTTTCTCTTATCAAGTCTGTCTTTTTCTGTCTTTCTTTTCATTTCTCTCCTTAGTTTTTCTTAGGGTTAAGTTTTTGCTTTGCTGGCATGGTTAGCAATGTAGATGCTGGTGGACAGGGTGCGGGAGTCAAAGGGTTAACTTTTTGCTTTGCTAGCACGGTTGGCATTGCAGGATGCTGGTGGACAGGGTGCGGGAGTCAAAGGGTTAAGTTTTTGTTTTGCTAGCATGGTTGGCAATGCAGGATGCCAGTGGACAGGGTACGGGAGTCAAAGGGTTAAGTTTTTGCTTTGCTAGCACGGTTGGCAATGCAGGATCTGGTGGACAGGGTGCGGAAGTCAAAGGGTTAAGTTTTTGCTTTGC
>JAPXFY010000012.1:88506219-88536219 GCA_030674185.1 Monoplex corrugatus | reverse complement strand
TCTGTCTCTCTCTTTCTCTCTCTCTTTCTTTCTCTCTCTTTCTCTGTCTTTCTCTCTCTCTCTCTTTCTCTTGGCTTACAAAACCAGTTAAATGTCTTAAAGGAAGAATCGGATCGACTAGCTTTAACAGTTAACATGGATAAAACTAATATTATGATTTTCAGGAAGGGTGGACATTTATCAAAACACGAAAAATGGTTCTATGGAATTAACGAGGTTAAAGTTGTTAAATTCTTATAAATACTTAGGAATAATATTTTCGACAAAATTAAGTTTAAATTTTGCATGGGAAGAATCTTGTAATAAAGGGAAAAAAGGTGTTATTGAAATTCTAAAATCCTTACGGAAGCTCAATTCTATTGATTGTAATTTATATTGGAAAATGTTTGATACACAGATAGAACCTTTACTTACATATGCAGCTGAAGTATGGGGTCTTACTGTAAATCCACATATGGAAAAAGTGCATACATATGCTATAAAACGTTTTTTGGCTGTACCAATTCACTCTTCTAATACTGTTTTATATGGAGAAACTGGAAGATATCCTTTATACATTAGAACCTTTGTGAAGAGTATTAAATACTGGTTGAAATTGTTAAGGCTTCCACAATCTCGGTTATGTAAACAGGCATATGAAATGATGGTTACTCAAATGGAAATAGGAAAACAGAACTGGGCCTATCAGGTTAAAAAGGCTTTATCAGAACTTGGGTTTGGAATCGTGTGGTTGTCCCAGGGAGTAGGAAATGAGTGTCAGTTTATTAATGAATTTAAAGACAGGCTTATTTGTTCGTTTAAACAAAATTGGCACTCAGATATGGAAAACAAAGAAAAATATAGTTGGTTCTTCTCATTTAAAGATGTTTTTCAAACCGAAAAATATCTCAGTGTTGTTACGGATAAATGGCAAAGAACTAATTACGCAAGATTTAGATTAAGAACACTTGGTTTCAATGCAAATAAAAATTGGTTTCAACCTGGGACGTCCACAGTATATCCTTGCCCCTTATGTGGAAACAATGTCGATAATGAAAAACACTTTTTATTCCAATGCCAAATTTTTGACACAATACGTGGAAAATGCAAAGTTTTTGAATCCGACATGGCCAAAAGACAAGATGTTGTATCTATTTTGTCATCTGATGACGAAGTCATAATCAAATCAGTGGCACTATACATTGCGGAAGCACAAAAAATAAGACATAAACACTTACAAGCCCGACAATAGTGCTAGACAATATCATACTGAGATTAATTTAATCTCTTTTGACTGATGTGGGCTATATCACGTTAACTCCAAAAGAAGCCGCTTTATTATAGACTCTGTTTTGTAAAGAGCTGTTTTCATTTGCTTTATTTTGCTTTGTTTGCCGATAATTTAAGAGTAGCTAATAATATGAAAATAATGGTATATTTGTAGAATATGTTAGAAGTGGATATTGAAAGGGTATATAGACACTTAAGGGTCTACTATACATGTTAACAAAAACAAAAAAAACAAAAACAAACCAAAAAACAAAAAAAAAGGCATAGTGATGTCCCTTGTTAACAGAGTATTTTGGGGCAGTTATGTGAAGATTATATTATTATCACTAAATGTAAGGTTTGGGTGGTCTAGCCCAGATGTTTCATCATATTACAGTTTTGATGTGTGTGTGTGTGCGCATGAGCGCGCGCCCGCGTGTGAGCGTATATGGATGCGTGTGTGTGTGTGTGGGTGTGGGTGTGTGAAAAAGATTTTGGTTTGTCTAAACCTAGACAAATTATTGGCCTGAATGTGGGAACACTGTTTTGATATTTTTTGTTGTTGTTTTCTTTGTATTATGTAGTAGTGGTAAAATGGATGATTGTTCATTATATATGATTTGAATATGTTCGACTGTTCAAGGAATGGATGTTCGATATTTTTTTTGATTATGTGTGAAGAATTTGCGCACATACAAAGAGTGGATTATGTGTCGCACTACTGGAAAATTGTTATCCCCCTTGTCAAAAGACCTTTTCGGGTAATGACAATAAACAGTTTCAGTTTCAGTTTCAGTTTCAGTTTCTTTCTATCTCCCTCTTTTTCTCTCTTTTTCCTCTCTCTTTCTCTCTCTTTCATTTTTCTCTCTCTTTTTCTCGCTCTCTCTTTCTCTCTCTCTCTCTCTCTTTCCCTCTCTGTCTCTCTATCTCTGTCTGTCTGTCTGTCTCTCTCTCCCTCTCTCTATCTCTACCTCTCTCTTTCCCTCTCTCTTTCTCTCTCTGTCTCTGTCTCTCTCTCCCTCTCTCTCGCTTTCTCTCTCTGCCTCTGTCTCTTTCTCTTTTTGTCTGTCTGTCTGTCTCTCTCTGTTTCTTTCTCTCTCTCTGTTTCTGTCTCTCTCTTTCTGTCTCTTTCTCTGTTTGTGTCTGTTTCTCTCTCTCATCTCTCTCTCTCTCTCTCTCTCTCTCTCAATTTCTCTCTCTCTGGATCTCCGTCCCTGTCTCTCTCTCTATCTCTCTGTCACTATATCTCTGTCTCTGTCTCTCTTTCCCTCTCTCTCTGTTTTGAGATGAGAGTGTGTGCGTGTATATGATTGCTTTTATGCGTACGTGCACGTGCGTATGTGCGTGCGTGTGTGTGTGTACGCGTTCGCGACAGCACTTTTTGTGCAAATGACACCTGTCTACTTCGATTTTCTGTGTTCTCACTGTGGTGTGTGTGTGTGTGTGTGCGGGCTGGCGTTGTTTTTGTTATATTGCTTCTGTCTGTCCGCATGTATGTCTGTCTGTCTGTGTGTCTGCTATATGTCTGTGGGATATATTTATATGTCCAGAAATACATTCATGGCGCCAAGATCCTATCGTTACTATCTTGGGTCGCAGACTGGGAGCTAATCTTACGAGTTTAACCCTTTGACTCCCTCACCCTATCCACCAAATGCAAAAAAAAAATTAACCCTCTCACTCCTGCACTCTATACACAAACTGCAAAAACTTAACCCTTTGACTCCCGGACCCTATCCACCAACTGCAAAAAAAATCCTTTGACCCTCGCACCCTATTCAACAACTGCAAAAACTTAACCCTTTGACTCCTGCACCCTATCCACCAACTATAAAAACTTAACCCTTTGACTCCCGCACCCTATCAGCCAACCGCAAAAACTTAACCATTTGACTCCCGGAACTCTATTCACCAACTGCAAAAACTTAACCCTCTGACACCCGCACCCTATTCACCAACTGCAAAAACTTAACCCTCTGACACCCGCACCCTATTCAACAACTGCAAAAACTTAACCCTCTGACTCTTTTTTAAGGGTTTATCATCACAGTGACATTATATCATAATAGTGACACATTTCTAAGGATTTATCATCACAATGACATTTCGTTGAAGGATACATCGCCATAGTAAAATTTCAACGAAAAGATTCTCATCACAATGATACATTAAAGGATACATCGTCATAGTGACAATTTATCGAATTATTCCCCGTCAGAAAGATATATTGAAGGATACATCGTCATAATGATATTTTATCGAAAGATTTCTGATCTCAATGATATATTGAAGGATACATCGTCATAATGACATTTTATCGAAATATTTCTGGTCATAATGATACATTGAAGGATACATCGTCATAATGACATTTTATCGAAAGATTTCTGATCTCAATGATATATTGAAGGATACATCGTCATAATGACATTTTATCGAAAGATTTCTGGTCACAATGATACATTGAAGGAGACATCTTCACAGTGACATTCTGTTGAAGTAAAGCAACGTTAAGAAAACAAACGAGACAGTCTTGATGGAGGCAGATACAAGTAGATCACTCATAAGGAAGATTAGGAAAAGACAGGCAACATTTATAGGCCATTTTATGAGGAAGGGGGATTTGGAGCACTTGGTCACAACGGGAAAGCTGGAGGGAAAGACAGCACCAGGTGGACCCAGGGAGAGAATGCTGGACGGACTTGCAGAGTAGCTGGGGATGAGGAGGGTGGGGGAGATGCTAGGAGCAACGAGAGATAGAGATGGTTGGAAGTCCATGGTCGCCAACGCCATGCAGCAGGGCACCTGATGATGATGATGAAAGCAACGTTGGGAGCTTCTGACTGCTAACTGTCGATATCATAGTAAGGGGAAAGGTGCTGGCAACTATGCGAGCTTGTGGCAGGGCGGGCTGCCCGAAAGTAAGATGAAGACCAGAGTGGGGCGAGAGAGTGGTCTTCCATTTTCTCTTGGTCCGGAGGCTGGGCTGGACCAGGTTGGTGCGTACTGTGTGGCTATGTCCCGGGTTTGTCATCTCCCCACCTTGCCATTCGGTTTGTAAACAAGGTAACTGATGACTGGGTCCGAATGGGTCATGCAGCACATGGACAACCCCCTTTGCTTGATGAAATGACTATCGAGTGGCGTCGGGAGCTTGGGAGGTGATTGTCCGGAGAGTGGCCAGGCATTGATGCTATGGATCCCATCGGGTGTTTCTTGTTAACATCACATTGATAAATCTGTGAAGGACACATCCTCATAATGCCATTGTGTTGAAGGTATTGTCTTCATGTTGACATGCCATTGAAAGATGTGTCGTTATAGTGATATTTTCTTGATCGTGCCATGGTCACAATGACATTTGTGACCTCCCACCACGAAATCAGTCTTAACTCGCAGTCAGTCGAACAGCACTAGGAGCTGAAAAGGTGACTGAGGGTCTATCTGGGGTGTTTTGACTTTCTCTCAAAATTGATCTCTGTAGACTGTAATCTATCCCCCACAGAAATTGTTTTCTTGAAAAAAATATTATTAATCAATTTAAAATGGTATTTTCATGCACTGATCGCAGCAGAAAGAACACAATTTCCTACCAAAAGTACCTATTTTTGTCTCTTATTATGAACCGTAACCTGTACAGTAATATACTGACGGAAAGCTCTCTGGGGCACCTTTCAGATAATGACAGCTAAAATTAGAAACAAACTTGGTCAAAGCCACCAAAATAAAGAAATTTAAGGAAAATGTGTAGGAGAGTACACAAAAACTTTAGAGGCTGTTTTCTCAAAATGGCCGTCATACAACTTAATGACTTTAAACATACATAACTTCTACGGGTTTTTTTTGAGTATAAGCTTTATTCAAGTACCAAAATAATCAACAGAATGTACACTTTCCAGTGATATGTATATCTCAAAATGCCCAAAATGCTAGCAGGTCACATTTTGTTCAAGGATGCACCAACATAATGACATTTGAAGAACCTTACATGAAAGCGACACTTTATCAAATGGCTGACATTCTGTGTCATTTCGCTCCCCTCTTCACATTTTACCTGTCAGATTTGTTTGTTTTGTTTTGTTTTTGTTTTTGCTTTTGTTAAAGTCTCACAGTCATTGTCATATTGTTCGGGAATGTGGTATTGGCCCTTAGAATTATGTCACTTTTGTCCATGTTTCAGATCGATTTTTTTCGTGTGTGTGTGCGTTGTGTGTTTGTGTTTTTTAAGTAAGTGTATGTGTGTGTGCATGTGTGCCAGTGTGAATTTCTTGGGAGGGGGTACATGTGTATGTGTGGGTATGTGTGTATGTGTGTTTGTGTGTGTGAGGGGGTATGTGTGTGTATGTCAGTGTGTGTTCGGGGGATGTGTGTATATATGTGACTGTGTGTGTGACTGAGCGTGAGTGTGTGTTATGTGTGTGTGTGTATGTGTCTGAATGTGTGCGTCTGTGTGTGTGAGTGAATGTGTGTGCATGTGCGTGTATATGTGCATTTGTGGGTGTATGTGTGTGAGTGTAAGTGTGTGTGTGTGTGAGGGGTATGCATGTGTGTGGGATACTGTGTGTATAACTGAGCAAGTGTGTGTGTATGTGTGTGTGTGTGAGCGTGCGTACGTGCGTGTGTGTGTGTGTGTGTGTGTGTGTGTGTGTGTGTATGTGTGTGTGTGTGTGTTTGCATGTGAGTGTATGTGTGCCAGTGCGTGTGTGCCAGTGTGAATGTGTGCGTGTGTGTGTGTGGGTGAGTGCGCCAGTGTGTGTGTGTGTGTACCAGTGTGAATGTGTGCGTGTGTGTGTGTGAGTGTGTGTGTTTGTGTGTTTGTGTGTTTTTACGTGTGTGTGTGAGTGTGCATGTTTGTAAGTGTGTGTATATGTGTGTGTGGGGGGGGTATGTGTGTGTGAGTGTATGTATGCGTGTGTGTGTGTATGTATGTGTGTGTGTGTGTGTGTGTGTATATGTGCGTGTGTGTACGTGTGTGTGTTCCCCTAATTTCTTATCGATTTTTCTCTTCTGCGTGTTTGTTTTGTCCATGTTGGAAATGGATTTTCTCTTGTGTAGGTTTGCCCATGTTTTGTGTGAATTTTCTCTGCATAATGGTTCTTCTCCACTTTCACTTCTTCATGTTTTTTTCTTATCTTTATCTCTTCATTCACTCCTTCCTAATCCATATCGTCCCTTCTTCTTTCCTTCGTCCATTTCTTCCTTCTTCCTTTCTTCTCTTCATGTCCTCTTCTTCCCGTGTGCATGTGCTTTGTGCTGTGTGCAAGTTTTTTTGTTTTGTTATTGTGGGTGAAGATTTTGATAAACGAAAAGAAATGAGCTTTTATTTATGCATGAAGATTTATTGCCTTATGGATATTATTGTTATATCATTTCTTTTCTCCATCCTTTCATTCATTTTTTCATCTTCTTCCTTGTTCATTCATTCTTTCATTCCCCTTCCTACTCATCTTCCTTCTCTATCCCTTCCTTTCTTCTTCATCAATTCTTCCTTCTCCTACCTTCCTTCTTCCTTGCTTCATTCGTCCTTCCTCTTCCTTCTCTCTCTTTTTTTTCCTTGGTTTTCCCATCATTTCTTCCTTCCTTCTCTTTTCTTCCTTCCTTCATCAATTTTCTTCCTTCCTTCATCAATTTCTTCTCCTTCATCAATTTCTTCTTCCTTCATCATTTCTACCTTCCTTCATCAATTTCTTCCTTCCTTCATCAATTTCTTCCTTCCTTCATCATTTCTTCCTTCCTTCATCAATTTCTTCCTTCCTTCATCAATTTCTTCCTTCCTCTCATTCTTCTTCTTCATCTTCTCTTCCTTCATCAATTTCTTCCTTCCTTCATCAATTTCTTCTTCCTTCATCAATTTCTTCCTTTCCTTCATCAATTTCTTCCTTCCTTCATCAATTTCTTCCTTCCTTCATCAATTTCTTCCTTCCTTCATCAATTTCTTCCTTCCTTCATCAATTTCTTCCTTCCTTCATCAATTTCTTCCTTCCTTCATCAATTTCTTCCTTCCTTCATCAATTTCTTCCTTCCTTCATCAATTTCTTCCTTCCTTCATCAATTTCTTCCTTCCTTCATCAATTTCTTCCTTCCTTCACTTTCATTTCTTCCTTCCTTCATCAATTTTCCTTCTTCCTTCATCAATTTCTTCCTTCCTTCATCAATTTCTTCCTTCCTTCATCAATTTCTCCTTCCTTCATCATTTCCTTCCTTCCTTTCATCAATTTTTCCTTCCATTCCTTTCATCAATTTCTTCCTTCCTTCATCAATTTCTTCCTTCTTCATCAATTTCTCCTCTTCCTTCCCTCTTTTCCTTCCTTCCTCCTATTCCTTCCTTCTTCCTTATCATTTCTCTTTCTTTCCTCCCTCCTTCCCTTCCTTCATCCTTTTCTTCCTCTTTCCTCCTTCCTCATCAATTTTCTTCCTTTCCCTTCCTTTCCATCTTTCCTTCCTTCCTCATTTCTTCCTTCTTTTCTTCTCCTCAATTTCTTCTTCCTCTTTCCTTCCTTCCTTCCTTCCTTCTTTTCTTTCCTTCCTTCCTGTATTTCTCTCTTCCTTCCTTCCTCAAATTCTTCCTTCCTCCTTCCCTTCTTTCTTTCTTTCCTTCCTTCCTGTATCCTTCCTCTCTAATTCTTCCTCTCCTCCCTCCCTTCCTTCCTTCTTCCTTCCTCCTTCCTCAAATTCTTCTTCTCCTTCCTTCTTTCCTTCCTTCCTGTATTTCTCTCTTCATTCCTTCCTTAAATTCTTCCTTCCTCCTTCCCTTCTTTCATTCTTTCCTTCCTTCCTGTATTTCTCTCTTCCTTTCTTCATCAAATTCTTCCTTCCTCCTTCCCTTCTTTCCTTCCTTCCTTCCTTCCTGTATTTCTCTCTTCCTTCCTTCCTGAAATTCTTCCTTCCTCCTTCCCTTCTTTCTTTCTTTCCTTCCTTCCTGTATTTCTCTCTTCCTTCCTTCCTCAAATTCTTCCTTCTTCCTTACCTTCTTTCCTTCCTTCCTGTATTTCTCTCTTCCTTCCTTCCTGAAATTCTTCCTTCATCCTTCCCTTCCTTCCTTCTTTCCTTCCTTACTGTATTTCTCTCTTCCTTCCTCAAATTCTTCCTTCATCCTTCCCTTCTTTCCTTCTTTCCTTCCTTCCTGTATTTCTCCCTTCCTTCCTTCCTCAAATTCTTCCTTCTTCCTTACCTTCCTTCCTTCCTGTTTCTCGTCCATACCCCATCCATCCCTCCCTTTCTTCCTTCTTCAATTTCTTCCTTCCTCCTTCCTTCCTCTTTTCCTTCCTTCCTTTCTCTATTCATTCCTTCATTCCTTCTTTCGTCCTTCCATCCCTTCCTTCTTTCCTTTCCTTTGTCTATCTCTTCTTTCGTCGTCCGATTCATCCTTCTGTTATTTTTTTTTTCCCCTTCATTTCTTCTTTTCTTCACTTCTTTCATTTCGTACTGAATTCCAAAGTTTTCTGCTCCCAATGATTCCTTCTTCTTGCTTGCTACACACAATTCAGTCGGCGTCAAACAGTAAGGTAAAGTTCCACATGTAGTGAGCCACACAGTCTTTGCTTTGCTCTTGGACTAGCAGCAAAAGTATTCAGCAAGGACCTGTGCAAAGTTGACCTACTGTACTTGTGTGAGACAGCTTTCAGACAAGTCATGCCTTCTCTGTCTGACCAAGGAAAAGAAGTAGACTGAACTTCCGTGTCGGAGTAGTTTTACGTGAGCTGGTCTGTATTAAAAACCTTTTGACTCCTGTACCCTGTCCACCAGCATCCTCTATCGTCTGCCATGCCAGTAAAGCGAAAACTTAACTCTTTGACTCCCTCACCCTGTCCACCAGCATTCTGTATTGTCAGCCATCCAGTAAAGCAAAATTTTAACCCTTTGACTTCCTCACCCTATCCATCAGATTCTCTCTCTTTCTCTCTTCTCTCTCCTTCTCTGTCTCCCTTTTTCTCTCTCTCCTCTCTGTCTCTCTCTCTCTCTCTCTCCTCTTCTCTCTCTCTCCTTCTTCTCTCTCTCCTCTTCTCTCTCTCTCCTCTCTCTCTCTCCTCTTCTCTCTCTCTCTTCTCTCTCTCTGTCTGTCTGTCTCTCCCTCTTCTCTCTCTTCTCTCTCTCTCCCGCTTCTCTCTCTCTCTCTCTCTCTCTCTCTTTTCTCTCTCTTCCTCTTCTCTCTGTCTCTGTATCTGTCTCTGTCTCTGTCTCGTCTCTCTGTCTCTGTCTCTCTATCTCGCTCTCTCTCTTTTTCTCTCTCTCTTTCTCTTTTTTTTTCAGTTTTCTCTTCTCTTCTTTCTTTTCTTTGTTTTCTTTTCTTTATCTTCTCCTCTTCTTTCTTCTCTTTTTCTTTTGTTTTGTTTCGTTTCTCTTCTTTCTTTTTCTTCTATTCTTTCTTGTCTTGTTTCTCTTCTCTTCTTTCTTTTTCCTTTTTTTCTCTTCTCTTGTTGTGTTCTTTCCTCTCTCCTTCTTTCTATCGCTTCTTTCTTTTTCTTCCTTCTCGTTTTTTCCTTCTCTCTCTCTCTCTCTCTCTTTGTTTCTTTCTCTGTTTCTTTCTCTCTCTTTCTCTCTTTCTCTCTCTCTTCTCTCTCTCTCTCTCTTTCTCTCTCTCTTGTTCTCTTTTTTTCAAATTTCTCTTCTCTTCTTTCTTTTCTTTCTTTTCTTTTCTTTCTTTCTTTCTCTTCCCTCTTTCTCTTCTTTCTTCTCTCTTTCTCACACACACACATGCACACACACTCACACACACACACACACACACACACACACACACACACACACACACACACACACACACACACACACACACACACGCCACACACACACAAATGGAACACACTGATAGTGAAGTGGATGGCGATTCTGTGCTGTTTATTATTATGACTCTTTCAATTATTGACCTAAATATTTTTCAAACCAGGGCCAGTTTTGGCGTAGGGGCATATCTGCCTTGTCCGTCTCATCTGCTGTTCCCACCTCCCGTCCCCCCCCCCCCCCCCACTACCCGTGGCTCACTCTGACGGTGTCTGGCTGTGTAAGTGAGTGTTTGGTCGGGGGGTGGGGATGGGGGCCGCTTTATATCGAGCGACTGGGGCTGGGAGACGCGAGTGCTGACGTCCTAAAGCCGATGTAGTCGTCTTTAGAGAACATTGTCCGCAAAAAGTTTTCTTTGACAGCAGCGCGCCTGTATAAATACATGTGAGTCGGACCCGTGTGCCTTGGTTGCGGGTTCGAATCCTGGGGTGCGCTATATTAAAACTGGCCTTCTCACTGTCCCATCTTAACATCATTGTTGTTCTGGTGGTGTCAGTATAGGATTAGATAAGTCCCCCCATTAAAACTGGCCTTCTCACTGTCCCATCTTAACATCATTGTTGTTCTGGTGGTGTCAGTATAGGATTAGATAAGTCCCCCCATTAAAACTGGCCTTCTCACTGTCCCATCTTAACATCATTGTTGTTCTGGTGGTGTCAGTATAGGATTAGATAAGTCCCCCCATTAAAACTGGCCTTCTCACTGTCCCATCTTAACATTCATTGTTGTTCTGGTGGTGTCAGTATAGGATTAGATAAGTCCCCCCATTAAAACTGGCCTTCTCACTGTCCCATCTTAACATTCATTGTTGTTCTCATGGTGTCAGTATAGGATTAGATAAGTCCCCCCCATTAAAACTGGCCTTCTCACTGTCCCATCTTAACATCATTGTTGTTCTGGTGGTGTCAGTATAGGATTAGATAAGTCCCCCCATTAAAACTGGCCTTCTCACTGTCCCATCTTAACATCATTGTTGTTCTGGTGGTGTCAGTATAGGATTAGATAAGTCCCCCCATTAAAACTGGCCTTCTCACTGTCCCATCTTAACATTCATTGTTGTTCTCATGGTGTCAGTATAGGATTAGATAAGTCCCCCTTCCCCCACTTCCCTGGGATGGTTATCCCCGTCGGCCATATCACCTGAGGTGGGTGTAGACGTAAAAACTGAATCAAACCAACCAAAAAAAACCGTGTGCCTTCTGGCTGCGCACGCTTAAGATCCCACGGCAGTTGAAAATCGTGAAGAGCAGGGTATTGCCCGGCTGCTTTGGTATAAAAGATTGGAGAGATAGGTTGATTTCCCAGGTCCCACCCTTTGAAGACCAGTTAGCCTTCTTGCATTTCTGAAGTCTTGGTAAAAAATTGTGAATATGAATATGAGTTTGAAGCGAGGGAGAGGGGATGGGCGCTGCCCTTGTGGTGTTGGCCCCGGGAAAAGTTGAGGTCTCTGCCACCTCACTCCCCTACTACCCCAGGGTTAAGGAACTATGTAGGTAGGACCTCAGGACCAGGCCAGTTCTTGGATTTATGTGCAGGCTTAAGGCTTGTGCCGTGATCATTCTGGAGCTTCTCCATCACACGGCACCTGTGACGTTAGTGCATATGAAATTCATTTCGAGCGCGGAGACGTCATTTTGAGAAACTGAAACTGAAACTGAAGCCATGTATTTTCGTGTCTTTTGAAGACTTGATGACTCTCCTCTACCTTGTCCCACCACGCTGCGTCATATTCCAATGTGATTTCAAGACCTTTCCAGCGTATAGAAAGACCACCTCAACAACCAGCCTATTGAAGCAGCTCCACTGGCTCCCTGTGGAAGCAAGAGTAGAATATAAACTAGTTACTCTGATCTGGCTTATTGGCATTTTGATGGTACCTTGCCTATCTACATCTCTTCTGTGCTTTAAAACATACAGGCCTGACGCAGTCTCAGGTCAAGCAACCAGAAGCTTCTGACAAAATCTAAACCAAAATACAAAACCATAGGACACCGAGCCTTCCGTTGCCAGGCCCCACTTGTCTGGAACGATCTGCTTTTTTCTCTCCGTTGTTCATCATCTCTCTCTTCTTTCAATGCGGGCTTCAAAACTTATCTTTTTGATAAATATTACCAGTAATGAAACATAATTTTTGATCTTTCTAATTCAATAATGTATATATTAGTACTTGCTTGCAACAGACGTGCTAGAGTGTGTGATGGGGAGGGGGGACCAGGAGTGGGAGTTAGTACAATTGACCACTAGGCATAGGGCTGATTGTGTGTGTGTGTGTGTGTGTGTGTGTGTGTGTGTGTGTGTGTGTGTGTGTGTGTGTGTGTGTGTGTGTGTGTGCGCGCGCGCGCGCGTGTGAGTGTGTTCTCAGAAGTCGCAGATCCTCTTTTCTTGGGTTTCATTTCAACGGAAGCCAACACACTTTCTCTCTTTATTTCATTATTAGTTTCTATTATTTGATTTTCTTCTTACCCCCCCCCCCCCCCCGGCCCCCTCCATTCCCATAATGCATAAATATTATTCTGATTGGTTGTTACCAGTGTTAATACACACAGCTCTTCATCTGACTGCCAATGGTTGATAGAAATCTCACGAGACACAGCTCTTAATCTGATTGGTTTCTTTGTCGCCCCATGAATCACAACTCTACTTCTGATTGGTTGTTTGAACACCCACGTGACGCAGTTCTGTTGTTTGATTAGTTGTTTGTATTACTGACTCAGCACACAGCTTGTTTGATTGGCTGGTTTGTTGTACATTAGAGTCAACCCTTATTCTGTTTATTTTTCATTTCCTATGTGACTGAACTGGTATTTTCAATGGTTGTTGGTACCTAGTGATGGAATGTAACGCGTACAGTCATTGGTTGTTTGTAGTACCATGGGGCATTGATTGACAAAATTCTTTGCTCAGTGAGGTTCATTTCAGTGATCATGATCAAATGAGCAAATCCTGCTTTACTGAGCAGACACATAATATACAAATACTCTAGATAGAAATGACGAAACAATGTTAAATGGAATTGTTGGAGTTGTTTAAGAGGGATCTCATCGTCATCACCATCACCATCATCATCATCATCGTCGTCATCATCATCATCATCATCTCATCTCTCGTCGTCATCGCGCATCATTATCATCATCATCTTCTTCTTCTTTTCTTTCTCTGTTTCTGTCCATTATCTCTCTCTGTTTCTTGTCTCTCTGTCTCTGTCTCTGTCTGTCTGTCTTCTCTCTCACTCTCTCCTCCTCTCTCTCTCCCTCTCTTACTGTTTTTTCTCTTCTTCCTTCCATGTTATGTCTTGTTCTTGAGATCTAATGCTTCTTCTCATATGTTTGTTTTTTCTTCATCTTTTTCTTTTTCTAATTCTTCTTCCTCCTCTTCTTCTCTTCTTCTTTTTTTCTTTCTTCTTCTTCTTCTCTTCTTCTTCTCTCTTTGTTTCCTTCCCTTGTTTACTTCTTTCACTTTTTTCTCTCTTTCTTTGTCGGACTTTCTATTTATTTCATCGTTCTTACTTTTTCTGTTTTTGTTTTCTCCGCTGTCTCTTCTGTTTTGTCCCTCTCTCTATTTCCTTCTCTCTCTCTCTCTCTCTCTTCTTTTCTTTCTTTCTCTTTCTCTCTCTCTGTCTCTCTTTCTCTCTCTCTCTCGTTCTCTCTCTCTCTTTCTCTCTCTCTGTCTCTTTCTCTCTCTCTTTCTCTCTCTCTCTCTCTCTGTCTCTTTCTCTCTCTTTCTCTCTCTCTCTCTTTCTCTGTCTCTCTCTCTTTCTCTCTCTCTCTCTCTTTCTCTGTTTCTCTCTTTCTCTTTCTCTTAGTCTCTCTCTTTCTCTCTTTCTCTCTCTCTTCTCTTTCTCTCTGTCTCTTTCTCTCTCTGTCTCTTTCTCTCTGTCTCTTTCTCTCTCTATCTCTTTCTCTCTGTCTCTTTCTCTCTCTGTCTCTTTCTCTCTCTCTCTTTCTCTCTCTGTCTCTTTCTCTCTCTCTTTCTCTCTTTCTTTCTCTCTCTCTCTCTTTTCATTTTTTCTCTTTTCTTTTTTCTGTTCTTTCCCTTCTGTTCTTTCTTTCTCTTCCCTCTTTCTCTTCTTTCTTCTCTTTTTCTCTTGTCTTGTTTTAGTTCTCTTCTTTGTTTTTCTTCTTTCCCTTTTTTCTTTTATTGTTTCTCTTCTCTTCTTTCTTTTTCCTTTTTTCTCTTCTGTTGTTCAGTTCTGTCCTCTCTCTCTCTTTCTTTCTATCTCTTTCAGTCTTCCTTTTTTTTCTTATCTTCTCTTATTTACTCTCTGTTGTTTTTTTTCTTCTCTTGTTTTGTTTGTTTTTTTTGTGGTTTTTTTTTTGGGGGGGGGGTGCTTCTTTCTGTCTTTTCTTTCTCTTTCCATATGTCTTTGTTTTTTTCTTTCTTCTCGTCTTTCTTTCTCCCTCTTTCTCTCTGTCTCAGTTCCCACCCACTTTTTCTCTCGTTGTCCTAATTCTTAGTGGAAGGACCGCATGGAACAGAGCACGTTTTGCTGATCTGTTATACTCTCCTTAATCAAGAATATATCGTCTGTTTCTCTCCCTTCTTTCCCCTTTTCCCTCCCCTTCCTGTCTCTCTCAATTACACACGCGCGTGCTGACTCACTACCTCTTCAGTCTTCTGTGTGTCGAAATTTGCATTATGTCGAGTTGTTCTTGATATATTTGTGACCTCCCACCACGAAATCAGTCTTAACTAGCATTTTTTGGCATTTTGAGATATACATATCACTGGAAGGTGTAAATTCTGCAGATTATTTTAGTACTTGAATGAAACTTGTACTCAAAAAAATGTAGAAGTTGTGTATGTTTAAAGTCATTAAGTTGTATGACGGCCATTTTGAGAAAACGGCCTCTAAATTTTTGTGTGCTTCCCTACACATTTTCCTTAAATTTTTTTATTTGGTGGCTTTGACCCAGTTTGTCTCTAATTTTCGCTGTCATTATCTGAAAGGTGCACCAAAGAGCTTTCCATCAGTATATTACATGTGCGGGTACTGTACAGGTTACGGTTTATAATAAGAGACAAAAATAGGTACTTTTGGTAGGAAATTGCGTTCTTTTTGCTGCAATCAGTACATTAAAATACCATTTTAAATTGATTAATAATATTTTTTCAAGAAAAAAAATTCTGTGGGGGATAGATTATAGTCTACGGAAATCAATTTTGAGAAAAAGTCAAAACACCCCAGATAGACCCTCAGTCACCTTTTCAGCTCCTAGTGCTGTTCACTGACTGCGAGTTAAGACTGATTTCGTGGTGGGAAGTCACATTTATTCTTTCTCTCTCTTGTTTATTTTTAATTTTGTCTTATCTCATTTAGTCTCCCTTGTTTATTTTCAACCTTATCTTATTGATTGACTGATTGATTGATAGATTGACTGCATGTATTTATTGTTATTATTATTTCTCATTTCTTACTTTTTATTTATCTACATACTCCTTTACCTTTTGTTTATTTGTTTATATAGTTTATACTGAGTAGTTAGTTGTGTTGTAATTCAAATCTTTAACCACGTATTTCTTTACTTTACATATATGTTCTTTTCTTCGACTGCAAGATACACAGATACACATGTCATTTTCATGTAAGCAATATTCTTCTAAATATAGGCTGATACAATACCAGTATATAAATACAGACTAGGCAAAATACAGTCTACGTAGGACCTCAGGACCTGGCCAGCTCTTGGGTTTATGTGCAGGCTTAAGGCATGTGCCGTGATCACCATACACATGGCATCTGTGACGTTAGTGCATATGGAATTCGTTCTGAGCGCGGAGACGTCGTCTTGAGAAACAGACGCTGACAATGAAACGGAGCATTTAGATGAGCAGCTAACAAGTCAGATTTTGTGTTGTGGAGGTTTGGGGTGGGGGGTGGGGAGACGAGATTGGAGTCGACGTATGAAATCTTGGAGTCCAAAGGTTTATCAAAAGAGCCAGTTGGCCCCGTACACAACGCTCAGTGCAAGTGCGTGGGTTGTGGAAGAGAAACACAAATAGCGATAGGAATGCGAGAGTATAGAAGGGAGATAATCGTTTGTCTTCATTCAGAATCTCTTTAGGTCGCTGTTCCCTTCTCCAGACAGTCTGTTGCACAACACACGCACACACATACACAGATACAGACGTACACAACACACACTCGGGCACACATACACAATACACACACATACACAGAGACAGACGTACACACTCACACACATACACACACACACACATATATATATGTACATATAAATATATATATATATATAAACATATACACACATACACACACATACACAGATACACACGTACACACACACACATTCACATAAACACACACACATATACACACACATACACAGATACAGACGTACACACACACACACATACACACATACACACACATACACAGATACAGACGTACACATACATACACATACACACATACACACACATACACAGATACAGACGTACACACACACACAAAATACACACATACACACACATATACAGATACACAGATACAGACGTACACACGCACACATACACACAATACACACACATACACACACATACACACATACATACACATACACAGATATAGACGTACACACACACACATACACACACATACACACACATACACCGATACAGACGTATACACACACACACACACACCACACACACACACACATACACACATACACACACATACACAGATACACACACAGACACACACACATATCACACACACATAGACACACATACCACACACACACATACACTCACACACACACACACACACACACACACATACACACACACTCACACACACACACATAACACACACACAAACACACACACACACATAACACACACACACAAACACACACACACACACTTAACCCCCCCCCCCCCACACACACACACACGCACACTGAATGACACAACACGTGTGTGTGTGTGGGGGGGGGGTTACTTATTTTAGTTTTCCCCCAATATCTTCAGAACCAGATCACAGACGTATACCAATATCTTCACCCCGCATGTAAATTTCAGTAAAAGTCTGGAACTAGTCAAAGAGAGAAAGACCATGGCAGTATACAAGGCTGTAAATTACGTTATCCTTGAAGGTGAAAAGTTATGATAAGATGGGTGGGGGGGGGGGGGGGGAGCCGCGAGGGGGAAGGAAGGGCAATCAGAATCAGAATCAGAAATTTATTCAACTAAGTAACATAACTCTTGAGAGTCACGGAGTTATCTCCCATGTAGAATTTCTCAAACCCATCCCATGTAGAAATTTATTCAGTAAGGCCAAAGCCCTATTTGAAGGGGTTTGAAAACATTATAAACATTATACAAACACAGAAAAATACATAGTCGTTCTTGGATAATGCATACTTCACATATTTTGAAATAATTACAATATAGGACCTACAGTCAAAACTTGAACAATACAATAGGAACATACAAATAGGTTTAACAGACATACATCACAAGAATTTAACTTTCATCATCATCATCATCAGTCCCGTAGTCTGGTTGACCGTTGGGGCACCACTGAAGATTTTGCAACCAACTTCCTCCACTCCTCACGGTCCTCAGCTTTCCGCAGAATGATGTTCCATTCAAGGCCAAGTCCACTCTCTGATATTGTCTTCCCATCTTTTTCTCTGTCTGTCCTCTTCGTCTCCCTCCCTGAACTGTTCCATGCAAGACGAATTTAACTTTATGATTAGGTAAACTCTCTTCCCTTGAAAGCTTTATAGACATATATTCCCAAATTTCTAATTGTACGCTCATTTTTGAAGCCATGAGCATTGTTAATTTACACATTCCGTACCGCGTCACGAGATCCTCGTGACTCAGCTTTTTCTCTCCGTGGACCGCGTCACGAGGATTTCGTGCCCTGAACCGTAGTTTCAGTTTCGAGTATATAAATACAAAATGACCGCATTGCTGACGTGATTCCTTTTCCGGCAAAGGGAGTATACTCTTGTCATTTTCCTTTCTGCGTTCACACGACGTTTGAAGCGGAAAAAATGGAAGATATACCTTGTTTTCTGACAATACCCCCTCCGGCCTTTCTCTCTCCTAACATTACTTGGTCAATAGTTAGTACAGTGATCTCTTTTCTTGGTAGGAAAAGGGTTAACCTGAAATGATTTGGATTATAGTAGCACTTGGCTGAATTAACAGGTGTCTGAGATCCTCAACGGCAGGACGACATAGAATAAAGTGATTTTCATTTTCAGTAACACTGTTACATAATGGGCATCTCGTTGCCTCTTTATCACGTCTTTTATATCTTAATCTATGCATTGATAAGTCGGACATGCCAAAGCTAAATCTTGTGAACACATATCTAATACATCTGTTAAAGTCTAACAACAAGTATGCTTCTACCTCATGTGATTGTTTAAACTTTCTACTTTGTGCAAAAACATCACTAGTATTGATATGATAAAAATGGAAGGACGGCGGGCATTAAGGGTAACAAAGAATGGACAGCAATGGACTGGGTGATCCTTGTTTGCATTCAGTCGCTTCGATAACCTGACTTTTATTTTCTTAATAGAACAGTTTCAGTTTCAGTTTCAGTTTCAGTCTCAATTTCTCAAGATGACGTCTCTGCGCTGGGAATGAATTCCATATGCACTAATGTCACAGGTGTCATGTGATGGAGAAGATCCAGAATGATCACGGTACAAGCTTTAAGCCTGCACATATACCCACGAGCTGGCCAGGTCCTGAGGTCCTAGATCCTACCTAAATAGTTCCATAACCCTGAGGTCGTAGAGGAGTGAGGTGGCAAAGGCCTCAACTTTTCCCGGGGCCAGCACCACAAGGGCGGCGCCCATCCCCTCTCCCTCGCTTCGAATTTATATTCATATTCACTTTTTTTCAACCAAGACTTCAGAAAGGCAAGAAGGCTAATTGGTCTTCAAGGGGTGGGACTTGGGAAATCAACCTATCTCTCCAATGTTTTATACCGAGGCAACCGGGCAATGCCCTGCTCTTCACGATTTTCAACTGCCGTGGGATCTTTAGCGTGCGCAGCCAGAAAGCACACGGGTCCGACTCGTTTTTCGTCCCCATCCGAAGGACTAAACGTTCACTTCGATTTTCCAGTCAAACTGAGGAGAAAAGTCGAGGCTTCTACGGGGAGCGAACCCTGGAACCTCGAGTTTAGTTATTGGCAGGCGAACATCTGAACTACAGGTTCGTTCGATCCACAAAAAGCCTTTTCTGTCACGTTTCAGATTGACACACACAAAAGGTTTGGGTCGATCTGATTCAAAAGGCAACTCAGTGAGAAAGAGAGAGAGAAGGTGAAGGTCAGTCCCCCGAAAGGTCATGTCACATTTTTTGATATATGTCGGCGGCTGTGAAATGTCTTCCTCTCTGCTTCTCCCTTCTAGTACTCGTGTACGCAATCTGTTAAAGTTTACGTATTTCATTCATACTTATTATCTTTCTGTGGAATCGGCCAAGCCAAAACACACAAGAGAGAGAGAGAGAGAGAGAGACAGACAGACAGAGAGAGAGACAGAGAGAGACAGAGAGAGACAGACAGAGACAGACAGAGACAGACAGAGACACAGAGAGAGAAATAGCCAGCGGAATAGGCCAAGCCAAAACAGCATTCAAGCTCACAATCGCAAACACACAAACACACACACACACACACGCACGCACACATGCAAACACACACACACACACACACACACACACACAACGCAAACACACACGCATATACACACACATATACATACGCAAAAAACACACGCACATACACATGCACACATACGGAAACATACATGCAAAAACACACGCACGCACACACGCACACGCAAACACACATGCGCAAACACACAAACACACACATACACGTACGCACACATGCAAACACATGCACACACACACACTCACACACACACTCACACACACACACACACACACACAAGCACACACACTCTCACACACACACACTCACAACACACACACTCACTCACTCAACTCACAACACACACACACAGACACACACACACACCACCACATCACACACACACACCACCACACACCACCACACATACCCACACACACACACACACTCACACACACACACACACACACTCACACACACCACTCACACACACACTCACACACACACACACACACACACACACACACACACACGCACCTGCCCTCTCCCTCTCCCCCAAAACACACCATTATCATCTTCTCTTTGATAGCCACACACGAACATCAGATTTGCCATCGATTGGCCAGAGGCACGTGACGAGCGGCAGGAAGTGCACGTGACGCCTCCATCTTGTCTGGGGCCTGATGGGATTGCTTCTGATTTGAGCCCCTTGAAAATAGACCACGATTCGAGTTTTGTGGACAAACTAAGCCAAGAGATGACGAAGACAGAAAGGAACTGACGGTCAGAATTGAAGGAAAGAGATGATTCATCTTGCTAGCTGTATTTTTTTTTCTTTTTCTTTTTCTTTTTCTTTGTCCTGAATCGTGCCTCGGGGTTTGTGGACACAGAAAGACAAAACTGGCTGAGAGAGAAGAAAAAAAAGAAAGCAGAGAAAAATTGGCGATTAGAAATGAAAGAGGAGATTGTTAATCTACTTGGTGGTATTTTTTTCTGTCTTTCTTTCTTTGTTGTTGTTGTTCTTCTTTTCTTGTCTTCTCCTTGTTCTTCTTCACCTTGTTTTTATTCCACTCGTTTTATTTTCTTCTTCTTTTTCTCCTTTTGTTTTTGTTTAGTAGTAGTAGTAGCAGAAGCACAGCAGTAGTGGTAGTAGTAGTAGTGCTAGTAGTAGTACTCGGAGGGGAATCACATTGTAATATATAATTGTATATAATATGCTCTCTATAATTTTCCATTGCTTTTATTCTTTCTCCCCATTTATAGCCGTGTGCGTGTGTGTGTGTGTGTGTGTGTGTGTGTGTTGTGTGTGTATTTTATATATGTGTTGTGTGTGTGTGTGTGTGTGTGTGTGTGTGTGTGTGCGTGCGTGAGTGCGTGTGTGTGCGTGCGTGCGTGTGTGTCTGTTTTAGCGCTTAGATTTGATTTTATCAAGATTTTGCGCTATATAAATAAAATATTGTATTGTATTGTATAGTACTAATAGTAATACTAGTAGTGGTGGTAGGTAGTAATAGTAATGGCGATAGTAGTAGTAGTAGTAGTAGCAAAAGTAGTATTTTTGTTATTATGATCATTATGATAATGATGATGACGATTTTCATTATGATCGACATCATTATAGAAATCATAATAATCGTCATAACACTGTCATTGTTATTATCGCTTGTTCGCTTGTTTCGTTCATTCATTTATTCATTTACATGATCGTTTATCTATTTTATTCATTATAGAGATCTACCAAGTTATCAATACAGCAGAAGTCCAAAATAGCCTGTGAGAAGATAAGTCAGACACACCTCATAGATATCGTCTATTCATCATCATCAGGTGCCCTGCCGCATGGCGTTGGCGATCATGGACTTCCATCTGTCTCTATCTCTCGTTGCCCCTAGCATCTCCCCCACCCTCCTCGTCCCCAGCCACTCTGCAAGTCTGTCCAGCATTTTCTCCCTGGGTCTACCCGGTGCTCTCTTTCCCTCCAGCTTTCCCGTTGTGACCAGGTGTTCCAAATCCCCCTTCCTCATAAAATGGCCTATAAATGTTGCCTGTCTTTTCCTAATCTTCCTTATGAGTGATCTACTTGTGTCTGCCTCCATCAAGACTGTCTCGTTTGTTTTCTTTGCTGTCCATGGAACTCTATTACCTGACATAAAGTAGTCGTCTCTTGGTTCGTCTGTTTTGAGCATTTAACAGGAATCATGACATCACATCACAAGAACAGGTGACGAGATTCATCATCATCATGTGCTCATGGATTCGGCGATAATATAATAATAATAATAATATATTTTATTTATATAGCGCAAAATCTTGATAAAATCAAATCTAAGCGCTGAGCGTATACATGCATACATACCTACATACATATGAGCGTATACATGCTTACATACATGCATACATACTTACATACATAAATCTAAGCTGACGTATACATGCATACATACATACATACATACATAAATCTAAGCGTATACATACATACATACATACATACATACATACATACATACATACATACATACATACATACATACATACATACATACATACGTACGCACATGCATACATAATAATTACAATATTTATGTAGCGCAAAATCTCGACAAAATCAAATCCAAGCGCCGAAAAGACACACACGCACACACGCACGCACGCACACACACGCACACACACACACACACACACACACACACACACACACACACACACACACACACACACACACACACACACACATGCATGGCCACAAATGGGGAGAAAAGAATAAAAGCAATAAAAGCAAGAATAAAACCAATGGAAAACCACAGAGAGCACATCATATACAATTATATATTAAAACAAAGTGATTCCCCTCCGAGCGGAGACAGGCTGCAGAGGGGGGTTGAGTGAGGTTAGGATTTTATGCAGAGGAGAAAAGGTGAGTTTTGAGAGCGGACTTGAAGGAGACAAAAGTAGGTTGCTGACGGACTGAGAGAGGAAGTTTGTTCCAGGAGAGTGGACCAGAAACAGAGAAGGCTCGTGGACCATAGGTATTGAGCTTAGTGCGTGGAAAGCGAAAAGTCAGAGGATCGGAGGCAGAGCGGAGGGTACGTGAGGGAACATAGATCTCAAGTAGGCTTGACAGGTAATCGGGGGCTGCGTTATTGAGGCTTTTGTAGCACATGGTGTCTAGTTTGTACTGTATGCGCTTTGATACAGGGAGCCAGTGAAGTTGTGCCAGGAGAGGAGATATGTGGTCAGCTTTTTTCTTTTTGAGTACAAGGCTCTCCATATCAATCTATCCTTTGCCGTTGCAAGTACATCTCCCACCCTCTCTGTCTTTATCCACTGTGCAAGCCCGTCCAATGCTTTCTCCCTGCTCTTCATGTTGCTCTGTCCCCTCCAGCTTTCCTGTTGTGACTAGGTGCTCTAATTTCTCTTGCCTCATAAAATGTACTGTAAATGTTGCTTGTCTTTTCCTAAACTTCTTTATGAAAGTTCTTTTTGTGTCTGCCTCCTTCAAGACTGTCGTTTGTGACGAGATTAGAAAAAGAGATCCAGCTTGAACAATAACAGAAGTATTACACTTGGTGTCATTATACGTTATACATAACGGGTGGAAAAGTATGGCAGATTGCCCGGAAAAAAGAAGGCAGCAAAAAGGAATAGCCTGTTTTCAAACCTTTACTAGGTAAAACGAAAAAGATGTAAAAGATTTTCGGGATACAATCACATAAAAGAAACTTTACTAGATAAAAAAAAAAAGACATAAAGCTTTCTGGGATATAATCACACACAAAAACACTTTACTAGGTAAAAAAAAGGACGTAAAACCTTTTTTGTGGTATAATCACATAAAACAATTTACTAGGTTATAAAACAGAACAGACTCAAAAGTCTTTTGCGGTATAATCACACACACACACACACACACAAAAACAACTTATTAGCTTTAAAAAAAACGACGTAAAAGCCTTTTGCGATGTAATCACACAAAAGAAACCTTTATTAGATTAAAAAAAAAAGACGTAAAAGGCTTTTTGGATATAATTATACAAAAGAAATCTTTACTACATAAAAAAAAAGTAGGAGGTTTTTGGCATATAATCACACACAAGAAATCATTACTAGGTTTAAAAAAAGACATAAAAGGCTTTTAGGTTATAATCACACAAAAGAAATCTTTACTAGGTAAAAAAAAAAAGACTTAAAGCCTTTTGAGTTATAATCACACACAAGAAACCTTTACTAGGTAAAAATCAAAACAAAACAAAACAACAACAAAAAACCAACCAAACAAACAAAATCGTAAAAGCCTTTTGGGATGTAATCACACACACAAAGAAACATTTTCTATTTAAAAAAAAAAAAAGACGTAAAGGCTTTTGGGTTATAATCACACAAAAGAAATCTTTACTTGGTAAAAAACCAAACAAAACAAAACAAAACAACAAAAAACAAAAAACAAACAACCAAACAAACAAAATCGTAAAAGCCTTTTGGGATGTGAACACACACACAACAAAACATTTTCTGTGTTTTTAAAAAAAAAAAGACGTAAAAGGCTTTTAAGGTTATAATCACACAAAAGAAACCTTTACTCGGTAAAAAACAAAACAAAACAAAAACAAAGTAAAAAGGCTTTTGGGTCATAATCACACCAAAGAGGAGTTTCTACAAACACAGCATAAGGGACATGATCCCCACAACAAACTGCCACTGGCCCGTTCATGTGTCTTGTGCTAACAATTTTTGCCAGCAGCCTGAGGAAAGAATTGTGCTGATTTAAAAACCAAATGAAAAGGAAGGACGATAACATCCTGGGTTCACAACAAGCCCTGCGGTCTTTTCCCGTTTGCATTGGGCAGAGAAAGAGAGGGAGGAGATAGGGAGAGAAGGAGAGATGGAGAGAGAGAGAGAGGCTGGGTGGGAGAGAGAGAGAGAGAGAAAGAGATGGAGAAAGGAGAGAGAGAGAGAAAAAGAAAGGAGGAAAGAGGGGGAGAGAAAGGCAGAGAGAGGGACATAGAAGGAGAGAGAGAAAAAGAGAGAGAGAAAGGGAGAAGAGAGAGAGAGAGAGAAAGAGAGAGAAAGAAAGGGGGAGAGAGAGAGGAGAGAGAAAGAGAAAAAGAGAGTGAAAGAGAGAGAGAGGGAGAGAGAGAGAAAGGAGAGGAGAGAGAGGGAGAAAAGAGAGAGAAAGAAAGGGGGAGAGAGAGGGAGAGAAAGAGAGAGAGAGAGAAAGAGAGAGAGAGAGAAAGAGAGAAGAGATATAAAGAGAGAGAGAGGGAGAGAAAGAGATAAAGACAGAGAGAGAGAGAAAGAGAGAGAGAGAGAGAGACAGATAAGAGAGAGAGAGAGAGATAAAGAGAGAGTTCGAGTTCAGAAAACGTTATAATTCAAGGATACTCGTATTAATCTTGTTGGACGTGTCATACTGCTAGTCCTTGCTACATGAGAGAGACAGACAGAGAGACAGAGAGACAGATACAGACAGAGACAGTAGACAGAGACAGATAGACAGAGACAGAGAAACAGAGACAAAGACAAACAGACAGACAGAAGACAAAGACAGAGAGACAGAGACAGACACAGAGAGAGAGACAGACAGACACAGAGACAGAGAGAGCGAGAGAGAATTCAGAAAAAATAGTTCTTATTCAAGAATAATAGCATAACCTTCTATTGGACCTGTCATACTTGTTACTTGAGAGAGAGAGGAGGAGAGAGAGAGAGAGAGAGAGAGAAAGAGAGGGAGAGAAAGAGAGAAGATAGAGAAAGAGAGAAAGACAGAGAGAGAAAGAGAGAGAGGGAGAGGGAGAAGAAAGAAAGACAGAGAAGAGAGAGAAAGAAGAGGGAGAGAAAGAGAGGGAGAGAAAGAGAGAGAGAAAGAGAGAGAGAGAGAAAAAGAGAGAGACAGGCAGAGAGAAAGAAAAGAGAGAGAAAGAGAGAGAGAGAAAGAGAGAGAGCAAGAGAGAGACAGAGAGAGAAGAGAGAAAAGAGAAAGAGAGAGAATAAAGAGAGAGAGAGAGAGAGAGGGTGGGAGAGAGACAGAGAGAGACAGAGACAGAGAGAGACAGAGAGAGAGAGAAAGATGACAGAGACAGAGAGACAGAGACAGAGAGACAGAGACAGAGAGTTGGATGAATCATCAGGCTGTAGAGGAAAAAAGAAGAGGAAAGGGGAAAGGGAAGTGGGTGTGAAGGATGAAATGAAGAAGAGAGAAAGGGAGGAAGGGAGATAGAGAGAGAGAGAAAATATTTCTTTCTTCCAGAGAATGGTAGTAGTGGAGTGCACACGATTCACTTCTTCGTCTTCTCTAGACAGACAGATAGACAGACAAACATACATGCGGACAGACGTAGATAAACATGTAGTGTAGGCTGTAAGAGAGAGAGAGAGAGAGAGAGAGAGAGAGAGAGAGAATGAAAGAAAGAAAGGACAGACAGACGACAGCAGAAACAGAGACAGAGAGAGAGAGAGAAGAGAGAGAGCGAGAGAGAGAGAGACAGAGAGAGAGAGAAATAGCCGGCAGAATTGGCCTAGCCAAAACAGCATTCAAAAAGATGAAAAGCGTTTTTACCAACCTATCAATTAACATCAGGAAGAGAGTTCTTGAGTGTAATATAGAGCCGATAATGTTATACGGTTGTGAGGCGTGGATAGAAGAACATGCCAAGGCAGAACAAGATTGAGGCAGCTGAAATGTGTGGTTCCTAAGAAGAATGTTGAGAGTTCCATTGACAGCAAACAAAATAAACGACAAAGTCTTCAAGGAGGCAGACACAAGAAGATCATTAACAAAGAAGATTAGAAGAAAAAGACAAGCAACATGTATAAGACCTTTTAGTGAGGAAAGAGAAATTAGAGCTCCTTGTCACAACAAGAAACAGAACACCAGGTAGACCCAGGGAGAAAATATTGGACAGACTTGCAGGGTGGCTGAGGACATAGAGAGTGGGAGATGTACTTGCAGCGACAAGGGATAGGCTCGTGTGGAAGGCCATGATCGCCAACGCCACGTGGCAGGGCACATGATGATGATGATGACGATGATGATGATCATCATCATCAGCAGGTGCCCTGTCGCATGGCGTTGGCGATCATGGACTTCCATCTATCTCTATCTCTCGTTGCCCCTAGCATCTCTCCCACCCCCCTCGTCCCAGCCACTATGCAGGTCCTTCCAGCATTTTCTCCCTGGGTCTACCCGGTGCTGTCTTTCCCTCCAGCTTTCCCGTTGTGACCAGGTGCTCCAAATCCCCCTTCCTCATAAAATGGCCTATAAATGTTGCCTGTCTTTTCCTAATCTAACCTATGAGTGATCTATGTGTGTCTGCCTCCATCAAGACTGTCTCGTTTGTTTTCTTTGCTGCCTATGGAACTATCAACATTCTTCTTAGAAACCACATCTCGGTTGCCTCAATCTTGTTCTGGCTTTGTTTGATGATGATGATGACGATGATGATGATAATGATGATGATGATGATGTTGACTGTAAACAGCATGCTGACCAATATTTAAGAGATATTGGAATTTTGACAAGGACACGTTTTAAAGAAGCAAGTGTACCTCATCTCCAGCCTTTGTCTTCTTCGAGGAGTCGTACGTGGAATATTCGTGAAATACATTTTTGTTTTTTTATTGGAATTCTAACCAAGGACCTCTTGCGTCCTAAGCAGAATCATTACCGCCAGACCACGAATCAAAGAATGAACACAGTAAAGCTTTCTAAAGTTCCAGCTCGTGTTTCTGGAAGATAAGATGTACAGGCCTCCACCACCACCACCACCGCCATCACCACCACCACACCACCACCGCCATCACCACCACCACCACACCACCACCTCACCACCACCACCACCACCACCACCATCACCACCACCACCACCACCACCACACCACCTCCTCACGTTCTAGCTGCTATGAAGCGGTATTCTGTGGTTTTGGCATCTTTTAGCACTGAATGTGGATCATGAGAACACACATGCAGTAACTAGTCAATTACACTGAAATAATGCAAAAAGATAAAAAAAATAAAAACCACAAGATACATTAGCATGAAACAAAATCACATAAGATAAAATGAAATAGAATAAACAAAGTAAATGAAATAAATAAAATGAAACAAACAAAAATCAACAAAATGAAACAAAACAAAATAAAATAGAATAGAATAAAATGAATTAAAATAGAAAAAATAGAAAAAAACAAAATAAGATAAAATGAATAAAATAAGATAAAATAAAATAGATAAAATAAAATAAGATAAAATAAAATAAGATAAAATAAAATAAAATAAAATGAAATAAAATAAAATAAGATAAAATAAAATAAGATAAAATAAAATAAGATAAAATAAAATAAGATAAAATAAAATAAGATAAAATAAAATAAGATAAAATAAAATAAAATAAAATGAAATAAAATAAAATAAGATAAAATAAAAAAGATAAAATAAAATAAAATGAAATAAAATAAAATAAAATAAAATAAAATAAAATAAAATAAGATAAAATAAGATAAGATAAGATAAAATAAAATGAAATAAAATAAAATAAAATAAAATAAAATAAAATAAAATAAAATAAAATGAAATAAAATAAAATAAGATAAAATAAAATAAGATAAAATAAAATAAAATAAAATAAAATAAAATGAAATAAAATAAAATAAAATAAAATAAAATAAAATAAAATAAGATAAAATAAGATAAGATAAGATAAAATAAAATGAAATAAAATAAAATAAAATAAAATAAAATAAAATAAAATAAAATAAAATGAAATAAAATAAAATAAGATAAAATAAAATAAAATAAAATGAAATAAAATAAAATAAAATAAAATAAAACAAAATAAAATAAAATAAAATAAATAAAATAATAAAATAAAATAAAATAAAATAAAACAAAATAAAATAAAATAAAATAAAATAAAATAAAATAAGACAAGCAGGCTTCAACGGAAACGGAAGTCCTTTGGTGAACTCCATTACACAAAGGCAAACAGAAAACGGAATGGAAGAATGGCTGGTTAAAAAGGGAAAAAAAAAGAAAGAAAACAGCAAAAGCAAGCAATCCATCACCACACCTCTACCATATAACAAACCCCCCTCTACGGGATAACAAAAACTCCACTATGTAACCAAAAAAACTCTACCAGATAACAAAAAAAACTTTGCTAGATAACAAACAAACAAAAACGCTACTAGAAAAAAAACTCTACTAGATAAAAATATCTACTACATAACAAAAAATTACTAAATAACAAAAAAAACACTACTAGATAAAAAAAAATTCTACTAGATAAAAATATCTACTACATAACAAAAAATTACTAAATAACAAAAAAAACGCTACTAGATAAAAAAAAATTCTACTAGATAAAAATATCTACTACATAACAAAAATTTACTAAATAACAAAAAACGCTACTAGATAAGAAAAACTCTACTAGATAACAAAAAATTAGTAGATAACACAAGACTTTATTAGATAACCAAAAACGATACTAGATAAAATAGCCTTTACTAGATAATAAAAACACTTTACTAATACTAGATAACAAAAAGCTTCACAGATAACAAAAAACGCTACTAGATAAAATAACCTCTACTAGATAACAAAAACTTTACTAGATAACAAAAAGAAAAACGCTACTAGATAAAAAGCTCTACTAGATAAAAAATACCTACTATATAACAAAAAATTAGTAAATAACAAAAAACGCTACTACATAAGAAACTCTACTAGATAAACACAAAAATTAGTAGACAACACAAAACTTTATTAGATAACCAAAAACGTACTAGATAAAAACCACTAGATAAAAAACATTTACAATAACAAACTTATGTACAAAAACGTACTAGATAAAACCACTATACAAACTATAGATAACAAAAAATCTTAAAAAACCTATAGGACAAACTATGATAAAACTCTACTGATAACAAACTTACTAAAACTTATAGATAAAATTACAGATACAAATCTATGATACAAACTCTACAAAAACATCTCTAGATAACAAATTATGTAAACCTAGTATAAAAAAACCTTTACTAGATCATAAAAAACAC
The DNA here is from genome assembly GCA_030674185.1 of Monoplex corrugatus. NCBI lineage: Eukaryota > Metazoa > Mollusca > Gastropoda > Littorinimorpha > Ranellidae > Monoplex > Monoplex corrugatus. The sequence goes on along the minus strand of JAPXFY010000012.1, from coordinate 88,506,482 downwards.
TTTACTAGATAACAAAAAGCTTCACTGGATAACAAAAAAACGCTACTAGATAAAAAAAACCTCTACTAGATAACAAAAACTTTACTAGATAACAAAAAAAATCTGCTATATAAAAATAACTCTACTAGGTAACGAAAAAATCTAACAAAATCATCTACTAGATTAAAAAAAAAACTCTACTAGATAACAAAAACATCTACTAGATAACAAAAATCATCTACTTGATAAAAAAAAAACTCTACTAGATTAAAAAAAAAACTCTA
>JAPXFY010000012.1:88491219-88501219 GCA_030674185.1 Monoplex corrugatus | reverse complement strand
TCATAAAATGCTTTTTATCTTGGACACCCAAGTTACATAACCTTTTCCAAGCATAGGAATACGGAAGAAATAGAGAGTATGAAAGTATAGGAATAAGGAAGAAATAGACAGTATGAAAACATAGGAATAAGGAAGAAATAGAGAGTATGAAACAGGAATAAGGAAGAAATAGACAGTATGAAAACATAGGAATAAGGAAGAAATAGAGATTATGAAAACATAGGAATAAGGAAGAAATAGAGATTATGAAAACATAGGAATAAGGAAGAAATAGAGATTATGAAAACATAGGAATAAGGAAGAAATAGACAGTATGAAAACAGGAATAAGGAAGAAATAGACAGTATGAAAACATAGGAATAAGGAAGAAATAGACAGTATGAAAACAGGAATAAGGAAGAAATAGACAGTATGAAAACAGGAATAAGGAAGAAATAGACAGTATGAAAGTATAGGAATAAGGAAGAAATAGACAGTATGAAAACATAGGAATAAGGAAGAAATAGACAGTATGAAAGTATAGGAATAAGGAAGAAATAGACAGTATGAAAACATAGGAATAAGGAAGAAATAGACAGTATGAAAACATAGGAATAAGGAAGAAATAGACAGTATGAAAACATAGGAATAAGGAAGAAATAGACAGTATGAAAACATAGGAATAAGGAAGAAATAGAATATGAAAACATAGGAATAAGGAAGAAATAGAATATGAAAACATAGGAATAAGGAAGAAATAGACAGTATGAAAACATAGGAATAAGGAAGAAATAGACAGTATGAAAACATAGGAATAAGGAAGAAATAGACAATATGAAAACATAGGAATAAGGAAGAAATAGACAGTATGAAAACATAGGAATAAGGAAGAAATAGACAGTATGAAAACATAGGAATAAGGAAGAAATAGACAGTATGAAAACATAGGAATAAGGAAGAAATAGACAGTATGAAACAGGAATAAGAAAGAAATAGACAGTATGAAAACAGGAATAAGGAAGAAATAGACAGTATGAAAACATAGGAATAAGGAAGAAATAGACAGTATGAAAACATAGGAATAAGGAAGAAATAGACAGTATGAAACAAATATAATGGCATCAGACTGATTAAGCTCCAGTACCCTCCCCAGCCACCTCAACCGGGTCGATCACAGGGTATGAGAGGGTCCAGCGTTGCTAACTGACTCATCTTGCTTGTGGCCATGTTGTCAGAGTATCGACTAGGGGACCACTTCCCAGTGCTGGCACTACTGGTCTGTTTTCCAGTTCATGAGGTACTCCCTCCTGCAACAGCTCAGCTCGTAGGTCGATATAAAGGGGTGTGGGGTAGGGGGGTGTGGGTGAGGGTGTGGGGTGTGGGTGTGGGGGAACTGGCTGAAAGAAAAATCTCACTTTTTCGAATACTTTCTGCAGGAAGCTGGTTGAAAAGGTGAGGGAATCAAAGGGTTAAGTTTTTGCTTTGCTAACGTGGCTGCCAATGCAGGATATTGTAGGAGAGGGCGAGGAAGTCAAAGGGTTAACATTTTTTCGGTTTGAATCAATGTTTTAGAATCCGAAGGACGTCATTTGTCTCAGTATTGATAACGTGTCTACCTCTGATGGAGAAACCTGGTCATTACCATAACTCAGTGCATGAATAATTCTGTCATTTGTCTTTTCATCAACTCAACAGCTGCCTTTGATTCAAAACACTTGGTGATTAAAACGCTAAATGCATGATTGATCCTCTGAGCATCGACGAAAGACCTGTCTCCAGTGCAGAAATTTTGTCTGACAGTACCCTGCCTTGCAACTGCAATGCGACCCAGATGGTTCGATGGAATAAAAGAGTTTGTTGGAGAAGTAGATAAGGAATTATGATCATTTAATTAGAAGGCAAGAACATTACGAATGAGTAAATGGGAAAAAATTAGGATCACTGCACTTAGGGAGGGTTGCCTCTAGGCTCGCCTTTTTTTTTTTTTTTTTTTTTTTTTTTTGGTCCTATTTTCTACGCCACCTTAATGGCCACAGAAGCTGGCACAATTTTTTACAATACCATGATGTTGATGTCGATGAGGATAATAATCATGATGCTATGGAGTTCTATCAAGGATTGACACTGCATGACAGGGCTGTACTCTACGCTTACTATCATAATATATCCTGGCGTCAACCAGGCCCAATATACACAGACACCTGCAGTGCTGGTCAGAACATTTGGGCAACACCCTCAATGACGCATCCGTGAAGTGGATGAGACTCAACAGTGTGGTCCCAGTCTTCCCAAGGAGTCCATAGCACGTCCAGCTCTGGGTAGAGGAGGTTAGAGATGAAAAATGCCACAATGATATTTCGAGGGACTGATGGGGATTCGAACCTACAACCTTCCAAACAGTAGTTCGTTGATCTAACCACTATACCACGGCGACTGGTACGAGTAAATGGAAAATAGTAGAGGGAAAGTTGTGGTGCCGTCTTCAACTATGTTGCTTCTGCTCCTCTATTGACAAAAGGCTTGCCTGTGTTGTCCCAGTGATGTGAGAGGATGAGGTATTAGATAAATCGAAGCGAAGCATGGGGGAACGTTGCAAGAGTGTGATGATAGAGAGATACAGGGTACCCCCCGTGGAGATGTCAGGGGCTCTTTCAGTTAAATAGTATCCCCACCTTCCGGAAATTCTGTGCTATAAATTTCCTCTTCTCTGTCACTCTCTTTGTTTTTTTCTTCCTCCTTTGCTTTCTGTCGTTTCTTTCTATCATTTTCTGCCTTGCTGGTCCATTCACCTGTCTGTGTTCAGTAAAGTCTTACGTACTTTCTCTTAGCATTGATAATTGGGTACACGTATTAAGTGAATTTTTTGCTCTAGGGAAATGAGATATGCAGACGCAGTTTTGGGTAATTTATGCCCGTTTTATGTGTGTTTTAGTGTCCTTAGTTATGTTTAAATTTGTATTCAGGTGTGTTTTTTAAATTCCCTGTGATAAACTGGATGGAGTGGTCAACGCCAGGGACGTCTCCTTAGATTAAGTGCGTGAATGCATTGATATGTGTACTGAATTTTCTTTTCCTTTTTCCTGTTGAAGTATTGCGACTGTTTTGAAACGGGCTATAGCCCTGATATGGCTCTACGCAGTCGGCTGGGCTTTAAACAAAAATAACAGTAACAGTAACAAGATGATGGAAAAAGGTAAATACAGACTGAAAGAGAGACAAATAATAGTTAGTACTATAAAAGATATAGTGTGCTGACTTGGGTCAAGCCACAAAATACAGACTGAAGCACAATACATAGTACGATAAAAGACATAGTGTGCTGACTTGGGTCAAGCCACAAAATACAGACTGAAGCACAATACATAGTACGATAAAAGACATAGTGTGCTGACTTGGATCAAGCCACAAAATACAGACTGAAGCACAATACATAGTACGATAAAAGACATAGTGTGCTGACTTGGGTCAAGCCACAAAATACAGACTGAAGCACAATACATAGTACGATAAAAGACTTAGTGTGCTGACTTGGGTCAAGCCACAAAATACAGACTGAAGCACAATACATAGTACGATAAAAGACATAGTGTGCAGACTTGGGTCAAGCCACAAAATACAGACTGAAGCACAATACATATTACGATAAAAGACATAGTGTGCTGACTTGGGTCAAGCCACAAAATACAGACTGAAGCACAATACATAGTACGATAAAAGACATAGTGTGCAGACTTGGGTCAAGCCACAAAATACAGACTGAAGCACAATACATAGTACGATAAAAGACATAGTGTGCTGACTTGGGTCAAGCCACAAAATACAGACTGAAGCACAATACATAGTACGATAAAAGACATAGTGTGCTGACTTGGGTTAAGCCACAAAATACAGACTGAAGCACAATACATAGTACGATAAAAGATATAGTGTGCAGACTTGGGTCAAGCCACAAAATACAGACTGAAGCACAATACATAGTACGATAAAAGACATAGTGTGCTGACTTGGGTCAAGCCACAAAATACAGACTGAAGCACAATACATAGTACGATAAAAGATATAGTGTGCAGACTTGGGTCAAGCCACAAAATACAGACTGAAGCACAATACATAGTACGATAAAAGATATAGTGTGCAGACTTGGGTCAAGCCACAAAATACAGACTGAAGCACAATACATAGTACGATACGATAAAAGACATAGTGTGCTGACTTGGGTCAAGCCACAAAATACAGACTGAAGCACAATACATAGTACGATAAAAGATATAGTGTGCAGACTTGGGTCAAGCCACAAAATACAGACTGAAGCACAATACATAGTACGATAAAAGACTTAGTGTGCTGACTTGGGTCAAGCCACAAAATACAGACTGAAGCACAATACATAGTACGATAAAAGACATAGTGTGCTGACTTGGGTCAAGCCAAAAAATACAGACTGAAGCACAATAAATAGTACGATAAAAGACATAGTGTGCTGACTTGGGTCAAGCCACAAAATACAGACTGAAGCACAATACATAGTACGATAAAAGACATAGTGTGCTGACTTGGGTCAAGCCACAAAATACAGACTGAAGCACAATACATAGTACGATAAAAGATATAGTGTGCTGACTTGGGTCAAGCCACAAAATACAGACTGAAGCACAATACATAGTACGATAAAAGACATAGTGTGCTGACTTGGGTCAAGCCACAAAATACAGACTGAAGCACAATACATAGTACGATAAAAGACATAGTGTGCTGACTTGGGTCAAGCCACAAAATACAGACTGAAGCACAATACATAGTACGATAAAAGACTTAGTGTGCTGACTTGGGTCAAGCCACAAAATACAGACTGAAGCACAATACATAGTACGATAAAAGACATAGTGTGCAGACTTGGGTCAAGCCACAAAATACAGACTGAAGCACAATACATAGTACGATAAAAGACATAGTGTGCTGACTTGGGTCAAGCCACAAAATACAGACTGAAGCACAATACATAGTACGATAAAAGACATAGTGTGCTGACTTGGGTCAAGCCACAAAATACAGACTGAAGCACAATACATAGTACGATAAAAGACATAGTGTGCAGACTTGGGTTAAGCCACAAAATACAGACTGAAGCACAATACATAGTACGATAAAAGATATAGTGTGCTGACTTGGGTCAAGCCACAAAATACAGACTGAAGCACAATACATAGTACGATAAAAGACATAGTGTGCTGACTTGGGTCAAGCCACAAAATACAGACTGAAGCACAATACATAGTACGATAAAAGATATAGTGTGCAGACATGGGTCAAGCCACAAAATACAGACTGAAGCACAATACATAGTACGATAAAAGACATAGTGTGCTGACTTGGGTCAAGCCAAAAAATACAGACTGAAGCACAATACATAGTACGATAAAAGACATAGTGTGCTGACTTGGGTCAAGCCAAAAAATACAGACTGAAGCACAATACATAGTACGATAAAAGACTTAGTGTGCTGACTTGGGTCAAGCCACAAAATACAGACTGAAGCACAATACATAGTACGATAAAAGACATAGTGTGCAGACTTGGGTCAAGCCACAAAATACAGACTGAAGCACAATACATAGTACGATAAAAGACATAGTGTGCTGACTTGGGTCAAGCCACAAAATACAGACTGAAGCACAATACATAGTACGATAAAAGACATAGTGTGCTGACTTGGGTCAAGCCACAAAATACAGACTGAAGCACAATACATAGTACGATAAAAGACATAGTGTGCAGACTTGGGTTAAGCCACAAAATACAGACTGAAGCACAATACATAGTACGATAAAAGATATAGTGTGCTGACTTGGGTCAAGCCACAAAATACAGACTGAAGCACAATACATAGTACGATAAAAGACATAGTGTGCTGACTTGGGTCAAGCCACAAAATACAGACTGAAGCACAATACATAGTACGATAAAAGATATAGTGTGCAGACATGGGTCAAGCCACAAAATACAGACTGAAGCACAATACATAGTACGATAAAAGACATAGTGTGCTGACTTGGGTCAAGCCAAAAAATACAGACTGAAGCACAATACATAGTACGATAAAAGACATAGTGTGCTGACTTGGGTCAAGCCAAAAAATACAGACTGAAGCACAATACATAGTACGATAAAAGACATAGTGTGCTGACTTGGGTCAAGCCACAAAATACAGACTGAAGCACAATACATAGTACGATAAAAGACATAGTGTGCTGACTTGGGTCAAGCCACAAAATACAGACTGAAGCACAATACATAGTACGATAAAAGACATAGTGTGCTGACTTGGGTCAAGCCACAAAATACAGACTGAAGCACAATACATAGTACGATAAAAGACATAGTGTGCTGACTTGGGTCAAGCCACAAAATACAGACTGAAGCACAATACATAGTACGATAAAAGACATAGTGTGCTGACTTGGGTCAAGCCACAAAATACAGACTGAAGCACAATACATAGTACGATAAAAGATATAGTGTGCTGACTTGGGTCAAGCCACAAAATACAGACTGAAGCACAATACATAGTACGATAAAAGATATAGTGTGCTGACTTGGGTCAAGCCACAAAATACAGACTGAAGCACAATACATAGTACGATAAAAGACATAGTGTGCTGACTTGGGTCAAGCCACAAAATACAGACTGAAGCACAATACATAGTACGATAAAAGGCATAGTGTGCTGACTTGGGTCAAGCCACAAAATACAGACTGAAGCACAATACATAGTACGATAAAAGACTTAGTGTGCTGACTTGGGTCAAGCCACAAAATACAGACTGAAGCACAATACATAGTACGATAAAAGACATAGTGTGCAGACTTGGGTTAAGCCACAAAATACAGACTGAAGCACAATACATAGTACGATAAAAGATATAGTGTGCTGACTTGGGTCAAGCCACAAAATACAGACTGAAGCACAATACATAGTACGATAAAAGACATAGTGTGCTGACTTGGGTCAAGCCACAAAATACAGACTGAAGCACAATACATAGTACGATAAAAGACATAGTGTGCTGACTTGGGTCAAGCCACAAAATACAGACTGAAGCACAATACATAGTACGATAAAAGACATAGTGTGCTGACTTGGGTCAAGCCACAAAATACAGACTGAAGCACAATACATAGTACGATAAAAGACATAGTGTGCAGACTTGGGTTAAGCCACAAAATACAGACTGAAGCACAATACATAGTACGATAAAAGATATAGTGTGCTGACTTGGGTCAAGCCACAAAATACAGACTGAAGCACAATACATAGTACGATAAAAGACATAGTGTGCTGACTTGGGTCAAGCCACAAAATACAGACTGAAGCACAATACATAGTACGATAAAAGATATAGTGTGCAGACATGGGTCAAGCCACAAAATACAGACTGAAGCACAATACATAGTACGATAAAAGACATAGTGTGCTGACTTGGGTCAAGCCACAAAATACAGACTGAAGCACAATACATAGTACGATAAAAGATATAGTGTGCAGACTTGGGTCAAGCCACAAAATACAGACTGAAGCACAATACATAGTACGATAAAAGACTTAGTGTGCTGACTTGGGTCAAGCCACAAAATACAGACTGAAGCACAATACATAGTACGATAAAAGACATAGTGTGCTGACTTGGGTCAAGCCAAAAAATACAGACTGAAGCACAATAAATAGTACGATAAAAGACATAGTGTGCTGACTTGGGTCAAGCCACAAAATACAGACTGAAGCACAATACATAGTACGATAAAAGACATAGTGTGCTGACTTGGGTCAAGCCACAAAATACAGACTGAAGCACAATACATAGTACGATAAAAGATATAGTGTGCTGACTTGGGTCAAGCCACAAAATACAGACTGAAGCACAATACATAGTACGATAAAAGACATAGTGTGCTGACTTGGGTCAAGCCACAAAATACAGACTGAAGCACAATACATAGTACGATAAAAGACATAGTGTGCTGACTTGGGTCAAGCCACAAAATACAGACTGAAGCACAATACATAATAAGATAAAATATATAGTGTGCTGACTTGGGTCAAGCCACAAAATACAGACTGAAGCACAATACATAGTACGATAAAAGACATAGTGTGGTGACTTGGGTCAAGCCACAAAATACAGACTGAAGCACAATAAATAGTACGATAAAAGACATAGTGTGCTGACTTGGGTCAAGCCACAAAATACAGACTGAAGCACAATACATAATAAGATAAAAGATATAGTGTGCAGACTTGGGTCAAGCCACAAAATACAGACTGAAGCACAATACATAATAAGATAAAAGATATAGTGTGCAGACTTGGGTCAAGCCACAAAATACAGACTGAAGCACAATACATAGTACGATAAAAGATATAGTGTGTAGACTTGGGTCAAGCCACAAAATACAGACTGAAGCACAATACATAGTACGATAAAAGATATAGTGTGTAGACTTGGGTCAAGCCACAAAATACAGACTGAAGCACAATACATAGTACGATAAAAGATATAGTGTGCAGACTTGGGTCAAGCCACAAAATACAGACTGAAGCACAATACATAGTACGATAAAAGATATAGTGTGCAGACTTGGGTCAAGCCACAAAATACAGACTGAAGCACAATACATAGTACGATAAAAGACATAGTGTGCAGACTTGGGTCAAGCCACAAAATACAGACTGAAGGACAATACATAATAAGATAAAAGATATAGTGTGCAGACTTGGGTCAAGCCACAACCCTTGTTTTGACAAGAGCACGACTGGACGAAGCAAAGACCGTGATAGTCCAGAGCCATTTTCTCTCTGTGTGTACTCTCTTTACTACAACAAGTGGGAAGACCATTTGTGACCTGTTCTCACGAATGGGGTCACAACTTAATTTTGGAGGGTATAGAGATATTTATATCACCGGAAAGCAGAAAAAATGCTCTTTCCAATGGTGTATAATTCAACTGTCTAACTGGAAAATTGAGCGAGTTACAGTAATTTAAAGGGAGTGGGTGATGGGACGGCCATTTTGAGAAAAGCGGAGTTAAAGAAGGACAACAAAATTCTCTGCTTTTTCCTTAGCAACCAGTATTCTATCTTCATCAAACTTAGTGAAGTGATAGATAAAGTGGTTCTGCACTACATACTAGCTATTTCGCGAGCTGATTCCAACGGTACGCGATATGCTGAGGCCCTGTACGGTTTCATGGCCTAAATTAAAGCTCAAACACACGCATTTTCACGGAAAAAATCTGCACATTCTCGATGGGTTATCACTTTAAAATGTTATTTTAACACTCTTTCAGCCCAAATTTCACTTTAATCTTTGCCATAATTGATAGATTAATGGTCAGACAATGTGTAGGAACAAAAATCTCAAATCACCCAGATCGACCCTCACCACCTTTTCAGGCCCGTATCTCAGTTCACACGTTGCGACTTGTGACCCCGTTCGCAAGAACCAGTCACATTTTCTGTGCTTTACAGACTCGGACGGGGAATCTTTTGCATCCATTAACTTATTAACACAGTCAACTATAGGTCCGAAACATTTCTTAGAATACATGATAGTCACGTCACACAGCACCTGAGATTAACCCTTTGACTCCCGCACCCTGTCCTCCCGCATCCTGCATTGTCAACCATGCTAGCAAGACAAAAAAAAGCTGGTGGATAAGGTGAGGGAGTCAAAGGGTTAGGTTTCTGCAGAAGGTGGATAGGGTGAGGGAGCCAATGGGTTGAAGTCCTGCTTTGTTGGTCCTCGCCTTTGACCAAAAAGAATAATTATGACATACATACGTGAGAGTTCCATGGACAGCAAAGAAAACAAACGAGACAGTCTTGATGGAGGCAGACACAAGTAGATCATTCATAAGGAAGATTAGGAAAAGACAGGCAACATTTATAGGCCATTTTATGAGGAAGGGAGATTTGGAGCACCTGGTCACAACAGGAAAGCTGGAGGGAAAGAGAGCACCAGGTAGA
>JAPXFY010000012.1:88478719-88486219 GCA_030674185.1 Monoplex corrugatus | reverse complement strand
CTTCCTGCTGGAAGCTGGTGGATTGGTTAGGGAGTGAAAGGGTTAAGTTTTTGTTTGCTATCAAGGCTGACAATGCAGGAAGCTGGTGGATTGGGTGAGGGAGTCAAAGGGTTAAGTTTTTGCTTTGCTGTCAAGGTTGGCAATGCCGGAAGCTGGTGGATAGGGTGAGGGAGTCAAAGGGTTAAGTTTTTGTTTGCTGTCAAGGCTGACAATACAGGAAGCTGGTGGATAGGGTGAGGGAGTCAAAGGGTTAAGTTTTTGCTTTACTGTCAAGGCTGACAATGCAGGATGCTGGCAGATAGGTTGAGGGAATCAAAGGGTTATGTTTTTGCTTTGTTGTCAAGGCTGACAATGCAGGATACTGGCAGATAGGGTAAGGGAGTCAAAGGATTATTTTTTTGTTTTCTATCAAGGCTGACAATGCCAAAAGCTGGTGGATTGGATGAAGGAGTCAAAGGGTTAATTTGTTTGCTATCAAGGCTGACAATGCCAAAAGCTGGTGGATTGGATGAAGGAGTCAAAGGGTTAATTTGTTTGCTATCAAGGCTGACAATGCAGGATGCTGGCAGATTGGATGAAGGAGTCAAAGGGTTAATTTGTTTGCTATCAAGGCTGACAATACAGGATGCTGGCAGATTGGATGAAGGAGTCAAAGGGTTAATTTGTTTGCTATCAAGGCTGACAATGCAGGATGCTGGCAGATTGGATGAAGGAGTCAAAGGGTTCATTTGTTTGCTATCAAGGCTGACAATGCAGGAAGCTGGCGGATTGGATGAAGGAGTCAAAGGGTTAATTTGTTTGCTATCAAGGCTGACAATGCAGGATGCTGGCAGACAGGGTGAAGGAGTCAAAGGGTTACGTTTTTGATTTGCTGTCAAGGTTGGCAATGCCGGAAGCTGGCAGATAGGGTGAGGCAGTCAAAGGGTTAAGAATCGTTCACATACAAATGCGCATACCTTTTTAATGTCCTTGAAGTAACAACAACCTCACAATGTTTTCCTAAAATAGATAGCGTGAGCTTATCTCCCAAGTTCACGAAGCACTCTGGCAAATTTGTAGCTGCAGGTAGGCTACATTCTAAGGAAACAAAAAAAAACCAACTTCCTGCGTGACTCATTCTTGCAAAGTTCCAAGACCAGCAGAACGCCAGCTCCAGGCAGGTGGTGCCAGCATGCAATGCTCTCTGCTTTTCTCTTTCAATTCAGCTGCAGATCGATTTTTTCATGAGGTGAACGGATGATTAAAAAATTTTAATGCATGATTCATTTCGTCAATATCCCCTAGCATTGATGCATGCATATGATGTAAATAAAATATCAAGTTGAAGGTTAAAACGCTTACTGCAAGGTGAGCGATCAATGCATTGCATCCGCATCTACGAAACGCTTGCAGAAAATAAGCTTAGTTGAAATACTGGTTGTCACAAACCTTTTGTCGAGTCGCAGAAGAGTGATGGGGTAGATATCTCATTAATTTCTGTGAGTTCTATGACAGCGGGTCCTATTCCTCCTCTCCCTCGCTGATTACCTCCCTCCCCCCCCCCCCCCACTCTATGAGTAGGGTCAGGTATCCGCTTACGGCCGGGTGAAGTGGAGGTCCCGCGCTTCTTCCATGACTCGTTCTTTCAGTTTTCCGTACATCGACAAAAGGTCTGTTTCTGGTCGAAAACCTGATGGTCAACATATTCACTACGAATCATTTGTGTAATGGTCTCAGTGTCGATGAAGGACTTAGCTTTTTTTTTAAACTTTTTTTTTATTCGTCTTTTGTAAAATTAACATATTCACTACGAATCATTTCTGTAATGGTCTCAGTGTCGATGGAGGACTTAGCTTTTTTTTAAAACTTTTTATTTTTTTATTCGTCTTTTGTTTTACAATAAACGGACATCCAACATACAACGTGGCAACGAAGAATGACAAAAACAAAAAAGTTTACACGTATAAAAAGACATTGTTGACACATGAACTCCACATAGTATACAGAATATACATAATGATATTATCTATATTGTAAGTTCAAAAATGAACATTTGGATTTAGCACATGTCAACATTTCCCTATGAATGAAGGACGTAGCTTACCTCTGATACAGAAAAACAAAAGAGGTTAAGTCTTTCTATCAATCCACTTTCATACAAAAACCATTAAAGAAAATCCAGATTTTGTAATTGTCAAGGTCACTCTAACCTTGAATAAGCTTCAGTTGAAATCAATCTTTACATGCATCAAGACAATGGTAGACAGTCCCAACAGTGAAAACATTTGAAATATTGCCAGAAGTTCCTAAAAAAGCGCTGTTTACACATCTCCCCTAAAAATTCCGTGTGACCTTGACCTTGACATATTGTCCTCCGGACTTATGCATTGGTGATTCCAAAACTGTCCACAGCTTTGACCTGTTACTGTTAATGCTATTGTTGTTTAAAGCCCAGCCGACTGCGTAGAGCCATATCAGGGCTATAACCGTTTCAAAACATACAATATTTCAACAGAAAAAAAGGAACAGAAAACTAAGTACACATATCAATGCATTCGCGCACATAATCTAAGGAGATGCCCGTGGTGTTGACCACTCCGTCCAATTTATCGCACAAGGGATTTACAAAATCATACCTGAATGTAAATTTAAACATAACTAAGGACACTAAAACATATATAAAAACGGGCATAAATTACCTAAATTCGCTACCGCATATCTTATTTCCCAAGAGCCAAACATTCACTTAGTACATGTACCCAGTCATCAATCCTTAGAGAAAGTATGTAAGACTTTACCGTACACACACAAGTAAATGAACCAGCAAGGCAGAAAATGATAGGAAGACATGACAGAAAGCAAAGGAGGAAGAAAGAAAGAAAGAGAGTGACAGAAAAGAGGAAATTTCCAGCACAGAATTTCCAGAAGGTGGGAATACTATTTATACTGAAAGAGACCCCAAAGGGAGCTTCAACTTTAATCAGAGATTAGAAAACGAGGGGAAAAAATACAGAACTGAACAACTGTAAGCAAACTAGTTGATGAGAGAAGTGGTACAAATATCACTAGCCTTAGATCAGCTTTTGCACAGTGCTCAACATTGCTGCTTTACTTTCTCCAACCGTGGACAGGGTCAGGTACCTAATCACAGCTGGGTTGAAGGGGAGGTCACGTGTTTATTTTATGATTCATTCTGCGAGTTGTCATCATCGTCGATAAATAACTCGCCTCCGCGGTAGAAGTCTTGCTGATTACGTCGCTCGGTCCATGAATTATTCCGTCATTATTCCCGCTATCGACGAAAAGTCCTGCATCCGATAGAGAAACCAGGCGATTAGATTGCTAAATGCATGATTGATTATGACTGTTGTCTGAGCTTTGCTAAATGCATGATTGATTATGACTGTTGTCTAAGCACCGATGAGAGGCCTGCCGATAATGGGGGGGGGGGGGGGGGGGGGAAACAAACAAAAACTTTCTCCTGGAGGATACGGTGTGCGCATGCGCAAAGTACATTCTCTTACAGTCTGGAACATTCCTCCTGAACACTGGCTCCATCCCTCTCCCTCCTCACTCTCCCTGGCAACTACCTCCACCCACCCCTTCCCCTTCCCGTTGCAAGTCTGAGAGAAGTTGTGAAAGAGGATGTTGGTATGGAAAAAGCTTGTTGGACAACACGGGTTCATCGGCTCGGTGTCCATGTCATTGTGACATCACCTTTAGCTGCGGACTTTTGTTTGTTTGGCAAAAGAGGTAGTAGTAGGAAAAAGTTTCAATTTTCAAGACAGACAAAAGACGAAAGCGTTGTGTGTGTGTGTGTGTGTGTGTGTGTGTGTGTGTGTGTGTGTGTGTGTGTGTGTGTGTGTGTGTGTTTGTGTTGTGTGTGTGTGTGTGTGTGTATGTGTGTGTGTGTGTGTGTGTGTGTTAGTGTGTGTGTGTGTGTGTGTATGTGCACTTGTTCTCTCTCTCTTTCTCTCTCTCTCTCTCATTTTCTCTCATTCTCTTTCTCTCTCTCTCTTTCATTTTTTTTTCTCTCTCTCTCTCTCTCTTTCTTTCTTATCTCTCTGTCTCTCTCTGTCTTTTTCTCTCTCTCTCTCTGTCTTTCTCTCTCTCTCTCTCTGTCTTTCTCTTTCTCATTCTCTCTCTCTGTCTCTCTCTCTGTGTCTCTTTCTCTGTCTCTGTCTCTCTCTCTCTCTGGCTGTCTCTATGCGCGCGCGCACGTGTGTGTGTGTGTGTGTGTGTGTGTGTGTGTGTGTGTGTGTGTGTTCGTGTGTGTGTGCGCGTGTGAATGAATATGTTTAAGCCAGAAATCAAGACAGTAAAGCCATTAAATCATTCTTTTCGATCAAATATACATTCACAGTGCAATTGTTTTGCTCAGAAAGAGAGATATATATAGAGAGACAGACAGACAGACAGACAGACAACACACACACACACACACACACACACACACACACACACACACACACACACACACACACACACACAGTATTGATTTCATACTTGCAGTGTCAGTACGCTCACCATCCACTGATTTTGCACGCTACCATCTTCGAACACGCACACGCACATACACCGCAGTGCGATACGCCACGCACACACACACCCTTGGTGCAACACGCGCTCCCACGCACACGCACACACACGCACAACACACTTGCAGCACACACAACCTGCGCAACACGCGCGCACACTACACAAAACACCAACACGCAAAACACACACACCACACCACACCACCACACACAACACATCACGCACGCACACACAAACAAACATGCGCAAACCACACATAGACATACATGTACAAACATACATACAATGTATATAATAGATTCTTTCTCTCTTTCTCTCTCTTTCCCTCACTCACACACACACAACACACACGCACACACACACACACACACACACACACACACACACACACACACCACACACACACCACAATGCACACACATGCACAAAAGCAAATAATCTCTCTCTCTCATTCATTTTCTCTCATTCTCTTTCTCTCTCTCTTTCATTCTTTCTCTCTCTCTCATTCATTCATTTTCTCTCAGTCTCTCTCTCTCTCTTTCATTCTTTCTCTCTCTCTTTCTTTCTTTCTTTCTTTCTTTCTTATCTCTCTGTCTCTCTCACTATAATATCACTTATAGTGAAAAGACGTTAAATCAAAGAACGAACGAACGAATGCACACACATGCACACACACACACACACACACACACAAAGACATGCATGCACAAACATACATATATAATAGATTCTCTCTCTCTCTCTCTCTCTCTCTCTCTCTCTCTTCTCTCTCTCTCTCTTTCAAATTTTGCTTTTGTTTATTATAAAGAAATAACATATCCATGTACTATTGAAAAAGCAGAGTTACACAATCATATCATAACATATTTTCTTCAGCATTTATAAAAATCATCAGTAACCGTTACAGTAGATGTACACATATTGATTGTAAAGTGAAATCATGTTATACACAACACACACACACATACACGAGTAAATCGAAAAGACGACAAGCAGTTTTAAAAGATCGTAGATCTTTAGTTTCCACCAATGGTACTCACGATAGCTGTCATGTATGTTCAAGCTGCATATCAATTTTGCATTATATTCTTCTGTATGGTATTTTGCAGTAAGTTATTTGATAAAAGAAGTTATATTTAAAAGAGATTTTTTAACCCTTTGACTCTCGCAACCTACTACCAACTGCAAAAACTTAACCCTTTGACTCCCTCACTCTGTCTACCAACTGCAAAAACTTAATCCTTTGATTCCCTCACCCTGTCCACCAGCTTCCTAACCTTGACTCCCTCACCCTATCACCAGTTTCCTGAAGGAAGCTGGTGGATAAGGTGAAGGATCAAAGGTTAAAGTTTTGTTTTGCTAGCATGGTTGACAGTGAAGGATGCTGGTGGACAGTGTACAGGAATGAAAGGGTTAAATCTCAAACTTGCCTTTACAGATAAACATATATAATAGATAAATATGTTTTTTCTTAACTTGTAGAGCAATGTCATAAAGGTTTTGAAAAAAAAACCACTTTATTTTCAAACATTATTTTCAAAGTAAAACTGTTAGTAAAATTTTAATCCACACAGACAAGCTGGGTGTATCAAAATCTTTCTCCTTTTCGTAGAAAGTAACAAAAATCGATCTCCATCCATCCTGCACACGAAAATAAGAACAGAAAATAGGGTGGTGTTTTTGTTCAAGAGCGAACAACTCTTCTTCAGTTTGCAATTCCTTCAGGCGATTTAATGGAGAAAATATCATGTGAGAATAGATCAATTTTACAGAAAAATTGAACATGGCTAATCATGATTTGGAAAATACAAAATACAGGCTTTCTTCAGTTGGAGTAAAAACAAACTGTTTAAAAGTCAAAATGGTCAAGCCATTATAACAACCTTCCTTTTTATACAAACTTTATCCAGAAAATCCTGATTTTGTACTTTTTGACTTTCAGGAAGCTTTTGTTGAAATAAACTTGATGTGCTTACGAGGTCAATGGTAAACGGTGACAACAGCGAAAACATATTAATTTTTTTTTAAATATCATGAGAACTTGTCGAGAAAGTATTTTGCACACCTTGTTTGAAAAAAAATGAATTCTAAGTAAATGTTTGTTTCCCCCCCGTGGGGTTGCTGGGGGCTCTTTCAGTATAAACAGTATCCCCACCTTCTGGAAATTCTGGGCTAGAAATTTCCTCTTTTCTGTCGCTCTCTTTGTTTCTTTCTTTTTCCTTTACTTTCTGTCATTTCTTCCTATCATTTTCTGCCTTGCTGGTCCACTCACCTGTATGTGTTCGATAAGGCCTTACGTGCCTTCTCTTAGGATTCATAATTAGGTACGTGTATTAGGTGCATTTTTGGCTCCAGGGACATGAGATATGCGGAAGCAATTTTAGGTAATTCCGGCCTGTTTTGTCTATGTTTTAGTGTCCGTCGTTGTGTTTAATTTGTATTCAGGTATTTTTTTCTAAATCCCCTGTGCGATAAATTGGACGGAGTGGTCAACGCCAGAGGCATGTCCATAGATTATCACCGCGAATGCATTTGTCCTTTGACTCCCGCAACCTACTCACCAACTGCAAAAACTTAACCCTTTGACTCCCGCACCCTATCCACCAACTGCAAAAAACTTAACCCTTTGACTCCCGCACCCTATCACCAACTGCAAAAACTTAACCCTTTGACTCCCGCACTCTATCCACCAACTGCAAAAACTTAACCTTTGACTCCGCACTCTATCCACCAACTGCAAAAACTTAACCCTTTGACTCCCGCACCTATCCACCAACTGCAAAAACTTAACCCTTTGACTCCCGCACCCTATACACCAACTGCAAAAACTTAACCCTTTGACTCCCGCACCTATCCACCAACTGCAAAAACTTAACCTTTTGACTCCCGCACTCTATCCACCAACTGCAAAAAACTTAACCCTTTGACTCCGCATCTATCCACCAACTGCCAAAAAATTAACCTTTGACTCCCGCACTCTAT
>JAPXFY010000012.1:88451219-88453719 GCA_030674185.1 Monoplex corrugatus | reverse complement strand
AGTTATAATAACTGTGATAATTCCACAATATTTCTTCAGACACAGCTGGTGTGTCAGTGAGGCACGGTGTGTCTATGGGAGTCCTATTTCTATATACTACTATATATTATTTTCCAGTCAATAAAAAAGAGTTAGTTGGCATCTACATGCTTCGTTAATAGTAATAATGATATTGATTCTTCTGCTTGTCCTCTTCTCCGACCCCGAAATTGGAAACGATTAATTTTTTGTTTTTTGTTTTTTGTTGTTTGGTTGTTTGTTTGTTTGTTTCATTGTTTGCTTGTTTGTTTGTCAATTTATTTATGTATGTATTTATCTATTACTTATTTCTTTATATTTATTTATTTATTTATTCAGTTACTCATCTATTTATTATTTATCTATTTATATATATATATTGATTTATTCATTTATTATTCATTTACTTATTTGTGCATTTGTTTGTTTATTTGTTTGTTTGTTTGTTTGTTTGTTTACATACTTATTTACTTACTGATTAACATTTCTTTCTTTCTTCTTTCTTTTGTCTATCTATCTATCTATCTATCTATCTATCTATCTATCTATCTATCTATCTGTCTGTCTGTCTGTCTGTCTATCTATTATCTGTCTGTCTGTCTGTCTATCTATCTATCTGTCTGTCTGTCTGTCTGTCTATCTATCTATCTATCTATCTGTCTGTCTGTCTATCTGTCTATCTATCTGTCTGTCTGTCTGTCTATCTATTATCTATCTATCTATCTTATGTCTGTCTATCTATCTATCTATCTATCTGTCTGTCTGTCTATCTATCTATCTATCTATCTGTCTGTCTGTCTATCTGTCTATCTATCTGTCTGTCTGTCTGTCTATCTATCTATCTATCTATCTATCTGTCTGTCTGTCTATCTATCTATCTATCTATCTGTCTGTCTGTCTATCTATCTATCTATCTATCTGTCTGTCTGTCTATCTATCTATCTATCTGTCTGTCTGTCTGTCCATCTATCTATCTATCTATCTATTTATCTGTCTATCTAAATATCTATCCATCTATCTATCTATTTATTTATCTGTCTGTCTGTATGTCTGTCTGTGTATCTGTCTGTCAATTTATCTATCTATCTATCTATCTATCTATCTATCTATCTATCTACTTATTTATTTATGTTCTGTATATTTGTGTAGTTATCTATTTTTTTATCTTGCTATATTTCTTTCATTCTTTCTTTCTTTCTTTCTTTCTTTCTTTCTTTCTTTCTTTTTTTCTTTCTTTCTTTATTTATTATTCGTTCATTTATCCAGTCGTTTTTCCAGTGACTGATTTAATTCAACAGACTGTGTCTTGTCACGGTTTGAGATGTGCTTGAAACTCTGGTTTCTTATTGTGTATCTTTGGTGAGGGAAAGTCAAGCGAGTCTCTGAAGAGTTATTCTGTAAACTGTTCAATGGTTCACCTTCACTCGGAGTCGTATTTGGGGGGGGGGGGGGGGGGAGGTGGAGGGGTTGGGGCGGGAAGGGAGGTAATTGAAGGTTTGTCTCTTGTGAATGTATTGATTTATTTCTCTCCATCTTCACACCCCCCCCCTTGCTCTCTTTGTCTGTATGTCTCTGTCTGTCTATGTCTGTTGTCTGTCTGTCTGTCTGTCTGTCTTCTTCTCTCTCTCTCTCTCTCTCCCTTCTGTATCTGTCTCATTCTCTCTCTCTCCGTCTCTGTCTGTCTGTCCTGCTGACTCTCTGTCTCTCTGTCTCTCTCTCTCTCTGTGTCTCTCTATCTGTCTCTCTCTCTCTCTCCCTTTCGTGTCTATTTCTCTCTGTCTGTCTGTCTGTCTCTCTCTCTCTCTCTCTCCCCCCTCTCTGTGTCTGTCTCTTTCTCTCTCTCTGTTTCTCTGTGTCTCTGTTTCTGTCTGTCTGTCTCTGTCTGTCTCTCTCTCTGCCTCGGTCTGTCTGTCTGTTTGGCTGTCTGTCTGTCTGGCTGTCTCTCTCTCTCTGTCTGTCTTTCTCTCTCTCTCTCTCTCTTCTGTCATCTCTCTGTCTTGTCTCTCTGTCTCCTCTCTCTCTCTCTTCTCTCTGTCTCTGCTCTCTGTGTTTCTGTTTCTGTCTCTCTCTGTCTGTCTGTCTGTCTCTGTCTCTATCTATCTGTCTATCTATCTATCTATCTATCTATTTATCTGTCTATCTATCTATCTATCTATCTATCTGTCTATCTATCTATCTATCTATCTATTTATCTGTCTATCTATCTATCTATCTATCTGTCTGTCTGTCTGTCTGTCTGTCTTTGTCTCTGTCTATGTTTTAATAAATAAAAAAAGAAGTTCCCATGTACGCAGAGACGATTGTGCATTCATTCATAATCTACAGATAAAGACGTTTTTATCTTTTTGATGATGGGATCTTCTCTCTCTCCATCCTTTCCCCTTTCCCTGTCAGACCCCCACCACCCCACCACCCCACCACCCCCACCCCACAAACCAACACCACCCCATCAACATCACACCACCATCACCACCAACACCAC
>JAPXFY010000012.1:88436219-88441219 GCA_030674185.1 Monoplex corrugatus | reverse complement strand
TAGTGCGTAGTGTACATTCACGCCCACGCACACATGCATATATTCTCTCTCTGTCTCTGTCTGTCTGTCTCTGTCTCTCCGTCTCTCTTTCTGTCTCTGTCTCTCTGTCTCTATCTATCTTATCTTCTCTCTATCTATTTATCTACCTATCTCTCTGATCTATCTATCTCTCTCTATCTATCTCTCTATCTTTCTATCTCTCTATCTCTCTATCTATCCACCTCTCTATCTATCTCTCGATCTCTCTATCTATCTACCAGTATATCTCTCTATCTATCTATCTATCTCTCTCTCTCTCTCTCTCTATCTATCTATCTCTATCTATCTATCTGTCTATCTATCTATCTATCGCTGTCTGCCTCTTTCTCTTTGTCTCTCTCTCTCTCTCTCGTTCTCTCTCTCGTCCTGTCTCTGTCTCTGTCTCTCTGTCTCTCTGTCTGTCTCTCCCTCTCTATGTCTGTCTCATTGGTTGGTTCAGACGTTATGCAGCGTTCATTTGCTCATATTAACCCCTGTAAAGTTATTCAGCATGTACTAACCTTTTGACTCCCGTACCCTGGTGGATAGGTGATGGAGTCAAAGGGTTAAGGTTTTGCTTCGCTAGCATGGTTGACAATGCAGGATGCTGGTGGACAGGGTGCGGAGTCAAAGGGTTAAGTTTTTGCTTCGCTAGCATG
Source organism: Monoplex corrugatus (assembly GCA_030674185.1). NCBI lineage: Eukaryota > Metazoa > Mollusca > Gastropoda > Littorinimorpha > Ranellidae > Monoplex > Monoplex corrugatus. The sequence continues at coordinate 88,440,542 of JAPXFY010000012.1, read as the reverse complement.
GTTGACAATGCAGGGTGCTGGTGGACAGGGTGCAGGATCAAAGGGTTAAAGTTTTTGTTGCTTGCAGGTAAACAAGCAATGTATGTGACAAACAATCAATAAGCTTGCTAAACAATTAGGTATGCTGATGGACGGGTCCTCAAAGGTTAGATGCAATAAGATGGTTCGTGATTAAATACATTCATATTGTTTTGTGACACTCTATCATTATTATACATGCTTACTAAATTGTATGATACGGACCATGTGTTAGATCAGTTGCTGTGACTAGATACAGTTCTATATTTTATTGAATTATTAGTATTATTACACTTGCCAACGTATATGGGTATATGACACAATGTAATATTACACTCTGTGGTTTCTATTGTTATTGAATTATTGTATTTATTACATTTGGATACACGTAGTATGCAGTATTGACAATAAATGTAATATTACAGTCCTGTAGACATTTATGTGTTATTGAATTATTGTATTTATTACATTTGGATAACACGTAGTATGCAGTGTTGACAATAAATGTAATATTACAGTCCTGTAGACGTTTTATATGTTATTGAATTATTGTATTTATTACACTTGGCTAACATGTAGTGTATAATATTGACAATAAATGTAATATTACAGTCCTGTAGACGTTCTATATTATTGAATTATTGTATTTATTACACTTGGCTAACACGTATTGTGTAATACTGACAATAAATGTAGTATTACAGTCCTGTAGACGTTCTATATGTTATTGAATTATTGTATTTATTACACTTGGCTTACACGTATTATACAGTATTGACAATAAATGTCATATCACAGTCCTGTAGACATTCTATATTATTGAATTATTGTATTTATTACACTTGGCTAACACGTATTGTGTAATATTGACAATAAATGTAATATTACAATCCTGTGGACATTCTATATGTTATTGAATTATTGTATTTATTACACTTGGCTTACACGTAGTGTGTAATATTGACAATAAATGTAATATTACAGTCCTGTAGACATTCTATATGTTATTGAATTATTGTATTTGTTACACTTGGCTTACACGTAGTATGCAGTATTGACAATAAATGTAATATTACAATCCTGTGGACATTCTATATGTTATTGAATTATTGTATTTGTTACACTTGGCTTACACGTAGTATGCAGTATTGACAATAAATGTCATATTACAATCCTGTAGACATTCCATATGTTATTGAATTATTGTGTTTATTACACTTGGCTTACACGTAGTGTATAATATTGACAATAAATGTAATATTACAGTCCTGTAGACATTCTATATGTTATTGAATTATTGTATTTATTACACTTGGCTTACACGTAGTATGCAGTATTGACAATAAATGTAATATTACAGTCCTGTAGACTTTCCATATGTTATTGAATTATTGTATTTATTACACTTGGCTTACACGTAGTATGCAGTATTGACAATAAATGTAATATTACAGTCCTGTAGACATTCTATATGTTATTGAATTATTGTATTTATTACACTTGGATAACACGTAGTATGCAGTATTGACAATAAATGTAATATTACAGTCCTGTAGACTTTCCATATGTTATTGAATTATTGTGTTTATTACACTTGGATAACACGTAGTATGCAGTATTGACAATAAATGTCATATTACAGTCGTATAGGCGTCAAGGCTTGGTTTATTCGCTGCATGCCATGCATTTTGCAAACTTTTTTAATATTTCAAGAACAGTGCTTGGAGACAGGAAAAGTATACTGCCTCGTCTCACGTTTGCTTGTGTTAAGGAAGTTTCTTTTATAAGTTTAATTATTTAAATCATACAGTGAGATAATTGACTGCAGAACTTGTGAACAGTTTCAAAACAAAAAGAAGAAGAAGAATAAGAACTTCAGTTTTACAAATGTGACCTCCCACCACCAATTCAGTCTTAATTAGCAGTCAGTCGAACAGCACTAGGAGCTGAAAAGGTGACTGAGGGTCTATCTGGGGTGTTTTTGACTTTTTTCTCAAAATTGATTTCTGTAGACTATAATCTATCCCCCACAGAAGTTTTTTTTTCTTGAAAAAAATATTATTAATCAATTTAAAATGGTATGTTAATGCTCTGATCGCAGCAGAAAGAACGCAGTTTCTTACGAAAAGTACCTATTTTTGTCTCTTATTGCGAACCGTAACCTGTTCAGAACCACCACATGTAATATACTGACAGAAAGCTCTTTGGTGTACCTTTCAGATAATGACAGCTAAAATTAGAAACAAACTGGGTCAAAGCAACCAGATAAAGAAATTTAAGGAAAATGTGTAGGAGAGTACATAAAAACTTTAGAGGCCGTTTTCTCAAAATGGCCATCATACAACTTAATGAATTTAAACATACATAACTTCTATATTTTTTTGAGTGCAAGCTTTATTCAGGTACCAAAATAATCAGCAGAATGTACACTTTCCAGTGATATGTATATCTCAAAATACCAAAAATGCTAGTTAAGACCAATTTCGTGCTGGGAGGTCACAAATAAATACAAAGCAGCAAAGAGAAACGAAAAATCATAAATTGACCAGTATCAAGTTCACAAGAAACACCACAAGGCAGCGGATGGGACCCACAGCACCAATGCCTTGCCTCTCTTCGGACAATCACCTCCCAAGCTTCCGACGCCACTCGATAGTCATTTCATCAAGAAAATTGGGCAGCTTTTTATTTTTGATCCACATCTTTCTATTCTCAGTCTGTTATCATTATTACTGTTAGACAATTTCGTTATTTACTGTAAACATTGTGATATTTTAAAACCACGTGTTTCTTGTCTCAGTCTGTTATCAGATTTACTGTTGGACAATTTCGTTATTTACTGTAAACATTGTGATATTTTAAAACCACGTGTTTCTTGTCTCAGTCTGTTATCATTATTACTGTTGGACAATTTCGTTATTTACTGTAAACATTGTGATATTTTAAAACCACGTGTTTCTTGTCTCAGTCTGTTATCAGAATTACTGTTGGACAATTCTGATACTGTAAACATTGTGATAGTTTAAAACCACATATTTCTCTTTTCAGTCTGTTATCGGTATTACTGCTAGAAAAATCCAATACATTACTGAGACATTACTGTTGGACAATTTCTATACTTACTGTAAACATTGTGATATTTTAAAACCACATCTTTCTTTTCTCAGTCTGTTATCAGAATTACTGTTGGACAATTTCTATACTTACTGTAAACATTGTGATATTTTAAAACCACATGTTTCTTTTCTCAGTCTGTTATCAGTATTACTGTTGGACAATTTCTATACTTACTGTAAACATTGTGATATTTTAAAACCACATCTTTCTTTTCTCAGTCTGTTATCAGAATTACTGTTGGACAATTTCGTTATTTATTGTAAACATTGTGATATTTTAAAACCACATCTTTCTTTTCTCAGTCTGTATACTGTTGGACAATTCTGATACTTGCTGTAAACATTGTGATAGTTTAAAACCACATGTATCTTGTCTCAGTCTGTTATCAGTATTACTGTTGGACAATTTCTATACTTACTGTAAACATTGTGATATTTTAAAAACACATCTTTCTATTCTCAGTCTGTTATCAGTATTACTGTTGGACAATTTCTATACTTACTGTAAACATTGTGATATTTTAAAACACATCTTTCTATTCTCAGTCTGTTATCAAATTATTGACATGGTACGCAAACTGTGTGGTTTAGAATCTACATGGAGATACTCGTACTCTCAGAGTTTGTTACTTAGTTGATATGTTGGACAATTTCGTTATTTACTGTAAACATTGTGATAGTTTAAACCACATTATTTCTCTTCTCAGTCTGTTATCAAATTACTGTTGGACAATTCCAATATTACAGTAAACATTGTGATATTTCTGTAATGTTGTTATGTTGTTTACGTATTCTAATAACGTCATAGTTTGATGTGGTCGGTGGGCGGGGCGGGGGCGGGGGGGGGAGCGTGGAGGAAAGAGAGAAGTAACAGAGAAATACACAGGGGACGGTTGAAAAAAACGTTTGGCTATCGATCCAGTTATTTCCAGAAGGTTCTAAAAAAACACCAACACCGAGTCAGCTTATAAATAATGATGTGTCTTTGAGCTCGGTGTTCCGGGAACCAAGGAATTGTACCACAGAGGATCTGCAATGACCACCCTAATATTTCATGCCTGACTGTAGGACTGTGGGATGTTCAAATGTGGAGAGGGCCTGTTGAGAACTTGTGTTTTTAGGTTTGTGAAACCCGCACGTTGTTCTTTATGTTTGAACATTTTCAAGTTTGTTGCCTTGACTTATAAAG
>JAPXFY010000012.1:88406219-88413719 GCA_030674185.1 Monoplex corrugatus | reverse complement strand
AGTATAGGCCTACAGATTTTCTGTGAAACACTCCACTCAAATATGGCGGCTGTCCACTCGGTGTAGCACTCTGCTATTTACTGGGTGAGAATGAAATTATTGGAGGGTGTGAAAAGCTCTGGAGGCAAAGTAATATGGTGTGAAATTTTGGCAATGTCTTCGACATTCTGGATTTCCTTTTTTTTTTTTTTTTTTAGTTTTCCTTTTTTTAAACGATTATCTCATGTTGACGTGAGGTATGTATCTTCCCCCCCCCCACCCCCCCCCCCCCCACCTGAGGATGCCAGGGGCTCTTTCAGTATAAATAGTATCCCCACCTTCTGGAAATTCTGTGCTAGAAATTTCATCTTTTCTGTCACTCTCTTTGTTTCTGCCTTGGTCATTTGCTTCTGTCATTTCTTCCTATCATTTTCTGCCTTGCTGGTCCATTCACTTGTATGTGTTCGATAAAGTCTTACGTACTTTTCTTTGGATTGATAATTGGGTATAATGCATTAAGTGTATTTTTGGCTCTAGGGAAATGAAATATGCGGAAGCAATTTTAGGTAATTTATCCCTGTTTTTATATATGTTTTAGTGTCCTTAATTATGTTTAAATCTGTAATCAGGTACGTTTTTTAAATCCCCTGTGCGATAAATTGGACGGAGTGGTCAACACCAGGGGCATCTCCTTAGATTATGTCCGCGAATGCGTTGATATGTGTACTTCATGGTCTTTTCTTTTCTTTCTTCCTTGTTGAAGTTTCGTATGTTTTAAAGCGGTTATAGCCCTGATGCATCAGAAGGTATGAGAAGTCTCAATGGAGATACAATCAAACAAGTTCAAGACTTTAAATACCAGGGCAGCTACATTGACTCCACAGAACAAGACTCAACACCAGACTCGGAAATGCCTGGGGCGCACTAACTCAACCGGACAGAATCTGGAAATCCAATCTACCAGACGACCTGAAAAGGAATTTCTTCCGAGCAGCAGTGGAGTCTGTTCTTACATATGACTCAATCTCTTGGACCCTGAGATTTTATGTGATCATTTTTTGTATAAAAAGGGAGATTCTTAGAGTGGCTTGACCGTTAATGTTTCAAGCTTTTTTTCTTCTTATAATTTGCTGCCATATCTTTAGCACTGCTCTTGTGTCAGTACTTTACTGCCATTCAGTTCGGCTCCAGCTCTCCAACACCTTTCTCTCTCTCTCTTTTTTCTCTCTCTCTCTCTCTGTCTGTCTGTCTGTCTGTCTGTCTCTCTCTCTCTCTTTCTCTCTCTGTCTGTCTGTCTGTCTCTCTCTATTTCTCTCTCTCTCTTTCTCTTTCTGTCTGTCTGTCTGCTCCTCTCTCTCTTTCTCTCTCTCTTTCTCTCTCTCTTCTTCTCTCCTTTCTCTTTCTCTCTCTCTCTCTCTCTCTCTCTTTCTCTTTCTTTTCTCTCTCTCTCTCTCTCTCCTCTTTCTGTCTCTCTCTCCCGCTCTCTCTCTCTATCTCTTTAACTCTCTCTCTCTTCTCTTTCTCTCTCTCTCTCTCTTCTTTTCTCTCTCTTCTCCTCTCTCTCTCTCTCTCTCTCTCTCTCTCTCTCTCTCTCTCTCTCTCTCTCTCTCTCTCTCCTTAAACCAGTGGTCCGAAGTAGCAGGGAAATCGAGAGAATATTCTACATATAGCTTAACTCTCCAAACCTGCATTTTTCCTTCTTGTGAACAATTACATGAGCTTTTCTGCAGCAGGCAGAAATTTCGATGCAGACTAATAATGATGAGAATGAATTCCCTTTTCTGCCCCGAAAGGGGGCGCTGTTCAACCAAATAACGTCATACTGGTTGGATCGATGGAACAGCATAGTTTGTTCAAGTGGCCATCATTTGAACTCCGAGTGTCTCCTGTCTCTGGCTTTTTTTTTTTTAAATTTTTTTAGTTCCTTAACAAAAAAAAAGAAAAGGGAGATTACTTCATATCAACCGGAAATGGGGCATCTGTCTGTTAATGTCCAACCGTCTATGATAAAAACTGACTGAACAAGATTTTTATCAGCTCGTTAATAGAAATGGAATAAAAAACGCGACAGTCTTTATAGAGACAGACACAAGATCATTCATAAAGAAGATTAGGAAAAGACAGGCAACATTTATTGGCCATTTTATGAGGAAAGGGGATTTAGAGCACCTGGTCACAACGGAAAGCTGGAGGGAAAGGGAGTACAAGGTAGACCCAGGGAGAAAATATTGGACGGACTTGCAGAGTGGCTGAGGACAGAGAGCGCGGAATATGACCTTGCGGCAACAAGGGATAGATACATATGGAGGGCCATGATCGTCAATGCCATGTGGCAAGGCACTTGATGGTGATGAATAGACGGATCTTTACCAAATTTTGGTCAAAGCTATGAACTGTTAGGTAGTCATGAAAACTTGAGTTTGGCTAATTAAGCTTTAAGGTCAAGGTGATAGGAACTTAAAGACGTCATGTTCTTAATTTTAGTACACTGTATTTTTTCTGAAATGTTCATGTTAAGAAATGCTGGGTTTTGTTTTTGTTTTGTTTTGTTTCTTTGTTTTGTTTTGTTTTGATCCAGTTGATATTTGAGTTGGGATTTGTTTTCAACTGACGTGCTATGGAAATGTAATCGGTGATTACACACACACACACACACACACACACACACACACACACACACACACACACACACACACACATGCACGCACACACACATGCACACACACACAATGCACACACACACACACACACACACACACACACACACACACATACACACACACATACACACACATATACAAAAACACACACACATGCACACGCACGCACACACATACACAAATAAACAAACAAACAAACAAGATGTCAAGCCATTGTGTGTGTGTGTACGGCGTGCGTGGTGTGTGTGTGGGGTGTGTGTGCGTGTGTCTGTGTGTCTGTGTGTGTGTATGTGTCTGTGTGTCTGTGTGTGTGTGTGTCTGTGTGTGTGTGCTCACCGGTTATATTTCCACAGCATTTCGTTTCAAACAAATCCCACGCTCAAATATCAACTGCAGAGCACACACACACACCACACACACACACACACACACACACACACACACACACACACACACACACACCACACACACACACACACACACACACACACACACATACGCATACACACAAAACAGCATATTTGTTTCTTTACATGAACATTTCAGAGAAACACATTGCACCAAAATCAACATTTTCAGCTGTGATGTGTTTGTTCCTTTAAAATGTGAACTACATCAGGAACCTCTTCCTTGTTTCAAAATGTCAGAACGAAGGTTGTTTACCACACAAAACTCGTGTCGTTAAAACTGGCCAGCCAACGACTTTAAGCCTATTCCTTCCTCCAGAGAATGTCCACCTCTTTCCCCCCCATCACGTCAAAAGATCTGCAGAAAATCTGGAATTCTCGATGCTGTCACCTTACTCCAAGCTCTTGCTTAACTCTTGGAATTGTCCGGAAAAGCCTGTCTATCCAGCCCTTGCCAAGACTCCATGACAATGCATTCTCTTGGCATCTTATTGTCTGAATCCCTCCTGGGTTGGTTTTTTTTTTTTTTTTTTTTTTTTTTTTTTTGCTTTTTTTTCCTGAGAGCTTGACAGAGCTCTGTGGTAGGGTCTCCTGGTGCATTTGAGTCTTAGAACCACACCCACGCGATACCGGAGTTCTGTTTTTGAATGTAAATTATGTTTGAAATAATGTCTATGGCATTGTATGCTAGGATACTTTTTGAAAACGTCAACAGGTCGCTTTGAACTTTATCTGCTCTTTGACCTTCTTCCAAGTTTTGGTTGCGACACCGGAGTTCTGTTTTTGAATGTAAATTATGTTTGAAATAATGTCTATGGCATCGTATGCTAGGATAAATTTAAAGCATCAACAGGTCCCTTTGAACTTTATCGGCTGTGTGACCTTCTTCCAAGCTCTGGTCTTAACTTCTGGAATGTACCACAGAGTCTGTCTTTCTGCCTGATGCCAAAGGTCTTCGTGAGAATGCATCCCATGGCTTTCTCGTCAATGGAATCGTTTGTGATTTCTTCTGAAAGTTTCCAGAAAATATGTGCTGGGATCTTCTTGCAAGTTTTGTATTTTTCAGTTAACTCTTTGACTCCCCCACCCTATCCATCAACTGCAAAAACTTAACCCTTTGACTCCCCCACCCTATCCATCAACTGCAAAAACTGAACCCTTTGACTCCCCCACCCTATCCATCAACTGCAAAAACTGAACCCTTTGACTCCCCCACCCTATCCATCAACTGCAAAAACTGAATCCTTTGACTCCCCCACCCTATCCATCAACTGCAAAAACTTAACCCTTTGACTCCCTCATCATATTCACCAGCTTCCTGCAGGACACTGATAGATAGGGTGAGGAGTCAAAGGGTTACGTTTTTGCTTTGCTGGTATGGTTGGCAATGCAGGATGCTCATGGACAGGGTGCGAGAGTCAAAGGGTTATGTTTTTGCTTTGCTAGCATGGTTGACTGTGCAGGATGCTGGTGGACAGGGTGCGAGAGTCAAAGGGTTAAAGTTTTTGCTGTGCTAGCATGGTTGACAATGCAGGATGCTGGTGGACAGGGTGCGAGAGTCAAAGGGTTAAAGTTTTTGCTGTGCTAGCATGGTTGACTGTGCAAGATGCTGGTGGACAAGGTGCGAGAGTCAAAGGGTTAAAGTTTTTGCTGTGCTAGCATGGTTGACTGTGCAGGATGCTGGTGGACAGGGTGCGAGAGTCAAAGGGTTAAAGTTTTTGCTGTGCTAGCATGGTTGACTGTGCAGGATGCTGGTGGACAGGGTGCGAGAGTCAAAGGGTTAAAGTTTTTGCTGTGCTAGCATGGTTGACTGTGCAGGATGCTGGTGGACAGGGTGAGGGAGTCAAAGGGTTAAGTTTTTGCTGTGCTAGCATGGTTGACAATGCAGGATGCTGATGGACAGGGTGCGGGAATCAAAGGGTTACGTTTTTGCTTTGCTGGTACGGTTGACAATGCAGGATGCTGATGGACAGGGTGAGGGAGTCAAAGTGTTAAAGTTTTTGCTTTGCTAGCATGGTTGACAATGTGCGGGAGGCAAAGGGTTAAGTCATGCAAAACCTGAAATCTATTTATGAACATATTGTCTCTTATATTTCGAGTATTATCTGTGACATTTTCAGCCAAGATATATCCCTGTGGTTTGTTTCATTTTATTTCCAATTATATCCTACGAGTAGATGGGAAAGTGCACCTCTTTCTCCTCTCTCTCCCTCTCTCTCCCTCTCTCCCTCTCTCTCTCTATCTCCATCTATCTATCTATCTATCTATCTCTGTCTGTCTGTCTGTCTGTCTCTCTCTCTCTCTATCTATCTATCTATCTGTTTCTCTATCTCTGTCTCTCTCTCTCTCTCTTTCAATCTCTCTCTCTCTCTGTATTTTCTCACTCTCTCTGTCTGTCTCCCTGTCTGTCTCTCTCTATGTCTCTTTCTCTCCCTCTCTCTCTCCCCCTCTCTCTCTCTGTCTCTGTCTCTATCTCTCTCTTCTCCCCCCCCCCCCACTCTCTCTCTGTCTCTCTTTCTCTCAATCTCTGTAGTTGTAAGCAAATATTTATTGTGAATTAGCGAAAGCAAGGTTAAAAAATGACCTCTACCCAGCAGCTTTTAACGCTGGAAAATAAATCATCATTGTCATGGTCATTAAATTATTCTCACTCCCATCACCCCATCCCCACCCCCACCCCCACCCCCACCCCATGATGGTATGCCGGGGCTCTTCCAAGATAAAGAACATCCCCACTTTCTGGAAATTCTGTGCCAGAACTGTTTTCTTCTCTGTCGTTTTATTTGACTTCTTTTGCTTTGTCGTCTCTTCCTATCATTTTCTGCCTGGCTGGTCATTCACCTGTATGTGTTTTATAAAGCCTTACATTCTTTCTACTATGACTGAAAATTGGATATATGTATTAAGTACATTTTTGGCTCTAAGGGAATGTGAAAGAAAACAAACGAGACAGTCTTGATGGAGGCAGACACAAGTAGATCACTCATAAGGAAGATTAGGAAAAGACAGGCAACATTTATAGGCCGTTTTATGAGGAAGGGGGATTTGGAGCACCTGGTCACAACGGGAAAGCTGGAGGGAAAGAGAGCACAGGGTAGACCCAGGGAGAGAATGCTGGACGGACTTGCAGAGTGGCTAGGGACGAGGGGGTGGGAGAGATGCAGGGGGCAACGAGAGATAGAGACAGATGGAAGTCCATGATCGCCAACGCCATGCGGCAGGGCACCTGATGATGATGATGACGATGTATGAAGTACATTTTTGGCTCTAAGGGAATGTGATTTGCAGAAGCAGTGTGAGGTAATTAAGGCCAGTTTTTACGGGTTTCTTCTTTTTAAAACCCACTTGTGATAAATTGGGCGAAATGGTCAACGCCAGGGACATATCCTTCATCATCATCATCATCATCATCATCATCATCATCATCATCAGTCCCGTAGTCTGGTTGACCGTTGGGGCACCACTGAAGATTTTGCAACCAACTTCCTCCACTCCTCACGGTCCTCAGCTTTCCGCAAAATGATGTTCCATTCAAGGCCAGTCCACTCTCTGATATTGTCTTCCCATGTTTTTCCCATACCCTTAATGTGCACAAATGCATTGATCTATGTAATTAATTTTCCATGTATTTTTTAGGATCAATGACGTGTTGTGTTGTGTTGTGTTCTGAGATAATTATAGCCCTGATACAGGCCTACGCAGTCGGCTGGGCTTTAAAACAATAACAATAAGAATAATAAATCTCACCACACAGCAATCATCTCACCCCACCTCTCTCCTTTGCCGGGATCGGCTGTAAGAGCCACGCTCGATCTCATAAGTCTTCTCCAGGTCACAGGATTGAGACATCTGTGGGCGACCTCCTGGATCCCCAGACCACAGACATCAGCAATGCTGTTGGAATAGGAGGTGTGCTGTCGTCCCTTTCTTCTCCTAGCCTCAACTTTCCCCTTTTCGTCTCATGTGGTTTTTGACAGAAATACAACCAAGAAGAGAGTTCTTGAATGTTATATCGAACCGATAATGTTATACGGTTGTAAGGCGTGGACAGTCAACAAGCAAAGCCAGAACAAGATTGAGGCAGCCGAGACGTGGTTTCTAAGAAAAATATTGAGAGTTCCATGAACAGCAAAGAAAACAAACGAGACAGTCTTGATGGAGGCAGACTCAAGAAGATCATTCATAAGGAAGATCAGGAAAAGACAGGCAACATTTAGTGACCATTTTATGAGGAAAGGGGATTTGGAGCACCTGGTCACAACAGGAAAGCTGGAGGGAAAGAGAGCACCAGGTAGACCCAGGGAGAAGATATTGGACAGACTTGCAGAGTGGCTGAAGACAAAGAGGATGGAAGAGGTGCTTGAGGCAACAAGGGATAGAAACCGATGGAAGGCCATCATCGCCAACGCAGTGTGGCAAGGCACTTGATGATGATGATGATGATGATGATGATG
>JAPXFY010000012.1:88391219-88398719 GCA_030674185.1 Monoplex corrugatus | reverse complement strand
CATCTCCTCCCTCCCTTCAGCGTGTCGTGCGGTGTATCAGAGACTGCCTACAGCCCAGAATGGATTGCCAGATTATTCTCGTCCCACTACTGCCGGCTGACCTGCTCTGGAACCGCCCAAACTGTTCGTGTGATGAGAGAGAACTAATTGCCCTCACGGTCGCCACTGTCTCAGAGTCTGTTAGTTATTCATGGTGTGCGTTAGGGTTGTAGGCCTACTGTGATTTTCCATCCACGGATTGTCTTCGTTTGTGTTCACACTGTGTGTGTGTGTGTGTGTGTGTGTGGCCACAGATCCGATTTGATTGTCAACTCTGTGAGGTTTTTCAGTCAGTTTTTTTTTTCTCTCTCTCCTTCTCTCTGTCTTTTGTGAGTTTGTCTTAGATCAGACGTTTTTTTTTTTTTAATCTCTGTTGTGATCGATCTACCTTTTCGATCTTTGTTCTTGTACTGGTCTCGGACTGAGTCTGGAATTGCCTCTGGGTGTGTGTGTGTGAGTATTGATGCTGTGAGGAGTATACCAGGTGGCGTGTTTCTACGAGTTCGTCTGTGGTAAGTTTGTGTTTTGTCGTTATTTTTTTCGTTATTACTAAATATCGAGGGCTGACAACCAGAACCAAGTATCTCGACTTTCTGATAGTTTACAGGAGACGATTTTTAACTGGGTTTTCGGGGAGAGGCTATATCTACATTTTGAGTTAGTTTGTTTTGGTTTTATTGATAATCGATCAAAAATCAATATCATGGCAAAAACAAAGTCCACCAAGTGAAAGATCACATCAAAAGCAACAGTTCAGTATAAAAAAAGTGAAAATTGACCCAAAAAATGAGATACTGGGTTCTGGCTGTCAACCCTCCATATACTCAGCATGTATGTATTTGTTCAAAAGCATTATCAGTCCACCATCTGCTCTTTGAACGTCCTATCTTACTTACGACATATAGAAATAATAAATCAATTTTTCATATATTGACGCTAAGAGATATCCTTTACAACAAAACTGATGATATTATTTCGGTAGTCCAGCTGATTCTCAGATCCCCTGTTGGCAGATTGTTATGTAGAGTAAATTAACTGTTGTATGTTATTATTTGACACTGTTAATTCATTGTTCTGAATTATTACTTGTAATTGTTCCCCTTCGTACATTCAAACTCCCGCTGCCCTCCCATTTGTCCCCATTTTTTTCTTTATATTGTTTTCTTTGTGTGCGTGTGTGTGTGTTCGTTCGTTCTTTGATTTAACGTCTTTTCACTGTAAGTGATATTAGTGATTTAACATCTTTTCACTGTGTGTGTGTGTGTGTGTGTGTGTGTGTGTGTGTTGTGTGTGTGTGTGTGTGTGTGTGTGTTGTTGTGTGTGTGTGTGTGTTGTGTTTGTGTGTGTGTGTGTGTGTGTGTGTGTGTGTTGTGTGTGTGTGTGTGTGTGTGTGTGTGTGTGTGTGTGTGTGTGTGTGTGTGTGTGTGTGTGTGTGTGTGTGTGTGTGTTGTGTGTCTAAAATCACTATTGTGAACAGACATTAAATAAAAGGTTTCTTTTTTCCTTAATTCGATATTTCTGCTCTTGGGATGTTTTGTCATTATTACTGCTCTTGGGATGTTTTGTCGTTATTACTGCTCTTGGGATGTTTTGTCGTTATCACTGCTCTTGGGATGTTTTGTCGTTATCACTGCTCTTGGGATGTTTTGTCATTATTACTGTTCTTGGGATGTTTTGTCGTTATCACTGCTCTTGGGATGTTTTGTCGTTATTACTGTTCTTGGGATGTTTTGTCGTTATTACTGTTCTTGGGATGTTTTGTCGTTATCACTGCTCTTGGGATGTTTTGTCGTTATCACTGCTCTTGGGATGTTTTGTCGTTATCACTGCTCTTGGGATGTTTTGTCATTATTACTGCTCTTGGGATGTTTGGTTATTATTACTGCTCTTGGGATGTTTTGTCGTTATTATTGCTCTTGGGATGTTTTGTCGTTTATTACTGCTCTTGGGATGTTTTGTCATTATTATTGCTCTTGGGATGTTTTGTCGTTTATTACTGCTCTTGGGATGTTTTGTCGTTATTACTGCTCTTGGGATGTTTTGTCGTTATTACTGCCTCTGGGATGTTTTGTCGTTATTACTGCTCTTGGGATGGCTTGCTATTATTACTGCTCTTGGGATGTTTTGTCGTTATTACTGCTCTTGGGATGTTTTGTCGTTATTACTGCTCTTGGGATGTTTTGTCGTTATTACTGCTCTTGGAATGTTTTGTCGTTATTACTGCTCTTGGATGTTTTGTCGTTATTACTGCTCTTGGAATGTTTTGTCTTATTACTGCTCTTGGAATGCTTTTGTCGTTATTACTGCTCTTGGAATGTTTTGTCGTTATTACTGCTCTTGGATGTTTTGTCGTTATTACTGCTCTTGGAATGTTTTGTCGTTATTACTGCTCTTGGGATGTTTTGTCGATTATTACTGTCTTGGGATGTTTTGTCGTTATTACTGTCTTGGGATGTTTTGTCTTATTACTGCTCTTGGGATGTTTTGTCGTTATTCACTGCTCTTGGGATGTTTTGTCATTATTACTGTTCTTGGGATGTTTTGTTCATTATTCTGTCTTGGGATGTTTTGTTATTATTACTGCTCTTGGGATGTTTTGTCGTTATTACTGCTCTTGGGATGTTTTGTGTTATCATCTGCTCTTGGGATGTTTTGTCGTTATCACTGCTCTTGGGATGTTTTGTCGTTATCACTGCTCTTGGGATGTTTTGTCTTATTACTGCTCTTGGGATGTTTTGTTTATTACTGATCCTATTGTGGTAATGTTTTGTCTTAATTGATTTTCTGCTCTTGGGATGTTTTGTTTTATTATCTGCTCTTGGGATGTTTTGTCGTTATTACTGCTCTTGGGATGTTTTGTCGTTATTACTGCTCTTGGGATGTTTTGTCGTTATTACTGCTCTTGGGATGTTTTGTCTTTTTACTGCTCTTGGGATGTTTTGTCGTTATTACTGCTCTTGGGATGTTTTGTCGTTATTACTGCCTGAAGTTTGTCTTTACTGCTCTGGAATGTTTTGTCGTTATTACTGCTCTTGGAATGTTTTGTCATTATTACTGCTCTTGGGATAATGTAATATAGTCGTGAGCCGATGGCCTGTGTGATAAACAGTTGGAAGTAATTCACTTCAAATAATCAGTTTCTGTTTATTTAGTTTTGCAACTCTATCTATTCTGTGCCCATTTCTGTCTCAGTGCCACCACGTCGCTCATTTCAGCTTTCCCAACAGCACACTTCCAGATCGATCGAAACCAGAATAACCAGAATTCCAAAACAAGTGCGACTGCCCCGTCGCATTCAAGAAAACAGGAACCAGAAAAAAAAAAAACAAGCAACAAAAAAATCAGAACGCGTATTTAATACAACCAGACAAGACATGCGCACATTTTAACTTGTTTGTCTATTTTTTCCCCACTGGACGAAGCAACAGGGAAGTTTCAGTCTTTTTCTCCGTAATTCTTGTATTTGGATCCAAAACAAGTGCGATTCGGTCCCTTTTTATCCACTGGACGAGGAATTAGGGAAGTTTTTAGTCCTCTTTTTATTATCCGTTGTTTGGTGTTGTTTGTGGTCTGTTTGTGACCGTGCGTTCGCGCTTGACAAAGGCCGGTTGGCCGAAAATTTGGCGCTTGGCAACCTTGCTTTGGTTTTCTTGTTTTTCTGGTTCTTGTATTTGGAGTTTGTTTATTTGTGGGTTTTACATCTTCGCTTGGCAAAGGCCAGTTGACCGAAAATTTGCGTCTGTTGTATTAAATACGCTGTTCTGATTTTTTTCCTGGTTGTTGTTGTTGTTTTGTTTTTGTTTTTGGTTTTTGGGTTTTTTTTCTGGTTCCTAGAATAGCCATGAAGGGTCGTAGGACCAGAGGCTGTTTTTCACAATTGGCGCCAGGGTAAAGATAATGGCAGTGATATAACAGCGCTGGCAGACACAAGTAGATCATTCATAAGGAAGATTAGGAAAAGACAGCAACATTTATAGGCCATTTTATGAGAAAGGATTTGAGCACCTGGTCACAACGGGAAAGCTGGAGGGAAAGAGAGCACCATATAGACCCAGGGAGAGAATGCTGGACGGACTTGCAGAGTGGCTGGGGACGAGGAGGGTGGGGGAGATGCTAGGGGCAACGAGAGATAGAGATGGTTGGAAGTCCATGGTCGCCAGCGTCATGCGGCAGGGCACCTGATGATTGATGATGATGATGATGATGATGATGATGATGATGATGATGATGATGATGATGATGATAATAGCGCTATGAAAATTAATACTGATACAGTTTCTTCACGCTCGCTCCACACACACACACGCACACACACGAACACACGCACACACACACGAACACACGCACACCACACATATACACGTGCGCACTTTCACACGTATACGCACACTCACATGCGTACATGTACACCACACACACAGACACGCTCACTCAAAGAACGAACGAACGAACATACACACACACATATACCGCGCGTACACACACACACACAACACACACAACACACAACACACACACACACACACACATATGCACACACATATATCCCTAAAATGAAACTCAAATCAAGAACCACCACATACACACACAACACACACACACACACACAAACACACACACACACAATGAACGCAACACACGAACGCACGCACACAACAAACACACACACACACACACACACTAATACACTCAGATGAAACGACAACACACACACACACCACACACACACACACACACCACAACACACACAACACCACATCACACAAACACACAACACACATGATATCACCCAAAATGAAAAGTCGTCAAATCAAAGAACGCACACACCACACAACACACACACACACACACACACACACACACACACACACTACCACACACACACACAACACACACACACACACACACACACACGCACAGCACTCGCACCACACACACGCACGCACTAATATCACTCATAGTGAAAAAACGAACACACACACACACACTCCCGCTCTCTCTCTCTCTCACTCTCTCTCTCTCTCTCTCTCTCTCTCTCTCCTCCTTCTTCTCTCTCTCTCTCTCTCTCTCTCTCTCTCTCTCTCTCTCTCTCTCTCTCTTTCTGCTCTTTGTTTCTGCCGTTCCTGTGCTTTCTATCATTTCTTCCTCCATTTTGTCTTGCTGGTCCATTCACATGTATGTGTTCGATAAAGTCTTACGTACTTTCTCGTAGGATTAATAATTGGGTACATGTGTTAACTGCATTTTTGGCTCAAGGGGTATGAGATATGCGGAAACAATTTTAGGTAATTTAGGCCTGTTATAGGTCCTTACTTGTATCTTTTAATTTTATTCAGGTATTAATCAAAGAATATACCTCTTGAGAGTCACGTAGGAATTATATTAATCAAAGAACATACCTCTTGAGAGTCACGTAGGAATTATCTCCCATATTGCAGAACTTCTCAAATCCAACATAGTTTGCGCTACCCATTCAGCTAGCATAGAAGCAGATACAAAGCACAAAAACCGTAAGCTCAAACACTCCTCAGTTGTATTCAGGAATTTTTTTTTTTTAAATCCCAATGTGCGATAAATTGGACGGAATGGTCAACGCCAGGGGTATCTCCTTAGATTATGTGCGTAAATGCATTGCTATGTATATTAATTTTCTTTTCCTTTTTTTTTTTTTCTATCATTTTCTGTTTTGCTGGTGCATTCACCTGTATGTGTTCGGTCAAGTCTTGCGTAATTTTTCTTAAGATTGATAATTGGGTACATGTATTAAGTACATTTTTGGGCTAGGGAGGTGAGATATGCGGAAGCAGTTTTAAGTAATTTATGCCCGTTTTTATATATGTTTTGGTGTCCTAAGTTATGCTTGAATATGTATTCAGGTATTTTTTTAAAATCTCCTGCGCGATAAATTGGACGGACATTAAATAAGCGATTGCATGCCATGACTATGGGGGTGCCTTTTACCATGTGCAATCATCATCAATCATCATCATCATCATCATCATCATCATACATTTGTGCCCTGCCGCATGACGTGTGCGATAATGGCCCTCCACACGAACCTATCCCTTGTCGCCGCGAACGCATCTCCCATCCTCTCTGTCCTCAGCCACCCTGCAAAGTCCGTCCAATATTTTCTCCTTGGGTCTACCTGGTGCTCTCTCACCCTTCCATGTGCAAAGTACCCAGCTTCAATTTCAGTTTCTCAAGAATGCCGTCTCCGCGCTGGGAATGAATTCCATATTCACTAACGTCACAGGTGCCAAGTGATATGGAAATAGTTCCAAGAATCCGCACAAGCCTTAAGCCTTCACACAAAACGTCACAGGTGCAAGTGATGGCAAAGATCCAGAATGATCACGGCACAAGCCTTAAGCCTGCACACAAACCCACGAGCTGGCCAGGTCGTGAAGTACTCAATAAATACGATCCGCAAATTAATTTGTAATTTGAGACAGCGTCTGCTAGTAAACTGTAGCTCACACAACCTCTAGTGAATACTAGGCAATCTGTGTCATATTACTGATTTGCAGCTGTCGAGGCAATGATTGTACAGTTTGTGAGCCGTGTATACGGTCACACTGCGGACCGTGGCGTCATTGACCACTGGATCGATATAACAGCTACTGGTGAGGGTCATGGATATCAGTGATAGTCTGTCTATCTCTGTCTCTGTCTCTGTCTCTTTCTCTCTCTCTCTCTCTCTCTCACTCTTTCTTGCTCTCTTCTTCTCTCTTTTCTCTTCTCTATCTCTATCTCTCTCGTCTCTTGTCTCTCTCTTCTCTCCCCTCTCTTTTCTTTTCTCTCTCTGTGTCTCTGTCTCTATCTCTATTTCTCTATCTCTCTGTCTCTCTGTCTCTCTCTTCTGTCCCCTCTCTCTTTCTCCCTCTCTCTCTCCCTCTCTCTCTCTCTCTCTCTCTTTCTCTCTCTCCCCCTCTCTCTCTGTCTGTCTGTCTCTCTCACTTTCTTTCTCTCTCTCTGTCTCTTTCTTCTCTCTCTTCTCTCTCTCTCTATCTCTCTATCTCTCTATCTCTGTTTCTCTCTTCTCTCCCCTCTCTCTTTCTCCTCTCTCTTTCTCCCTCTCTCTCTTTCTCTCTCCCCCCCTCTCTCTCTGTCTGTCTGTCTCTTTCTCTCTCTTTCTTTCTCTCTGTCTGTCTCTCTCTCTCCTTTCTTTGTGTCTCTGTCTCTGTTTCTTTATCTGTCTCTCTGTCTTTCTCAGTCTGTCTCTTTCTCTCTCAAACACACACACATAGACCACAAACACACACACCACACACACACACACACACACACACACACACACACACACACACACACACACACACACCACGTTGGGTTTAAGCCCTTGTCAGTTGGCCGTCAGATTTTGTGTCCTGGTTAATTAACCAATGGATTTCAGATATCACTGGAAAAAACAAGAACAGCTGAGACAGAGGGTTGAAAAGAGAAACCAAAGAGAATGTT
>JAPXFY010000012.1:88383719-88386219 GCA_030674185.1 Monoplex corrugatus | reverse complement strand
AGACAGAAGAGAACAGAGACAGACAGACAGAGAACAGACAGAAGACAGACACAGAGAAGAACAAGAGACAGACAGAGAGACAGACACAGAAAGAGACAGACAGAGAGACAGACAGAGACAGAGAGAGAAACAGAGAAGACAGACAGAGAGACAGACACAGACAGAGAGATAGACAGAGAACAGACAGAGAGACAGAGAGAGACAGAGAGAGAAACAGAGAGAGAAAAACAGAGAGAGAAAAACAGAGAGAAACAGAGAGAGACAGACAGAGAGACAGAGAAGACAGACACGACAGAGAACAGACAGAGAGACAGACAGAGAGACAGACAGAGACAGAGTAGAAATCAGAGAGAGAAAAACAGAGGAAAAACAAGAGAGAACAGAGAGAGACAACAGAGAGACAGAGAAGACAGACAGAAACAGAGAGAGACAGACAGAGAGACAGAGAGAGACAGATCGTCGCAGAATTGTACAGTTTGTTTATGTCGTTACCTTGTTTCTGTGTCATTTCTTTTCTTTTCTTCTGTGACACAGAGAGAGAGAGAGAGAGGGGGGGCAGAGAGGGAGAGAGAGAGGAGAGATAGAGAGAGACAGAACGAGAGAGAGAGACAGAGGGAGTAAGACACAAGAGAGAGAGAGCGAGAGGGAGACAAGAGAGAGAGACAGAGACAAAGACAGAGACAGAGAGAGAGAGAGAGACAGAGAAAGAGGGAGGGAGGAATAGGTAGATAGATAAATGGAGAGAGAGAGAGGCACAGAGAGAGTCTGTATCACACTGGTGCTGCGTGAAATAGAAATGTAGACACCAGTCATACCAGATATGACATCCTAAAAGGTTGGCCTGTATGGGAACGTGGAATCAAACGTGAGGGGATCTGTGTCACAGCTATGCTGAGGGGGATTGGGGGGGGGGGGGGAGGGGCGAAAAAAAAACCCC
Source organism: Monoplex corrugatus (assembly GCA_030674185.1). NCBI lineage: Eukaryota > Metazoa > Mollusca > Gastropoda > Littorinimorpha > Ranellidae > Monoplex > Monoplex corrugatus. The sequence goes on along the minus strand of JAPXFY010000012.1, from coordinate 88,385,282 downwards.
AGACAAGTGGGCCAAGAAATAAACACACACCTGGCCGCAAGAACAGACACACGACTGTAAGTTCTCTGTAGTACAATGATGAAGGCCTGCAGCTCACAAGATGTACACAGGTACATCAAGAACACCAACAGTCGAACATATCGCCCATGTGTGACAGGTTTTTACGGCGAGAACAAAGAAGCGCGGCGCTGGCTGGCAGGTAATGGGTATGGTGAAGTACAAATGTGTGCACTTTGTGATTAATCGATACAGCTGATGATGTTTGCTAGTGATGGTTGATGTAGGTATGAGCGTCAGTATGAGCCTCAGTGCCTCATGTATATATATGCCATCCGTTTTGAAGTGACATGTCTCCGCCGTCACGATCTGATATGGTCAGGTAAGCGTGACATGTGGTAACTTTTTCGTTTGTAAGCGATTCTGTACATGTATATATACATGTATATACTGTTTGCTTTCGTTATTTGTGGTTCCTTGCTGTCGGAATTCCTTACGTCTGTAGTGATTGCTTATGTCTGTAGTGATTGTTTATGTCTGTAGTGATTGTCTGTAGTGACTGTTTATGATTGTACTGATTGTCTGTAGTGATTGTCTGTTATGTCTGTATGATTGTCTATTTAGTGATTGTTGTATATGTCTGTAGTGATTTGTCTGTATGATTGTTTGTTTTGTCTGTAGTGATTGTTTGTGTCTGTAGTGATTGTTTAGTGTCTGTAGTGTGATTGTTTATGTTGTATGTTTAGTCGAATTTTTGTTTATGCTGTAGTGATTGTTTATGTCTGTAGTGATTGTTTATGTCTGTATGATTGTTTTAGTCTGTAAATGATTGTTTATGTCTGTAGTGATTGTTTATCTGTATGATTGTTTATGTCTGTAATGATTGTTTTGTGTCTGTAGTGATTGTTTGTGTCTGTAGTGATTGTTTGTGTCTGTAGTGATTGTTTGTGTCTGTAGTATTGTTTGTGTCTGTAGTGATTGTTTTGTCTGTAGTGATTGTTTGTCTGTAGTGATTGTTTATGTCTGTAGTGATTGTTTGTGTCTGTAGTGATTGTTTGTGTCTGTAGTGATTGTTTGTGTCTGTAGTGATTGTTTTGTCTGTAGTGATTGTTTATGTCTGTAGTGATTGTTTATGTCTGTAGTGATTGTTTGTGTCTGTAGTGATTGTTTGTGTCTGTAGTGATTGTTTATGTCTGTAGTGATTGTTTGTGTCTGTAGTGATTGTTTATGTCTGTAGTGATTGTTTGTGTCTGTAGTGATTGTTTGTGCCTGTAGTGATTGCTTATGTCTGTAGTGATTTTTGTGTCTGTAGTGATTTTTGTCTGTAGTGATTGTTTGTGTCTGTAGTGATTGTTTGTGTCTGTAGTGATTGCTTTTGTCTGTAGTGATTTTTGTGTCTGTAGTGATTTTTATGTCTGTAGTGATTGTTTTGTCTGTAGTGATTGTTTATGTCTGTAGTGATTGTTTATGTCTGTAGTGATTGTTTGTGTCTGTAGTGATTGTTGTGTCTGTAGTGATTGTTTGTGTCTGTAGTGATTGTTTGTGTTGTAGTGATTGTTGTTCTGT
>JAPXFY010000012.1:88373719-88376219 GCA_030674185.1 Monoplex corrugatus | reverse complement strand
CTTAATTCCTGGATACCCATCTACGACCTCCCTCCTCCTTCATACCTTCATACCTCCCTCCCTCCTCTCCCCCCTCCCCCCCCCCCCCCCTAAGTTTGACGTGGTTTCTGTTAAGCAGCACCCATAGACTTGAGCGAAGCTACCGCCCACAAAACCGCATACATCTCTCTGCTTTAGCGGCGTGCTTTGGTACTTAGTAATGACAGGTCATACTCTTAACTACCTGGATACCCATCTAGACATCGTACTCTTAAATACCTTCCCATCTACCCTCCCCCCCCCCCCCTCCTCCCCCCCCCCAAGTTTGACGTGGTTTCTGTGTAAGCAGCACCCATAGACTTGGTGAAGCTACCGCCACACAAACACGCATACATCTCCTCTTTGGCGCCGTGGTTTGGTACTTGGTAATAACAGGTCATACTCTTAACTACCTGGATGCCCATCTACGACCTCCCTCCTCCTTCATTCCTTCATACCTTCCCTCGCTCCCCCTCCCCTCACCCCTGTGTCTATAAGAAGCCATTAGCGTGTTTACACAGACCCGTCTTGTGTCTCTTAGTAACCCGCACTGATGTCCGCGGAATGAATATTGATTTTGACCTGCGTGCCGCTGCGTTTCTTATGCAAATGAGCCACTACAAACGCGGATCGAGGGAGGACAAATTTAGCTGTCGTCTGTTTGTGTGTGTGTGTGGGTGATGGTGATGGTGGGTGTATTGGGGAGGTGTTGTGTGTGTGTGTGTGTTCGTTCGTTCTTTGATTTAACGTCTTTTCACTATAAGTGATATTAGACATAGTGTGGTGTGTGTGTGTGTGTGTGTGTGTGTGTGTGTGTGTGTGGTGTGTGTGTGTGTGTGTGTGTGTGTGTGTGTGTGTGTGTGTGTGTGTGTGTGTGTGTGTGTGTTCGTATCGTTCTTTAATTTAACGTCTTTTCACTATAAGTGATATTAGACATAGACAGACAGACAGACAGACAGACAGAGGAAGAGACAGAGGGAGAGACAGAGACAGACAGACAGAGAGATAGAGAGACAGACAGACATGTGTGTGTGTGTGTGTGTGTGTGTGTGTGTGTGTGTGTGTGTGTGTGATGGTGATGGTGGTGTGGGAGAGATGTTGTGTGTGTGTATGTATGTGTATGTGTATGTGTGTGTGTGTGTGTGCGTGTGCGTGTGTGTGTATGTGTGATGGTGACGGTGGTGTGGGGGAGATGTTGTGTATGTGTTTTGTGTGTGTGGTGTGTGTGGTGTGTGTGTGTGTGTGTGTGTGTGTGTGTGTGTGTATGTGTGTGTGTGTGTGTGTGTGTGATGGTGATAGTGGTGTGGGGGAGATGTTGTGTGTGTTCGTTCGTTGCTTGATTTAAGGTCTTTTCACTATAAGTGATATTAGACGGTGTTGTGTATGTGTGTGTGTGTGTGTGTGTGTGTGTGTGTGTGTGTGTGTGTGTGTGTGTGTGTGTGTGTGTGTGTGTGTGTGTGTGTGTGTGTGTGTGGTGTTCGTCTGCGTCATATCGTGTGAGAGGGTTAGGGGAGGGTTAATGAACAAGGGAGGGGGGTGTGATGGGTTCTGGTGGGTTTCTGTTCGGTTCGACAAGGAAGGGAGAGGCTGGTCAATAATTCGAGTCACACTCCTCCCTCCTTCATTAAACTTGTCGTCTGCATCGGCATTTGCCTGCTTGGAGAAAAAAAAAACAGTTAAAGATTTGAAGATAAGAATCTGACATGTTTTCATCTGAGAATGAATGAATAGAGAGAAAGAGACAAGGGGGATAAGCGTGTGTTAAAGACAGAGACAGAGAGAACAATGGTTGTTGGTGTTGTGATGATGGTGATCGTGTGTATGAGAGAGAGAGAGAGAGAGACAGACAGACAGACAGAGAGAGAGACAGAGACAGAAACAGAGAGACAGACAGACAGAGGATGACAGACAGACAGACAGAGAGGCAGACACACAAACACACACACACACACACACACACGCACAGAGACAGACAGACAGACAGACAGAGACGCACAGAGAGAGAGAGAGAGTGAGAGAGAGAAACAGACAGATAGACAGACAGACAGAGACAGAGATACAGAGGGAGAGAGGGACAGACACAGAAAGACAAAGAAAGAGACAGCAAGAGAAAGAGACAGAGAGAGAGACACACACACAGAGAGAGACACGGAGAGAGATAGAGAGAAAGAGACAGAGACAGCGAGAGAGAGAGAGAGAGAGATAGACAGAGACAGAGAGACAGACAGACAGACAGCACAGAGACACGGAGAGAGACAGAGAGAGACAGACAGAGACAGCGAGAGAGAGAGAGAGAGAGACAGACAGACAGACAGACAGACAGACAGAGAGCTCAATGCTGTTGCACATTATTTATTTCATACTAAGAATTTTACATGGTAAATACAATGTGGCAAAAATAGGGGGAAAAGACAAAAAAAGAAGCAGAAATAGATACGGTACAATTAATGTAGAGCTTAACATATTTCTTCAAAAGACATTT
>JAPXFY010000012.1:88313719-88323719 GCA_030674185.1 Monoplex corrugatus | reverse complement strand
TTACCAAATTCTGTACCAAGGTAAAACATATCATGCCACAATAGCACACAAAAATTGGTGTGAAAATCTACTGTAATTGTCTTGTTATTTAAGTTTATATATCCCTTTTTCTGACACAAAAAGCATGCCGTTGTCTAGTTAAAACGGATTTTAAATACATTTTCCGATTGAATTATAAAGTGCTGAGTGCATGTACATGTAATTTAAAGATCAAATATTCCATTTTTGACGAAAAGTAAAAATTGACAAAATCGACCCATCACACCTTTTCCGGGCCTCAACGCTTTTTCGCTGCCTGCGAGTTAGGACTCATTTCGTGAGAACGGGTCACCATATGATATATCTGCGGGAACTGCTCGTGGATTCTATCATCAGTAAGTAACTTGCATAACTTTTTTTTTTTGAGGATCATTGCACTCAGGGAGGTTACCTTTGTGCTCACCTTTGTTTTTTTTTTCGTCCCATTTTCTACGCCACCTTAATGGCCCCAGAAATTGAAACAGTTTTTATTACGCGATGATGGTGATGTCGATGAGGATGATAATCAGGATGCTATGGAGTTCCATCTAGGATTGAGACTGCGTGACAGGGTTGTACTCTACGCTTACTATCATAATATAGCCTGGCGTCAACCAGGCCCGAGAGATACAGACACCTGCGGTGTTGGTCAGAAGATCTGAGCAACACCCTCAATGACGCATCCGCCAAGTGGATGAGACTCGACTGTGTGGTCCCAGTCTTCCCAATGAGCCCATAGCACGCCCAACTCTGGGTAGGAGCCGGTTAGAGCCGAAAAATTCCACAATGATTTTTGAAGGGACTGATGGGGATTCGAACCCACAACCTTCCAGTCAGTAGTCCGTTGCGTTAACCACTACACCACGGCAACTGATGTAACTTGCATAACTTATCCGAATGAAAATTCTTAACCCTTTGACTTCCACACCCTGTCCACCAGCATCCTGCATTGTCAACCATGCTAGCAGAGGAAGCTAGTGGATAGGGTGATGGAATCAAAGGGTTAAGTGTTTGCTGTTGGTGGATAGGGTGCATGAGTGTGCGTGTGTATGTGTGTGTGTGTGTGTGTGTGTGTGTGTGTGTGTGTGTGTGTGTGTGTGTGTGTGTGTGTGTGTGTGTGTGTGTGTGTGTGTGTTCGTTCTTTGATTTAACGTCTTTTCACTATGAGTGATATTAGACGATTAGACGTATGTGCGTGTGTGTGCGTGTGTGTGCGCGCGCGCGCGCGTGTGTGTGTGTGTTTGTATAGGAAAAAAGGAGGTTATTGCTATGGCTTGATGGTTTGGCGAGTCTGTGCTCTTGTCGTGAATTCTGTATCGGTATCAAAACTTCATCCCCAGGATGACTCACGTAATGCAAACAAACTGCATCTGTTTAGAAAGACATCACCCATGACAGGTCTGTTTGGCAGGGATGGTCTGGTTTCAAATGGTTTGCATTTTCTCTTTGTCTCTGTCTCTTTCTGTCTGTCTGTCTGTCTGTCTGTATAGAATAGCAACGGCAAGTTTGAAAAATGGCTTCTAGCCAATAACTGTTACCGTTGGAAAATAAAGCGTCATTGCATTGTCATTGTCATTGTCATTGTCATTGTTATTGTTATTGTCATTGTTATTGTCATTGTCATTGTTATTGTCATTGTCATTGTCATTGTCTATCTGTCTCTGTCCATCTGTCTTTGTCTTTCTCTCTGTCTATATGTCTCTGTCTCTCTGTGTCACTGTCTCTGTCTCTCTCTGTCTCTGTCTCTGACTCTCTCTCTGTCTCTCTATCTCTCACTCTGTCTCTCTCTCTCTGCCTCTGTCTCTCTCTCTCTTTCTCTCTCTTTCTGTCTCTTTGTCTGTCTCTCTCTCTCTTTCTCTGTCTGTCTGTCTGTCTCTCTCTCTCTCTCTCTGTTTGTCTCTCTTTCTCTCTCTGTCTCTCAGTCTCTCTGTCTCTGTCTCTCTGTCTCTGTCTCTGTCTCTGTCTCTCTCTCTGTCTCTCACTCTCTCTCTCTGCCTCTCTCTCTGTCTCTCTCTCTGTCTCTTAGTCTGTCTCTGTCTCTCTCTGTCTCTGGCTCTCTCTCTCTGGCTCTCTCTATCTCTATCTCTCACTCTCTCTCTCTCTGCCTCTGTCTCTCTCTCTCTCTTTTCTCTATTTCTGTCTCTTCGTCTGTCTCTCTCTCTATTTCTCTGTCTGTCTGTCTGTCTGTCTCTCTGTTTGTCCAACTCTGTATCTGTTTGTCTGTTTGCCTGTCTGACAGTCTGACTGTCTGTTTGTTTGTTTGTCTGTCTGTCTTGCTTGAATGTGTGTGTGTCAGTCTGTCTCTCTGGTTGTCTAACTCTTATCTGTTTGTCTATCTGTCTGACAGTCTGATTGTCTGTCTGTTTGTTTGTCTGTCTGCCTTGCCTAAATGTGTATCAGTCTGTCTCTCTGGTTGTCTAACTCTTATCTGTTTGTCTATGTGTCTGACAGTCTGATTGTCTGATTGTTTGTCTGTCTGTCTGCCTTGTCTGATTGGTGTAATCCAGAAGCGTATGATCATCAGTTGTTTTGAATATATTCAAAGGGAGATAATGATACTATTTGAAGATAATGATACTATTTGGACCATAGCAGTTTGAAATTGTCCTGGGTACGTTGAAGGGACGAGGCAGGCGGGAGATTAACTTTTTCACATCGTAACGCTAGCCCGCTACCGTTCTCGCGGAGAATCGCAGGCGCCGGAACACTAGGGGTATAGCGTTCAGCAAGCTCGCCGCTGACAACGTAACGCTAGGATTCTAGCGTCTTGCGTTAGAAAATTCCTAAGTGAAGCCAGTTACGGTCTAAGGGAAGAAACATCTATTATAGTATCAAGTAACCATTTCTAAATATTGTGAGAGTGATTTCCCGAGTAAAAAGTCTATTTGAAGAATTTTTCGGGCGCGAGAACAACGTCACCTGAACCGCGTGCTTCACTGAAACAAAGGCAAAATGGAGCGCCCTGCGAATGCGCGATGTCGCTGTTCACTCAGGATTGTGGAATTTGTGTGTGTGTATGTGTACTTTTCTGAGCTTCTGATCAAATGATACAAGTCATGGAGAATTGGTGTGTCTCTTTTTTCTGTTTCGTTTACATCTGCTGAATGGATGAAATGCTTGTCTGAAATGCTCCTCAACCATGATATTTCATTGCACAAATAACCTCAAAACATGTCTGAACAAACCTTATACTGTAGATATCCTAAAAGAGGATTAAATTACCTTTCTAACCATACCCTACATGTTGATGTTAGTCATTTGGGGCGCCTGTGAAAATTAATTCAAAATGGCCTAAAAATGCACGTTTCCAAGGAAAGTAGTCAGTGGCAGCTGGCACGTCTGCAGGGAAGTAGGTCAAATAGCCAGCTGACGATGTCAAAGTGTTTTAAGAGGAAGGGGAAGCGACTGGGCGATACAGAACTGCGCGGGTATAGCGTTTGTGTATTGAAGAGATGCATGCTGGCGTAGATATGTATATATATATATATATATATATAACCTTCCAGCACGAAATCAGTCTCAACTAGCATTCTGGGTATTTTGAGATATACATATCACTATCACTGGAAAGAGTGCATTCTGCTGATTGTTTTGGTACTTGAATGAAGCTTGTACTCAAAAAAATGTAGATGTTATGTATGTTTAAAGTCATTAAGTTGTATGACGGCCATTTTGAGAAAACGGCCTCTAAAGTTTTTATGTACTCTCCTACACATTTTTTTAAATTTGTTTATTTGGTGTCTTTGATACGGTTTGTTTCTAATTATAACTGTCATTATCTGAAAGGTGCATCAAAGAGCTTTCTGTCAGTATATTACATGTGGGGATACTGTACAGGTTACGGTTTGCGATAAGAGACAAAAATGGGTACTTTTGGTAAGAAATTGCGTTCTTTCTGCTGCGATCAGTGCATTAAAATACCAATTTAAATTGATTATTGATACTTTTTCAAGAAAAACAATTCTGTGGGGGATAGATTATAGTCTACAGAAATCAATTTTGAGAAAAAGTCAGAACACCCCAGATAGACCCTCAGTCACCTTTTCAGCTCCTAGTGCTGTTCGACTGACATCGAGTTAAGACTGATCTGGTGGTGGGAGGTCACATATCTTAATCTTTCAGCCATCGAAAGTCCGTTGTTGGACGTACGCCTTCCCCAGCTGCTTCCATTCACTTCGTTCCAGCGCTTTTCCTCTCCAGTTTTTGTCAAATCCATCTAGGTCGTCTCTCCATCTAGTTTTCTGTCTTCCTCTATTGCCAGTGCCGTCTCTTGGTATCCAGCACGTGGTTTTTGTTGTCCAACGATTGTCCATTCTCCGGGTGAGATGTCTTGCCCAGTTCCGTTTCAATTTGTTGATGGTTTCCAGGATGTCTCGCACTTTCGTTGTTTCTCTGATCCACTGAGCCGTTTTGCGATCTTTCCAGTTGATAGCAAGCATGATTTCTTCATGTGTTCGCCGCATGGTTCTTAGTTTCAAAGTGATTTTTTTTCGTTACATTCCACGTTTCGGCATCGTAGTTGATTGTTGGCAGAAACACAGATATGTTTATGCCTATGTTCGCTTATAGTGTAATCCCCATTGGGTCCCTTTTTATCCACTGGACGAGGCGGCAGGGAAGTTTTTAGTCCACTTTTTATTATCCGTTGTTTGGTGTTGTTTGTGGTCTGTTTGTGACCGTGCATTCGCGCTTGACAAAGGCCGGTTGGCTTAAAATTTGCGCTTGTCTTGTCTTGTTTTGTTGTGTTGAATACACGCTTGTCTTGTCTTGTTGTGTTTAATACGCGCTTGTCTTGTCTTGTTGTGTTGAATACACGCTTGTCTTGTCTTGTTGTGTTTAATACGCGCTTGTCTTGTCTTGTTGTGTTGAATACGCGCTTGTCTTGTCTTGTTGTGTTGAATACGCGCTTGTCTTGTCTTGTTGTGTTGAATACGCGCTTGTCTTGTCTTGTTGTGTTGAATACGCGCTTGTCTTGTCTTGTTGTGTTGAATACGCGCTTGTCTTGTCTTGTTGTGTTGAATACGCGCTTGCATTGGTTTTCTTGTTCTTCTGGTTCCTGTGTAATCACTGTTTTGTTGCCTTATAACGGAGTGTGTTTGTGCATGTGTTATATTTGTGGAGGGGGTTAATGAATCAACCGTTTGGCCTTTGTTGAAATTTTCTTTTCTTTCTTTCTTTTCTTCTTAAACCCGTCCGCTTGTGCCAAGTTAGGGTCGTATGAAATTCGAGTTGGTTTTCAATAGCGAGCCAGAAGTCCTGAATCAATGAAGATTTTTCCTGTCAAAATAATGCCCCATGAAACCCTTTCCACCTTTCAAACAATTGTGTGTGAGGGGTGCATTTCTGCAAAAAATATATTAGCACATTTATGCTTTTTCTACATCATGGTCAATTGTATTTATTTGAAAAAAAATCTCACCTTCTGGAAATTCTGTGCTAGAAATTTCCTCTTTTCTGTCACTCTCTTTGTTTCTGCCTTGTTCCTTTGCTTTCTGTCATTTTTAGTATCATTTCCTGCCTTGCTGGTCCATTCACCTGTATGTGTTTGATTAAGTCCTACGTACTTTCTCTCAGGATTGATAATTGGGTACATATAATAATAATAAAAATTACAATATTTATATAGCGCAAAATCTTGATAAAATCAAATCTGAGCGCTGAAACAGACACACACGCACGCACGCACGCACGCACGCACGCACGCACGCACGTACGCACGCACACACACGCACGCACACACACACACACACACACACACACACACGCATGGCTATAAATGGGGAGAAAGAATAAAAGCAATAAAACCAAGAATAAGAGCAATGGAAAATTATAGAGAGCATAGCATATACAATTATATATTATGACAATGTGATTCCCCTCCGAGCGGAGACAGGCTGCAGAGGGGGGTTGAGTGAGGTCAGGATTTTATGCAGAGGAGAAAAGGTGAGTTTTGAGAGCTGACTTGAAGGAGACAAAAGTAGGTTGCTGACGGACAGAGAGAGGAAGTTTGTTCCAGGAGAGCGACATGTATTGATTGCATTTTTGGCTCTAGGGAAATGAGATATGCGGAAGCAATTTTTGGTAATTTAGACTCGTTTCTTTATGCTTTATTGTTCTTATACTGAGTTTAAATTTGTATTCAGATATGTGTATGTACAGACACACATACACACACGCACGCAAGCACGCACGCACGCACGCCGCACACACACACACACACACACACACACACACACACACACACACACACATACACGTCTCCCCGGTCGATAGGAAACAAATTCGAAACAAAAAAATAGGGGTGGGGCGGGGGGAAGAGGAGATTGAAAAACATCACAGCAAATTGTCAGGCAAGGACAATAGATTAAAAGGCACGAACACACTCCGCCATGTTTGCCCAGCCTGCCTATGCACACAGCAGCCTGTGTCAAGGCCCAAGAAAAACAAGCAATACACGCGAGGGAAATACGGTTTTTGATCAGAATTGATTAGGCCTGTGGCATGCATTTATCGCGGGAATGAACCATCAATCACAAGAGATTCCTGAAACTCGTATTATTACCACCTTAGGCAAATCATTTGCTGGTTGAAGTTTGCACAGAGTACCACAAGTACCAACAAATGCTTATCAATTAACATCAGGAAAAGAGTTCTTGAATGTTGTATAGAACCGATAATGTTATACGGTTGTGAGGCGTGGACAATCAACAAGCAAAGCCAGAACAAAATTGAGGCAGCCGAGATGTGGTTTCTAAGAAGAATGCTGAGAGTTCCATGGACAGCAAAGAAAACAAACGAGACAGTCTTGATGGAGGCAGACACAAGAAGATCATTCATAAAGAAGATTAGGAAAAGACAGGCAACATCTATAGGCCATTTTATAAGGAAAGGGGATTTGGAGCACCTGGTCACAACCGGAAAGCTGGAGGGAAAGAGAGCACCAGGTAGTAGTAGTAGTAGTTGATGTTGTTGTTGTTGTTGTTGTTGTTGTTGTTGTTGTTGTTGTTGTAGCCGAAGAAGGTTCAGTGCTGCACAACATCAGTAATTAAGTTCAGTGATTTAACTGCAGGCAAATGCAAAATCGTATACACAAGAGTTTGTCTTTTAACAAATAGAAGTTAGAGGAATTGTTTACCTCTCTTGCACCAATCTCTTTTTTTCTGGCCATGTGTGTGTGTGTGTGTGTGTGTGTGTGTGTGTGTGTGTGTGTGTGGTTGCCTGTCTGTGTCTGTGTCTGTGTTTGTCTGTCTGTGTCTGTGTCTGTCTGTCTATCTCTCCGTGTGTGTGTGTCTTTGTGTGTGGGTGTGTGCAAGCGTGCGTGCGTGTGTCTGTGTGTATAGGGGTGGGGGGTGTCTCTGTGTCTGTCTGTCTGCCTGTGTGTGTTAAAGCGTGCGTGCGTGTGAGGATGAGTGTATATTATATTAATAATATATATATATATATATATTATATATATGTGTGTGTGTGTGTGTGTCGTGTGTGTGTATGTGTGTGTGTGTGAGGATGAGTGTTATGTGTGTGTGTGCATTCATGTGCATGTGTGTATAAGCTAACAGTCTGCCTCTTATCAAAGTTACCCCCCCCAACCCCAACCCACCCCCACCCTCATCCCTTTTCAAAGATTCCAGGAAAAGGAGGAGCCAAACGACATAACGGACAGAATTGATAGGATCAGGAAAAGACCTGTTTCCTTAAACCCACTGGGGACATAGGGGGGGGGGGATGGGTCTGCATTATTCATCACCCCCCACCCACCTAATGGCATTTTCTTTTCAGTTTCACTAACTTTGTTTTCTTTCGTTTCAACCCTGCCACCTGCTTACCCCCCTTGTTTCTACTTTCGGTTTCGGATTTTCTTCTTCTGTCTCTTTTCCTTTCTCTTCTTCTTCTTTGTGGTACCACTGTCTCGTCTGCTGGTGTTGTGGAGACGAAAGACCACTTGGGAAAATGCCGGTCAGACTTGAGTCCGTGTTGAGGAAGTTAAATATGTGTCTAGCAAATCTGACATGAGGCGCGCGCATACACACACACACACATCACCGCGCGCGCGCAAACACACACACTACACACACACACACTCACACGCAGCACTCTCTCACACACACACACGCGCGCACGCGCAAACACACACATCACACATTCACACACACACACACACCACAACAACACACACACAACACACTCACACATTCACACACACACAACACACCACAAACACACACACAAACACTCTCTCTCTCTCACACACAACACACACAACACACAACGCACACACACACACACGACACACACACACACACACACACACACACACACAAAGAAAGACAGACAGACAGAGACACAGAAAGAGACAGAGACAGGGAGAGAGACAGACAGACAGACAGACAAACAGACATATAGAGAGACCAAGACAGACACAGCCAGAGAAAGAGCCAGAGAGATAGAGAGAGGCAGGCAGACAGACAGAGACAGACAGAGAAAGCGATAGAAATAGGGAGACAGAGACAGACAGACAGACAGACATATAGAGAGACAGAGACAGAGCCAGAGAAAGAGCCAGTGAGGAGAGAGAGAGAGAAGAGAGATGATTTCGTCTGCTGCTGCTGCTGCTCTCTCTCTCTCTCTCTTCTCTCTCTCTCTCTCTCTCTCTCTCTCTCTCTCTCTCTCTCTCTCTCTCTCTCTCTCTCTCTCTCTCCACGCAGTAAATGGCTAAGTTTCAAACCTACAGAACCTTAAAGTATTTCAAAAATCAAATGGAAACAGTTTTACTTATAATAGAAATTTAGGAATTTGTGTTTGTCTTTGCATTCAATTTTGTACATGCCCTATTTGTGCTGTTTCTGTGATTCTCTCTTCGGTGATTGCAAGTTAATCACGTGAAAACAAGCTGTTACTCCATTATATTATTATGTGACCTCCCACCACCAATTCAGTCTCAACTCGCAGTCAGTCGAACAGCACTAGGAGCTGAAAAGGTGACTGAGGGTCTGTCTGGGGTGTTTTGACTTTTTTCTCAAAATTGATTTCTGTGGACTATAATCTACCCCCCACAGAATTTTCTTTCTTCAAAAAATATCACTAATCAGTTAAAAGTGGTATTTATTATAGCAGAAAGAACGCAAGTTCTTACCAAAAATACCTATTTTCGTCTCATATTGCGAATAGTAACCTGTACAGAACTCCCACGTGTAGTATACTGACAGAAAGCTCTTTGGTGCAACTTTTGGATAATGACAGCTAAATTAGAAACAAACAGGGTCAAAGCCACCAAAATACAGAAATTTTTAACAAATGTGTAGGAGAGTACATAAAAACTTAGAGGCTGTTTTCTCAAAATGGCTGTCATACAACTTAATGACTTTAAACATACATAACGTCTACATTTATTTGAGTACAAGCTTTATTCAAGTACCAAAATAACCAGCAGAATGTACACTTTCCAGTGATATGTATATCTCAAAATGCCCAAAATGCTAGTTAAGACTGATTTCGTGCTGGGAGGTCACACATTTTTTGAAGTATTGCCTGCTACCTATAAATTTTTTTATATAAAAATCTGAAAACCTGATCTTTGCACGTGGCAAATGTTTATAGATCAGTCAGTTTGTCGTTTCTATAAAATCAAATTTGTTTGTATCAAAAAAAATTTGTGAAGCAGTCTTGCAATAATTTTACAGTCAAATATAGCAGAGAATTTATTTAAAACACCTCCATATGCGTTGTCATGAAATGTTACCTAAATTGTGACCATTTAAGTCAATTTTATCTTTAGTTTAATTCGAACAAAATAAAGAACACTGAAGTATTAAAACAATCTTGGAACAGGTCAGGTTTAAGTCTTCTGAAAGCCCTTCCTTTCTCTTCTCCCTCTCTCTACCCCCTCCCCCTCCCCCCCCCCCCCCCCCCCCCCCCCCCCCCCCCCCCCCCCCCCCCCCCCCCCCCCATTTCACACAAATCTATTTTCCCATTCTCCCAGGCCGCT
>JAPXFY010000012.1:88306219-88308719 GCA_030674185.1 Monoplex corrugatus | reverse complement strand
CATCATCCTACTCGGTTCTACTCCCAATGCCCAATCTATTTTTCTATTCTCACAATCCGTTGTCAGCGTAGAGCTATGTCCCCATTCGATCATCGATTTCGCCACAGACTGGGAGATCTTCTTTGGGTTTAGCCACTGTGAGTGAGTGCTTGGTGCCTGCCATCTGACGTCAGCAGGACCTAGCTGCTACTTGCAGCAGACATCTTTACTGTCAGTAATATGTAGATGTGTCTTCTTAGCTCAGCTATCTACGTATTGTCCCCCCCCCCCCCCCCCCCGGAGTCTTTTTCAGTATAAAAAGTATCCCCACCTTCTGGAAATTCTGTGCCAAAATTTCCTCTTATCTGTCACTCTCTTTGTTTCTGCCTTGTTCTTTTGCTCTCTGTCATTTTTTTACCTATCATTTTCTGCCTTAATGGTCCATTCACCTGTATGTATTCGATAAAGTCTTACGTACTTTCTCTTAGGATTGATAATTGGGTACATTATTAGGTGCATCTTTGGCTCTAGAAAAATTAGTATTCAGGTATGGGGTTTCCTTTCAAACTCCTGTGTGGGGGAAGAGGACTGGACGAAGCAGCAGGGGAGTTTTGGTCTTTTTCTCTTAATTTTTGTATTCGGTGTTTGTTTGTTTGTTTGTGATCTTACATTCACGCTTGACAAAGGCCAGTTGGCCAAAAATTTGCGTCTGTCTTGTCTGGTTATATTTGATATGCGTTCTGATTCTATTTTCGTGTTTTTCTGATTCCTGTTTGCTTGAACGAGGGCAGTCACACTTGTTTTTGATTTCACAAAAACAAGTTTATGAATCAAGTGACGTTACTGTTTTTGTGGTGGAGGGTTGATTAATTTCTCATTCATCATCATCATCATCATCATCATCATCATCATCATCGTCGTCGTCATCATCATCAGGTGCCCTGCCGCATGGCGTTGGCAATCATGGCCTTCCATATATATCTTTCCCATGTTGCCACAAGCACATCTTCAAACCTCTCTGTCCTCAGCCACCCTGCAAGTCCGTCCAATATTTTTTCGTGGGTCTACCTGGTGCTCTCTTTCCCTTCAGATTTCCTGTTGTGACCAGGTGCTCTAATTCCCCTTTCCTCATAAAATGGCCTATAAATGTTGCTTGTCTTTTCCTAGTCTTCTTCATGAGTGATCTACTTGTGTCTGCCTCCATCAAGACTGTCTCGTTTGTTTTCTTTGCTGTCCATGGAACTCTCAACATTCTTCTTAGAAACTACATCTCGGCTGCCTCAATTTTGTTCTGGCTTTGCTTGTTGACTGTCCACGCCTCACAACCGTATAGCATTATATGTTCTATATAACATTCAAGAACTCTCTTCCTGATGTTAATTGATAGGCATTTGTTGGTAAGAATGCTTTTTATCTTCTTGAATGCTGTTTTGGCTCGGCCGATTTTGCTGGCTATTTCTGATGTGCATCTGCCGTCTGGTGAGATGATCGTTCCCAGATATTTAAACTTATCAACCTGTGTCGAGGTTGTGCCGTTTGCTGTTATTTTGCATGAAGGGATTTCATGTTTTTTACTGATTACCATGACTTCAGTCTTCTTGCTGTTTAGCTACAACCCCTTACCTTCGCGTTCTATTTCTATTATATTCACAAGGTTTTGTAGGTCCCTTTCATTTTTTTGCAATTAGCACGGTGTCATCTGCGTACCGAATGTTGTATATCATTTTCCCTCCAACCTTTAATCCAGGGTCTTCTTCTAGGTTTCTCATGATGTTTTCGCTATATAGTGAAAACAGATCTGGTGACAAAACACAATCCTGTCTGACTCCTCTTTTGATGTTTTGGAAAGAGCTTATATTGTTTTCTATTCTCATTGCAGCTGTTTGTTCCCAGTACATATTCCTGATTATTCGTATCGAATGTATTTTCTCTCATTATGCCCTGCATACCTCCCTCTGCACATACACAAACCTTTCTCCTCTCTTTTCCCTGTATCAGGCTGAAACACAAATCATGGAATGGATAAAAAATCTAGGGAGTCTTACAGTTCACCCCCTATACGGACTCTGACCGCCCCGCCCCCCCACACACACACCCCTCACCTCCCTCTTAACACGTTGGCTGGGATTTGTGGACAAATTATGGGGCTGCCAAATAAAGCGAGTGACAGGAGGATGTTTGGACATGGGCTGGGTCAACAGTCTCGTTTGGGATTGTGTTTCCTGCCCGCATTTACATACTACGCCCCTCCACGGACAGACTGCTGGGGAGGGGGAATAACTGTGATGGTGACAACTAGCTGCGGAAAGTGTAAGCCTCTGCCCTCTGTTCATTTTTATTCTTCTTTTTTTTTAAAGCCTCTGTCTCCTATTTCTTTTTTTATTATTTTTATTTTATGCCATTCTTCCGGTTTATCCTTCCGGTGTCTCTAAAAGGATGGAAAACTGTATCATCATCATCAGGTGCCCTGCCGCATGGCGTTGGCGATCATGGACTTCCATCTGTCTCTATCTCTCGTTGC
>JAPXFY010000012.1:88288719-88291219 GCA_030674185.1 Monoplex corrugatus | reverse complement strand
AATGATCGTTCCAGGTATTTAAACTTATCAACCTGTGTCAAGGTTGTGCGGTTTGCTGTATTTTGCATGAGGGGATTTCATGTTTTTTACTGATCACCATGACTTCAGTCTTTCTGTTGTTTAGTTCCAACCCCTACCTTTGCTTTCTATTTCAAGTACATTCACAAGGTTTTGTAGGTCCCTTTCAATTTCTGCAATTAGCACGGTGTCATCTGCGTATCGAATGTTGTTTATCATTTTTCCTCCAACCTTTAATCCAGGGTCTTCCTCTAGGTTTCTCATGATGTTTTCGCTGTAAAGTGAAAACAGATTGGTGACAAAACACAACCCTGTCTGACTCTCTTTTGATGTTTTGGAAAGAGATTATATCGTTTTTTTATTCTCATTGCAGCTATTTGTTCCAATACATATGTCTGATTATTCGTAGATCTTTTCCATCAATATCGAGCCTTTCTAGTTGGTTGATCAATTCTCCATGTCTTACCCGATCGAAACCCTTGGTATAGTCAACAAAGCATAAATATAAATCCATGTTCACCTCGACTGACCTCTCTATGATAGTTCTTAGGATATATATGACATTAATAGTTCCTTTTCCTTCCACAAATCCACACTGATCATCTGCTATTTCACTTTTGTCCTCATCATGATTATTCGTAATAGGATCTTGGTTACATGACTCATCAAACTGATTGTGCGATGGAGTTCGTATTCTATAGCCCCTGTCTTCTTTGGAAGTGCAATGAAAATTGATTTTGATATATCTTTGGGGATTTTTCCAGTGTCGTAAATTTCATTTAGGAGGACTGTTATTTTTTCTATACCGAATTCCTCCAGGGCTTCAATCATCTCTGTAGTAATGTTGTCTGATCCTGGGGCTTTTCCTGGTTTCATCTTTTTCAATGCTGCTCTAACTTCATCTTTCATTATGGGTGGTCCTTCAAAGTTCTTTCTTATAATGTGTTCTTCGTTTCTGTCATCTTCAAAAAGGTCTTTAATGTACTCTCCCCATCTGTCTAATATCTTGTCTTTTTCCATGAGAAGCGCACCATCTTTCGATTTTAAGCAACCAATTGATGTGCATGTATTTTTCCTGTGGACACTTTATTCAATTCGTCTGTACATACCCTGAGGATCTGTTTTGTGTCGGTCTTCTATTTCTTGACATTTTGTTTTCAGCCAAGCTTCCTTAGACTCATTGCACCTATTCCTGATTTCTTTGTTTATATTCCTGTATATCTCCTCATTTCTCTTTGCCTTCCTCCGTTCCTCCATCAAGCCTAAAATTTCTTTTGTCATCCAGTTCTTTTTCGCTTTTCTATCTACTACAGGGATTTCTTCACAAGCTTCATTTATCGAAGTTCTTAACTTTGTCCATTGTTCTTCACTGTCACCAACGTCGTCCAGAGCACTAAATTTGTTTTGAACATGTACATTAATTTTTTTGACGTATCACTTCATCTGTCTTTAAGAGTCCAAGATCTCGTTTGATTTTGCTTTTGGTCTGTTTCTTTTTCCGTAATTTCAACCTAAATCTTCCCACTACAGGATTGTGGTCACTGTTGCAATGCAATCTGTGCCTGGTAGTGTTTTTGCTGACAGTGAAGAATTTCTAAATCTTTTATTAATCAGAATGTAGTCAATCTGATTTTTGGTATTATCTCCTGGACTCATCCAAGTCCATTTTCTTCTGTTAGGCTGCTCAAACCAGGTGTTTCCTACCATGAAATCATTCATCTGTTCCCACTCTACAAGTTTCGCTCCCCTTTCATTTTGTGTACCAAGGCCATGAGGTCCAACTATATCCTCCACCCTATCCTTTCCCACTTTAGCATTAAAATCTCCCATTATTATAGTAACTTCTTGTGATTTACATTGGGCCTTGGCCATCTCTAATACTTCGTAGAAGTTTTCGATGTCTTCTTGAGTACTTGCGGATGTTGGTGCATACACCTGAATGATGTTGATATCAACTGGTTTGCCTCCCAGTTTGACCAGCAAGACTCTGTCGGACACAGCCCAGTATCCCTTAACTGCTTTTGATTTGTCCCTGTCCATCACAATGCCTACTCCTCTTTCATGTGAGTTTAGTGATACAGCTGTTATTTTCCAATATGATTGAGCGTGAGTTCGAGTCCTGTTTTGAAATATTTTGGCTGGTGATTTCCACTCCACCCAGCAGTAAATGGGTGGGAACTTGACTTTCTTAAGGGTTGGAGAAGATAAAGCAATGAGGAAGAAGAAGGGGGCGTGTTGTTCAGTATCGATGGCCAGTCAGTGGAAATTAGCGGAGTGGTGTTGATAATCTGTGCACAATGTTACACTTCTCTTTATTTGTATTTGTGTTATCTATTCATTTCGTGTTCATTTGTGTTTGTGTTTCATTATTCATGATAACTTTGCCGGATTGATAAACGGTTGCACCTTATTTATTTTTCGGTCCTCTCTTGAACATATTCTCATAAACACACGCACACACACACGCACGCACACACACATA
>JAPXFY010000012.1:88281219-88283719 GCA_030674185.1 Monoplex corrugatus | reverse complement strand
GTAAATAGGCAAAACAAAGGCAAAGCGAACATTGGCAAAACGAAAATAGGCAAAACGAACGTAGGCAAACCGAAAATAGGCAAAATTAAAATAGGCAAAACAAAGGCAAAGCGAAAATAGGCAAAACAAAGGCAAAGCGAAAATAGGCAAACAAAGGCAAGCGAAAATAGGCAAACGAACAAAGGCAAACCGAAAATAGGCAAAATGAAAATAGGCAAAACAAACAAAGGCAAAGCGAAGATAGGCCAAATAAACGTAGATAAAATAAATACAGACAAAGCGAAAATAGGCGAAACGTTCATTGACAAAATAAACGTAGGCCAAACAAAGCGTCGGCGAACACGAACTTAAGCAAAACAAGCAACAGCCTAAACAAATAATATAGGCGAAACAAGCAACAGCCTAAACAAATGATACTGGCGAAACAAGCAACAGCCAAACAAATAATATAGGCGAAACAAGCAACAGCCAAACAAATAATATAGGCGAAACAAGCAACAGCCTAAACAAAATATAGGCGAAACAAGCAACAGCCTAAACAAATAATATAGGCGAAACAAGCAAAGCCTAAACAAATGATATAGGCGAAACAACAACAGCCTAAACAAATATATAGGCGAAACAGCAACAGCCTAAACAAATAATATAGCGAAACAAGCAACAGCCTAAACAAATAATATAGGCGAAACAAGCAACAGCCTAAACAATATATAGGCGAAACAAGCATAGCCTAAACAATAATATAGGCGAAACAAGCAACAGCCTAAACAAATAATATAGGCGAAACAAGCAAGCCTAAACAAATAATATAGGCAACAAGCAACAGCCTAAACAAATATATAGGCGAAACAAGCAACAGCCTAAACAATAATATAGGCGAAACAAGCAACAGCCTAAACAAATAATATAGGCGAAACAACACAAACCTAAACAAATAATATAGGCGAAACAAGCAACAGCCTAAACAAATAATATAGGCGAAACAAGCAACAGCCTAAACAAATAATATAGGCGAAACAAGCAACAGCCTAAACAAATAATATAGGCGAAACAAGCAACAGCCTAAACAAATAATATAGGCAAACAAGCAACATGCCTAAACAAATAATATAGGCGAAACAAGCAACAACCTAAACAAATAATATAGGCGAAAACAAGCAACAGCCTAAACAAAATATGGCGAAACAAGCAACAAGCTAAACAAATAATAGGCGAAACAAGAAACAAACAAATAACATAGGCGAAACAAGCAACAGCCTAAACAAATAATGTAGGCGAAACAAGCAACAGCTAAACAAATAATATGGCGAAACAAGCAACAGCCTAAACAAATAATATAGGCGAAACAAGCAACAGCCTAAACAAATAATATAGGCGAAACAAGCAACAGCCTAAACAAATAATATAGGCGAAACAAGCAACAGCCTAAACAAATAATATAGGCGAAACAAGCAACAGCCTAAACAAATAATATAGGCGAAACAAGCAACAGCCTAAACAAATAATATAGGCGAAACAAGCAACAGCCTAAACAAATAATATAGGCGAAACAAGCAACAGCCTAAACAAATAATATAGGCGAAACAAGCAACAGCCTAAACAAATAAATAGGCGAAACAAGCAACAGCCTAAACAAATAAATAGGCGAAACAAGCAACAGCCTAAACAAATAATATAGGCGAAACAAGCAACAGCCTAAACAAATAATTATAGGCGAAACAAGCAACAGCCTGAACAAATGATATAGGCGAAACAAGCAACAGCCTAAACAAATAATATAGGCGAAACAAGCAACAGCCTAAACAAATAATATTGGCGAAACAAGCAACAGCCTAAACAAATAATATAGGCGATACAAGCAACAGCCTAAACAAATAATATAGGCGAAACAAGCAACAGCCTAAACAAATAATATAGGCGAAATAAGCAACAGCCTAAACAATTAATAATATAGGCGAAACAAGCAACAGCCTAAACAAATAATATAGGCGAAACAAGCAACAGCCTAAACAAATAATATAGGCGAAACAAGCAACAGCCTAAACAAATAATATAGGCGAAACAAGCAACAGCCTAAACAAATAATATAGGCGAAACAAGCAACAGCCTAAACAAATAATATAGGCGAAACAAGCAACAACCTAAACAAATAATATAGGCGAAACAAGCAACAGCCTAAACAAATAATATAGGCGAAACAAGCAACAGCCTAAACAAATAATATAGGCGAAACAAGCAACAGCCTAAACAAATGATATATGCGAAACAAGCAACATCCTAAACAAATAATATAGGCGAAACAAGCAACAGCCTAAACAAATGATATAGGCGAAACAAGCAACAGCCTAAACAAACAATATAGGCGAAACAAGCAACAGCCTAAACAAACAATATAGGCGAAACAAGCAACAGCCTAAACAAATAATATAGGCGAAACAAGCAACAGCCTAAACAAATAATATAGGCGAAACAAGCAACAACCTAAACAAATAATATAGGC
>JAPXFY010000012.1:88248719-88271219 GCA_030674185.1 Monoplex corrugatus | reverse complement strand
TTACGGAAAAAGAATAAGAACGCGTATTTAATACAAGAAGACAAGACAGACGCAGGTTTTCTGGTTCCTATTTGCTTGAACGCTGGCGGTCACTCTTGTTTTGGATTTCATTTTTACGTGTTTTAATTTGTCTTGGTATCCTTTTTGTCATCTTCAAGAAGATGACGAGCATTCTTACCAACAAATGCCTATCAATTAACATCAGAAAGAGAGTCCTCGAATGTTATATAGAACCAGTACTGTCGTACGGATGCGAGGCGTGGACAGTCAGCAAGCAAAGCCAGAGCAAGATTGAGGCAGCCGAGATGTGGTTTCTCAGAAGAATGTTGAGAGTTCCATGGACAGCAAAGAAAACAAACGAGACAGTCTTGATGGAGGCAGACACAAGTAGATCACTCCTAAGGAAGATTGGGAAAAGACAGGCA
Organism: Monoplex corrugatus; assembly: GCA_030674185.1. NCBI lineage: Eukaryota > Metazoa > Mollusca > Gastropoda > Littorinimorpha > Ranellidae > Monoplex > Monoplex corrugatus. Next base: position 88,270,794 of record JAPXFY010000012.1, on the reverse strand, counting down.
ACATTTCTAGGCCATTTTATGAGGAAGGGGGATTTGGAGCACCTGGTCACAATGGAAAAGCTGGAGGGAAAGAGAGCACCCAGGTAGACCCAGGGAGAGAATGCTGGACGGACTTGCAGAGTGGCTGGGGATGAGGAGAGGGGGGGGGGAGATGCTAGGGGCAACGAGAGATAGAGATGGATGGAAGTCCATGGTCGCCAACGATGATAGATGATGTTGATGATGATGAGATGATGATGATAATGATGATGATACGCGAAATAACCGATGAATAGTAGATAAACGATAAAACAATATCCTTGGTTATTTGAAGTCTGTTTGTCGTTGTTTTTGATTGTTTTGTTTTCTGTTTGAAAATATTCTTGATGGCTGTGCTGATGCCGGTTTATGTTGACTTTCTTGCAGATTCGTAACACAGTGATGTACAGTTAGTCTTTGTTATGATTCATGTTCTTGGCAGTGTCAGGCTAATGCTGGCATCCGGTGTATTTGAATGTACTGAATGCTCTGCTGTGTTTTGGCTCATTCTTGAGAATGTTTCATGTTGGCTGATTCTCGAATATGAAATCATATTATTGCTTTGGATATATGTGTTGAAGAATGACCTGGCATGTATAGTTAGCAATATCTGTGTGTTTTTCTTTCCCCTGGCGTATCCATTCTCCCGTAGGGGCTAAATGACAACATTCACATTTTAAGGAACCGTGAAGAGCACAGAGTCTGGTTTTTCTGCTCTGTCTTCTGTAGATAGTGGTCAAAGATGCCGAAGAACTTGTGTTTGTTAAAAAAAAAAAGAACAATCAAGATACATACAATATTAGGAGATGTTAAAAAATAAATAATCAAGAAAAATATAAAGTTAGGAGATGTAAAAAAAAGATAATCAAGAAAAGTACAAAATTAGACGTTAATAGATAAACAGGAAAAGTACGAAATTAGATGTTAATAAATAAATAATCAAGAAAAATACAAAAATTAGGTGAAGACGAAAAAAATGAAAAGAAGACCAAAGCAAAACGAAAAATAACAACTTACATGAACAAATCCATATGCTGCCGTCTGACGAAAAGTACACATAACACGTATCCTGGAGTTTCCAATCTTTGAAATCTTGTCAACGTTCAGATACAAGAGACATCCTTAAAGATTATGGTTTGTAAAAAATTGTTCAGTTTGTTCAAGATGGTCATACATTCAGATACAAGAGACATCCTTACAGATTACGGTTTGTAAAAAATTGTTCAGTTTGTTCAAGATGGTCATACATTCAGATACAAGAGACATCCTTACAGATTATGGTTTGTAAAAAATTGTTCAGTTTGTTCAAGATGGTCATATGTTCAGATACAAGAGACATCCTTACAGATTATGGTTTGTAAAAAATTGTTCAGTTTGTTCAAGATGGTCATATGTTCAGATACAAGAGACATCCTTACAGATTATGGTTTGTAAAAAAATGTTCAGTTTGTTCAAGATGGTCATATGTTCAGATACAAGAGACATCCTTACAGATTATGGTTTGTAAAAAATTGTTCAGTTTGTTCAAGATGGTCATACGTTCAGATAATAGAGATGCCCTTGCAGATTATGATCTGCATTGTTCAGAGTTTGTTCAAAATGGTCAATCGTTGAAATAGTAGAGATGCCCTTGCAGATTATGATCTGCATTGTTCAGAGTTTGTTCAAGATGGTCAATCGTTGAAATAGTAGAGATGTCCTTGCAGATTATGGTTTGTATTGTTTGGGACTTGTTCAAGATGGTCATACGTTCAGATAGTAGAGATGCCCTCACAGATTATGGTCTACATTGTTCAGAGTTTGTTCAAGATGGTGATACGTTCAGATAGTACAGGCGTCCTCACAGATTATGGCTTGCATTGTTTGGAGCTTGTTCAAGATGGTCATTCGTTCAGATAGTAGAGATGCCCTTACAGATTATGGTTTGTATTGTTCAGAGTTTGTTCAAGATGGTGATACGTTCAGATAGTTGAAATGCCCTTACAGATTATGGTCTACATTGTTCAGAGTTTGTTCAAGATGGTGATACGTTCAGATAATAGAGATGCCCTCACAGATTATGGTTTGTATTGTTCAGAGTTTGTTCAAGATGGTCATTCGTTCAGATAGTAGAGATGTGGTTTCTAAGAAGAATGTTGAGAGTTCCATGGACAGCAAAGAAAACAAACGAGACAGTCTTGATGGAGGCAGACACAAGTAGATCACTCATAAGGAAGATTAGGAAAAGACAGGCAACATTCATACCCATTTTATGAGGAAGGGGGATTTGGAGCACCTGGTCACAACGGGAAAGCAGGAGGGAAAGAGAGCACCGGGTAGACCCAAGGAGAAAATGCTGGACGGACTTGCAGAGTGGCTGGGGACGAGGAGGGTGGGGGAGATGCTAGAGGCAACGAGAGATAGAGATGGATGGAAGTCCATGATCACCAACGCCATGCGGCAGGGCACCTGATGATGATGAGTAGAGATGTCCTTACAGATTATGGTCTGTATTGTTCAGAGTTTGTTCAAGATGGATTCGTCGTGTTCGAACAATTCATTAATACAGCACATTCTTATGATATTATGTTTTGTGTATTCTGATCTTATGAAAACATTGATAATGGTTGTGAAGCTCAGAACAAAATTCCTGTTATGGTGGTGCCTTACACAGATGCAGTGAGTTTATCATACTGATGATGCTGAGTAACAGCAGATAACAATGAAATATTCAATAAATCTCACAGATGGGTTGTTTTTTTTTCTTAGTTTCTGTTCCATTTTCAGTTTCTCAAGACGACGTCTCCGCGCTCGGAACGAATTCCATATGCACTAACGTCACAGGTGCCATGTGTATGGTGATCATGGCACAAGCCTTAAGCCTGCACATAAACCCATGAGCTGGCCAGGTCCTGAGGCCTTACCTAGTCTATGTTTTACCTAGTCCATATTTTGTGCTGGTATAGTATCAGTGGAAAAGTGTTGGTTACATGTACATGACATGTATATCTCTGTATCTTACCTTCACAAAATGGAACATATATATATATATAAAGTAAATAAATGAATAAAGGTCTGAATCATAACACAGCTACCTTCTCTCGTCTAAAAGCACATATGTGAATAGACGTTAAAAGAAATAACGAACGAACGAACTACATACTCTGTATAGACTCGTCTCACATGACAGAAAGCCCCCCTCCCCCCGCCACCCCCCCCCCCCCCCCCCCCCCGCCAGTCAATGCACAACTCCTCAGCTGTCTATCAACCAGGTGAAGATAACTCTGTATAGACTCGTCTCACATGACAGAAAGCCCCCCTCCCCCCCAGTCAATGCACAACTCGTCAGCTTTCTATCAACCAGGTAAAGACAACTCTGTATAGACTCGTCTCACATGACAGAAAGCCCCCCTCCTCCCACCCCCCACCCCCACCAGTCAATGCACAACTCCTCAGCTGTCTATTAACCAGGTGAAGACAACTCTGTATAGACTCGTCTCACATGACAGAAAGCCCCCCTTCCCCTCCCCCCCCCGCCAGTCAATGCACAACTCGTCAGCTGTCTATCAACCAGGTGAAGACAACTCTGTATAGACTCGTCTCACATGACAGAAAGCCTCCCTTCTCCCCCCCCCCCCTTGCCAGTCAATGCACAACTCCTCAGCTGTCTATCAACCAGGTAAAGACAACTCTGTATAGACTCGTCTCACATGACAGAAAGCCTCCCTTCTCCCCCCCCCCCCCTTGCCAGTCAATGCACAACTCCTCAGCTGTCTATCAACCAGGTAAAGACAACTCTGTATAGACTCGTCTCACATGACAGAAAGCCTCCCTTCTCCCCCCCCCCCCCCCCTTGCCAGTCAATGCACAACTCCTCAGCTGTCTATCAACCAGGTGAAGACAACTCTGTATAGACTCGTCTCACATGACAGAAAGCCTCCCTGCCCCCCCCCCCCCCCTTTGCCAGCCAATGCACAACTCCTCAGCTGTCTATCAACCAGGTGAAGACAATTCTGTATAGACTCGTCTCACATGACAGAAAGCCCCCCCCCCCCCCCCCCTGCCAGTCAATGCACAACTCGTCAGCTATCAACCAGGTGAAGACAACTCTGTATAGACTCGTCTCACATGACAGAAAGCCTCCCTTCTTCCCCCCCCCCCCCCCCCTTGTCAGTCAATGCACAACTCGTCAGCTGTCTGACAACCAGGTGAAGACAGTATTTCTTTAACCATAGCCCCACCAGTCTGTTTTTTTCTTAACTCGCTGTAAGCTGTTTAGTGTTTTAGTCATGCTGACTATCATTGTAAACTGTGTCTTCATGACACTAACCGATGTGGAAATTCCTCCGTATGTAGAGTAAGTACACCATTTACAACCTTTCTGCTGTACATATATATATATATATATATATATATAGACGTTTTCTTCTTGCATTTTTTTACGTGGTTTTGTCTTCTTCTTCACTCATTGTTAGTAGTCTATTCGGTGCGTTTAGCGCGTTTTCTAATACCTCCATTTTTCACTAGTTTGCTAACCACTTACCAATATAGCAGCCGCCGTATTTTGTCGGATTTGCTTTATATATTATATTTTGATTCTTTTTCTCTTTCTTTACTTTCTGCGCTGTCTGTAGTATCATGGCTGGGCTTTTGGGCTTTGAGATTTTGATCGTTCTTTTCACTTTGGATGTTTCCGAGATTTGTTTTTATGAACTTGCACTCACACTTTTCTTTTGAGTTTTAGGTTCCGTTTCCGGGAAACTTTCCCGTTTTTATCATTTTTGTTTTGCTGTCTTTGCGTCTTACTTGTTCTCACTAACGCAGTTTGATTTGATGTTATTTGCACTTTTACTCCAAGATTTGTAGTTTTTTTGTTTTTTTTTACTTTTCTCTGTTTCATGCCATAATTGCTATTATCCTCTTTCACAATTGACTTAAGTTTTGCATATTCACGAATGACTTACGTTTTGCATACCCTATACGCTTTCACTTCGAGGCATGTCTGGTTGTAATGTGTTAAGAGTATTTAATTAATCAAAACGAATTGTTATTTGAAATAATCAACAGATGTGTACAATCAACAATAAACAGTCGTCACATATTTCTGTGTTAATTTCAGTCTACGATAAAACTTGATAGGACAGATACATTTTATATCTGTGTTGTGGGATGAGAGTTGTTTCCCTTTTATATCTGTGTTGAAGGGATGAGAGTTGTTTCCCTTCTCGTTCATCTGTGCGTTTTTGTGTCTTTTTCTACTTGATCTGTTTGTGATGGAAATGCGTGAATGAATTAGTTATCACATCAACCAGTTTAGTACAAACCATTTATTGGAAATAAATACAGGCAAATCAGAGATCGGTTTTTGTATAACTTGTAATAACTATTGCTCAAAAATATTATTGGTCAGTGTCTTTGACTGTAAGTCAGAAATGGGCATTGTTGATAAATACAGCCAATTTTGCCAGTAAAGCAGCTTAACTTTGGAGTTGTGTTAAAACTCAGGATGTCTCTGAGATGACTTGTTACGGAAATCTGATATGGTAGATACTGGATACTGACCCAGTGTGGGACCCACTGGATTCTGACCCAATGTGAGACCCACTGGATTCTGACCCAGTGTGGGACCCACTGCATTCTGACCCAGTGTGGGACCCAGTGGATTCTGACCCAGTGTGGGACCCACTGGATTCTGACCCAGCGTGTGGGATCCACTGGATTCTGACCCAGTGTGGGACCCAGTGGATTCTGACCCAGTGTGGGACCCACCGGATTCTGACCCAGTGTGGGACCCACCGGATTCCAGTGTGGGACCCAGTGGATTCTGACCCAGTGTGGGACCCAGTGGATTCTGACCCAGTGTGGGACCCACTGGATTCTGACCCAGTGTGGGACCCAGTGGATTCTGACCCAGTGTGGGATCCACTGGACTCTGACCCAGTGTGGGACCCAGTGGATTCTGACCCAGTGTGGGATCCACTGGACTCTGACCCAATGTGGGACCCACTGGATTCTGACCCAGTGTGGGACCCTCTTTCAGACCGATATCTATCAAATCTCTTACAGCGTGTATCTGAAACATGGAATACAGATTCCGACAATATTCCGAAAGCTAAAGTGTTTGAGTCTTTTGTTCAAAATGGAAGACACCGATTTTCATCAGCTTGTTAGAAAATGAGAAAAAAAAAATTAAACAGATATTTTATCAGCTTTGATTGTTGACCTACAGTTTAATTTGGAAAACGATTCTTTAGTAAACCAAAGTGTAGTGCGTGTTTGTTATTTGTTTTGTTTTGTTTTGTTTGGCTTTGTTTTGTTTGTGTGTTTTTTTTTCTCGACTAGTCTTCAAAAAATGTTGTTCTAATACTGAACATTTATTTTTAGCATTAAACAGAATCCGTAATTTTGTTTTACATATGAACGATCCTCTTCTAGAGCGTCTCCTGGAAGGCCAGAGTATTGACGTAGCTCTAGTGAACCAGGTTTATTAAATGGCTGCAACATCTCCAACAATATTTCCGTGGAAATTGCCTCCTGGTTCGTATTGCTTATAGCCCAGCCGACTACTAGAGCCATATCAGGGCTAAAAATTGCCTGTTCATTCTGACAAGAAAATACTGGAGACCATGGTCACCTCATAGTATCTGAAATCTCCGTTTGGTTTTTGACCATTGTTCTAACGAACAGAGAAACATAACAGGCGTAAAGTACACTGTTAGACATGAAATGGTTAAATCATTGTTTGGTCTTTAACCATTGTTCTGACGAACACAGAAATAGGACGGGTGTAAAGAGTGTAATGTTAGACATGAAATGGTTAATCATTGTTTGGTCTTTAACCATTGTTCTGACGAACACAGAAATAGGACGGGTGTAAAGAGTATACTGTTAGACATGAAATGGTCAAATCATTGTTTGGTCTTTAACCATTGTTCTGATGAACACAGAAACATAACGGGTGTAAAGAGTATACTGTTAGACGTGAAATGGTTAAATCATTGTTTGGTCTTTAACCATTGTTCTGACGAACACAGAAATAGGACGGATGTAAACAAAGACATTGTTAAGCATGGAATATTTAAATCTTTGTTCGGTCTTAACCATTGTTCTGATGAACAAAGAAACAGTAAAGTGAAAGAAGGACGCTGTTAGACATTATGGTATGGAGTGTTTAAATCTTCATTTGGTCTGGAACTATTTTTCGACGAACTCAGAAACGTAACAGGTGTAAAGAAGTATGTTAAACATTGAATATGTTTTAAGTGATTCAGCTTCTAAGTTAGAGAAGGACTCTGTTACAATGGAATATCTAAATCTTCATTTGGTCTGGAACCATTTTTCTGACGAACTCAGAAACGTAACAGGTGTAAAGAAGTATGTTAAACATTGAATACGTTTTTAAGTGATTCAGCTTCTAAGTTAGAGAAGGACTCTGTTACACATGGAATATTGAAGTCTTTATTTGGTCTGGAACTATTTTTCTGACGAACTCAGAAACGTAACAGGTGTAAAGAAGTATGTTAAACATTGAATACGTTTTTAAGTGATTCAGCTTCTAAGTTAGAGAAGGACTCTGTGACACATGGAATATCTAAATCTTCATTTGGTCTGGAACTATTTTTCTGATGAAGACAGAAACACAAAAGGTGTGAACAAGGACAGTTAGACATTGAATATGTTTTAAACGATTCAGCTTCGACTGGTCAACACAAAAGAATCCCGAGATTTCTCGTTTGATATGATTCCTGTATTTTTTTTTTTTTTTCAGTCAAATTTTTTTTCACCTTTTGCCTCCTTGGTTTTGCGCCTTAATGTAGTATCATGTATATACTGGATTTCACGTGTTGCTGTCCGCTATTGCTGTGACTGTTTTATTTTATGTGTGCAAAGCTTCCTTGACGAACTGCACAATGTTTAGTATCATCGTAATGATCACCATTATAGTCAACTGTGTCTTCATGGCCCGTGTAGAAGGAGCCCCCGAGGAATTAGAGTAAGTATGAGCACGCACCTGACCGAAACTACCATTCATTATCATAGTCAGTGTCTGTATTCTATTGTCTGTTTCCTCGTTGTCTGTCTGTCTCTCTGTATCCATCCATATTCATATCAGTGCTAGACAATCGCCTGTCAAATTTCTGTCTCTGTACGTGTACTCATCTGTGTGTGTCTGTCTCCCTGGCTTTTTACTCCCTGTTCATCGTGTTCGCGTTTAGTTGTGTGACGTATTTCAAGACAACTCTCTCCCTTCCCGCCTTTTTTTTTTGTCTCCCTTGTAAATTCCCTCCCTTGCGTCATGTCGCTAAGTCTCAATTGAACTCCCTGTAGAATTATAGCTTAGGCGTTAGTTTGCTCCATAACGATGTTTTTTTTTTTGTTTTTTTTTTTTTTGTTAGATGATTCATTTCGTGTGCGTAAGCTATTTTTGTTGTGTGTGTTGTTGTTATGTTTCAATTTCTGCACGTGATTTCCTAGTTGATATATTTTGCAATGACGTCGTTCGCTTCAGAAGTAGTTGAATTATTTTAGACTGCACCCTTGTGGACGAGTTATAACAGACACAGCATGTTTTGTATCAGAACTGTATTTTGTATCAAAACTGTATTTTGTATCAGAAATGTATTATGTATCAGAACTGTATATAAGTTGTTAGAACAATGTATTATAGTGTAGTTCAGTAACTTAGATGTAGACGATATGAGCAGTTGATATTGTATGACTGCAAACTGCAGGGTAGATATTTGTAAATGTATATATACGCATTTAACCACTAGCATGTAGTAGTGAGATTATTCATATACGTGTAGTTTTGACTGTGTTCCAGAAATGACAGTGTTTCATCATGTATACGTGTGTGTGTGTGTGTACGTCTGCATATGTGTGTGTATATGTGTGTGTACGTGTGCGTGTGTGTGTGTGTGTGTATGTGTGTGTGTTGCGTGTGTGTGTGTGTGTGCACGTGTGTGTGTGTATGTGTGTGTACGTGTGTGTGTTGCGTGTGTGTGTATGTGTGTGTGTGTGTGTGTGTGTGTGTGTGTGTGTGTGTGTGTGTGTGTGTGTGTGTGTGCGCGTGCAAAAGGAAGTAGGTATTTATTCAATATACGACTCAGGAACAGATTTGTCAACAAAAAAAGAAAACAAAAACAGAAATATATGCGTGCAGGTGTCTCTAAATCAGAGCAGTAATTGATTTTTTTTTTTTTGTCCTCGATCTACCCACTAGATTATGTCAGCTTTCTGCAGGTAGTCAACCCAAAGTTTATGTACAAAATCAAACTATCTTTATATACAAAATCAAACTATCTTTATATACAAAAATCAAACTGTCTTCAGTGCAACAGATAGTCAACCCAAAGTTTATATACAAACTCAAACTATCTTCAGTGCAATAGTCAACCAGAGTTTTATAGAAAGTCAAAGTATCTTCTAAGATAGTCAACCCAAAGTTTTATATAAAGTCAAAGTATCTTCTAAGATAGTCAACCCACAGTTTTATGGAAATTCAATCTATCTTTTATAGAAAGTCAGACTGTTTTCTCACGTAGTCAGCCCAAAGGTTTTATAAAAACTCAAACTGTCTTTGCTGCAACAGTAGAACAATAGTCACACAGCAAAGAAGGTCACTAAAGAAAACATGTCTTCCGATGAAAATGATATTATACTGTCCTGTACGTTACACTAAAGATGATTTTCCAACAGATGTATATGAGGGTGAGTCAAAAAGTAATGCCTTTTTCTTCAGTACAGGAACAATTACCGACACAGGAACATGTATCATACATCAAAATGAAGTTGGTCCTCTGGGGATCTCAACATAGCCACCATTTCTCTCAATAGCAATGTTCCACCTTCGAATGAGGGCAAGTGTCCCTGCCTCGTAAAATTCTGTTGACTGTGCTTGGAGCCACGTCTTCACTGCAGTTTTCACTTCCTCGTCACTGGCATATTGTTTGTCTCTCAAACTCTCTTTCATGGGGCCGAAGAGATGATAGTCTGAAGGCGCCAAGTCTGGTGAGTATGGAGGATGCGGTAAAGTTGTCCACCCGAATGAGGCCATTGTCTCCCTTGTCCTGATGCTTGTGTGTAGTCGAGCATTGTCATGCAGAAGGAGGACATTATCGATTTGCAAGTTGGGTCTCACTCGTCGGATTCTTGCTTTGAGCCTCGTCAGGGTCTTAATGTATGCCTTAAAGTTTGTTGTTTCTCCTCTTGGCAAGAAATCAACCAGAATGACACCTTGAGCATCCCAAAAGACAGTCGCCATGATTTTTCCAGCTGACTTTTCCGTCTTGAACTTTTTCGGTTTTGGTGATGTAGGGTGGCGCCATTCGATTGACTGCCTCTTTGATTCCGGTTCATAATGGTGAATCCATGTTTCATCACCAGTAACGAGCCTTCCAAAGAAGGTGTTGTCTCTTTGACTTTGTTCAAGAAGTTCAGTGCAGGCGTTGACCTTCTCAGTCTTGCGTTCGGTAGTCAGCTCTCTCGGTACTTAACAGGCACACACTTTTGAAAACCCAAGTGATTCAGCAATGTTATAAGCACTTCCATGGCTCACTTCAAGGTTTTCTGCCAACTCCTCAAGAGTTATGCGCCTATCTTCTCTAATCAGAGCACTGCTTTTGCTTTATTGGCAGGATTCACAGAAGTGGACGGCCGGCCAGAACGGGGTTTATTGGCTACGCTCGCAGTTCCCACCTTTTCATCATTCAGACGACAGACCCACCTGCGAACATTGCTATAATCTAAAGTATTCTCCTTATATACATTCTGTAATTGTGAATGTTCACAGGGTTTTCCCCCTCAGCAACAAGGAATTCAATCGCTGCTCTTTGTTTTTGACAGCTCTAAGGGGGCAGCCATTTTAGAATTTTCCTCACGAGTTTATGAACGGAAACATACCACAACAAAATATTTCAGTCCGTAACAGTTATAATCATTTGTAACTGAATATGTTTGTCTGATATAAACAAAAAGGCATTACTTTTTGACTCACCCTCGTACGATGGCAAAATGTATGCAAAACATTTAATGATACCAGGGCCACATTTGATCAACACTGCAGTTAATCTTAACAAAACATAACGAAGAAACCAGTCGCCGTGGTGTAATGGTTAACGCAGCGGACTACCGACTGGAAGGTTGTGGGTTCGAATCCCCCGTCAGACCCTTCAAAAAATCATTGAGGGATTTTTACCGGCTTCTACCCAGAGTGGGCGTGCTGTGGGTCATTGAGAAGACTGGGACCACACAGTCGAGTCTCATCCACTTCAGGTTGCGTTATTGAGGGTGTTGCTCAAATCTTCTGACCAACACCGCAGGTGTCTGTATCTCTTGGGTCTGGCTGACGCCAGGAGATAGTATGATAGTAAGGTTAGAGTGCTGCCTGGTCACGCAGTCTCAATTCTAGATGGAACTCCACAGCATCATGATTATCACCTTCATCGACATCATCATCATCGCATTGTAAAAATAAGCCTGTGCCGGCTTCTGTGACCATTCAGGTGTGTAGAAAATGGGACGGGAAAAAAGGGAGAGCACAAAGATAACCTCCCCTGAGTGAGATGATCCTAAAAAAAAAAAGTTTTAAAAAATAACGAAGAAAATGCTACATTATTTTCTATACTATTGCAAGTTAAATATTTCTAATTGTTGTAATAACGAAGACGAGTTCCACAGTAAAAACTGTATTATCCATTCTACTAAAAGTTAACATAATTATAATTATTGTACCTAGTGGAGAAGAATCTATTACCCATTCTACTACAAAGTTAACATAAATAATTATAGGTATTGTATCATTCTCCATTATCATTATTGTACGTATTGTATCATTCTCATTATCATTATTGTACGTGTTGTATCATTCTCATTATCATTGGTTACGATAAAACATAATTAATGACACTGAAAATATAAAAAATAAGGCCAACTAACTTAAAGTGCTAATAATTTTAATGAATTAAGCATTATAATAATGATGTAATACTTACTGTATACCTACTTTTGCACCCCCCTGTATAACACAGCAGAAACAGTCTATAGCGAAGAGATACAACCAAAAACCAATAACCATTAACAATCGTAGATTTCCTGTATTCCACTTTCCTTTCTTTCTCCTTCATTTCTGACCTCCCAGCACAAAATGAGTCTTAAGTAGCATTTTGGGTATTTTGAGATATACATATCACTGGAAGGTGTACATTCTGCTGATTATTTTGGTACTTGAATAAAGCTTGTACTCAAAAAAATGTAGAAGTTATGTATGTTTTAAAGTCATTAAGTTGTATGACGGCCATTTTGAGAAAACGGCCTGTAAAGTTTTTGTGTGCTCTCCTACACATTTTCCTTAAATTTCTTTATTTGGTGGCTTTGACCCAGTTTGTTTCTAATTTTCGCTGTTATTATCTGAAAGGTGCACCAGAGAGCTTTCTGTCAGTATATTACATGTGCGGGTACTGTACAGGTTACGTTTTATAATAAGAGACAAAAATAGGTACTTTTGGTAGGAAACTGCATTCTTTCTGCTGCGATCAGTGCATGAAAATACCACTTTAAATTGATTAATAATATTTTTTTCAAGAAAATTTCTGTGGGGGATAGATTACAGTCTACAGAGATCAATTTTGAGAAAAAGTCAAAACAACCCAGATAGACCCTTAGTCACCTTTTCAGCTCCTAGTTCTGTTCGACTGACTGCGAGTTAAGACTGATTTCGTGGTGGGAGTCATATTTCTGTTCTCTTTCCTTTCCTTTCCTTTCCTTTCCTTTCCTTTCCTTTCCTTTCCTTTCCCTTCTTTCTTTCTCACTCTGCTGTATGTTCAAACTCCTGCACTTTTTTTTCAACCATTGCTGCTACTGGACTTCAACAGACATATCTTCCTGGGTATTTACACGGTGGAAGCGGTGGTGAAACTGCTGGCTCGGGGCTTTATCCTGCAACCGTTCACCTTTCTGAGGGACCCTTGGAACTGGCTGGATTTTTTCGTCATCTGTTCTGCGTTAGTATCTGGACTATGGCGGTGTGGTGTTTGGGTCTGGGACAGTGCGTTCGTGGGTTGTGTTGGAAGTTGTTGTTGTTGTTGTTGTTGTTGGGTATTTGGGCTTGTGGTTGTGTGGTGTTATGGTTGAGAAATGGTTGAGGTTCTGGTTATTGTAGGAAGGTTATAGTGGGTTTGTGGTTGTGTGGTGTTAGGTTGAGAAATGGTTGAGGTTCTGGTTAATGTAGGAAGGTTATAGTGGGCTTGTGGTTGTGTGGTGTTATGGTTAGGTTCTGGTTATTGTAGGAAGGTTATAGTGGGCTTGTGGTTGTGTGTGTTATGGTTGAGGTTCTGGTTATTGTAGGAAGGTTATAGTGGGCTTGTGGTTGTGTGGTGTTATGGTTGAGGTTCTGGTTAATGTAGGAAGGTTATAGTGGGCTTGTGGTGTGTGGTGTTATGGTAGAGGTTCTGGTTATTGTAGGAAGGTTATAGTGGGCTTGTGGTTGTGTGGTTTATGGTTAGGTTCTGGTTATTGTAGGAAGGTTATAGTGGGCTTGTGGTTGTGTGGTGTTATGGTTGAGGTTCTGGTTATTGTAGGAAGGTTATAGTGGGCTTGGGGCTTGTGCGGTGTTATGGTTGAGAAATGGTTGAGGTTCTGGTTAATGTAGGAAGGTTATAGTGGGCTTGTGGTTGTGTGGTGTTATGGTTTGAGGTTCTGGTTATTGTAGGAAGGTTATAGTGGGCTTGTGGTTGTGTGGTGTTATGGTTGAGGTTCTGGTTATTGTAGGAAGGTTATAGTGGGCTTGTGGTTGTGTGGTGTTATGGTTGAGGTTCTGGTTATTGTAGGAAGGTTATAGTGGGCTTGTGGTTGTGTGGTGTTATGGTTGAGGTTCTGGTTATTGTAGGAAGGTTATAGTGGGCTTGTGGTTGTGTGGTGTTATGGTTGAGGTTCTGGTTAATGTAGGAAGGTTATAGTGGGCTTGTGGTTGTGTGGTGTTATGGTTGAGGTTCTGGTTATTGTAGGAAGGTTATAGTGGGCTTGTGGCTGTGCGGTGTTATGGTTGAGGTTCTGGTTATTGTAGGAAGGTTATAGTGGGCTTGTGGTTGTGCGGTGTTATGGTTGAGAAATGGTTGAGGTTCTGGTTATTGTAGGAAGGTTATAGTGGGCTTGTGGCTGTGCGGTGTTATGGTTGAGGTTCTGGTTAGGGTTTAGTGGTTGCAGTTGGGAACGATCATTTCACCAGATTGCAAATGCACATCGGAAATAGTCAGCAAAATCGACCAAGCCAAAACAGCATTCAAGAAGAAGAAAAGCGTTCTTACCAGCAAATGCCTATCAATTCACATCAGGAAGAGGGTTCTTAAATGTTATATAGAACCGATAATGTTATACGGTTGTGAGGCGTGGACAGTCAACAAGCAAAGCCAGAACAAGATTGAGGCAGTCAAAATGTGGTTTCTCAGAAGAATGTTGAGAGTTCCATGGACAGCAAAGAAAACAAACGAGACAGTCTTGATGGAGGCAGACACAAGAAGATCATTCATAAGGAAGATTAGGAAAAGACGGGCAACATTTAAAGGCCACTTTATGAGAAAAGGGAAATTGGAGCACCTGCTCACAACGGGAAAGCTGGAGGGAAAGAGAGCACCAGGGAGAAGATATTGGACGGACTGGCAGAGTGGCTGAAGACAGAGAGGATGGGAGAAGTGCTTGAGGCAACAAGGGATAAAAACAGATGGAAGGCCATGAACGCCAACGCCATGTAGCAAGGCACTTGATGATGATGATGATGATGATGAGTTGGGTTTGTGGTTGTGATTGTAGTTAGGGCGTTGTTGGGTTACATAGGTGGATTGTAGTTGTGGTTGTGACTGTGGTTGTACCTGGGGTTGTAATACATTCATAATGGGGTCGGGAGGGGGGAGGGGGTGCTGGAATTACCTGTAGTTGTAGGTGGGTTAGGTTTGTCATGGATTGTTATCAGATGAAGTTTTGTTTGGGTTGTTGTTCGGGTCGTGAATGACTGGGTGGATGGGTGAGTTGGTTAGTTTGTTAGTCTGTTGGTTGGTTGGTTGGTTGGTTGGTTGGTTGGTTGGTTGGTTGGTTGGTTGGTTGGTTGGTTATCTAGTCAGTTTGTCAGTCAGTCAGTCTGTATGTCGGTCGGTTATTTAGTTAGTTAGTTAGTTAGTTAGTTAGTTAGTTAGTTAGTTAGTTAGTTAGAAGCAGTCATTTAACCACGGGATGTTTAACGTCTGAGATCCAATATGTTGTGCAGATACTTGACGATGGCCATCACGGAGCTGCAAGGCCTGGCTGCCTTACGAACCTTTAGAGTTCTTAGAGCCTTGAAGACGGTAGCTGTCATACCTGGTAAGTGTTCTTACAACCTTGAAGACTGTAGCTGTCATACCTGGTAAGTGTTCTTACAACCTTGTAGACTGTATGCTGTCATACCTGGTAAGTGTTCTTACAACCTTGAAGACTGTATGCTGTCATACCTGGTAAGTGTTCTTACAACCTTGTAGCTATCATACCTGGTAAGTGTTCTTACAACCTTGAAGACTGTAGCTGTCATACCTGGTAAGTGTTCTTTAACCTTGAAGACTGTAGCTGTCATACCTGGTAAGTGTTCTTACAGACTTAAAGACTGTAGCTGTCATACCTGGTAAGTGTACTTACAGACTTAAAGACTGTAGCTGTCATACCTGGTAAGTGTTCTTACAGACTTAAAGACTGTAGCTGTCATACCTGGTAAGTGTACTTACAGACTTAAAGACTGTAGCTGTCATACCTGGTAAGTGTTCTTACAACCTTGAAGACTGTATGCTGTCATACCTGGTAAGTGTTCTTACAACCTTGTAGCTGTCATACCTGGTAAGTGTTCTTACAACCTTGTAGCTGTCATACCTGGTAAGTGTTCTTACAACCTTGAAGACTGTATGCTGTCATACCTGGTAAGTGTTCTTACAACATTGTAGCTGTCATACCTGGTAAGTGTTCTTACAACCTTGTAGCTGTCATACCTGGTAAGTGTTCTTACAACCTTGAAGGCTGTAGCTGTCATACCTGGTAAGTGTTCTTACAACCTTGTAGCTGTCATACCTGGTAAGTGTTCTTACAACCTTGTAGCTGTCATACCTGGTAAGTGTTCTTACAACCTTGAAGACTGTATGCTGTCATACCTGGTAAGTGTTCTTACAACATTGTAGCTGTCATACCTGGTAAGTGTTCTTACAACCTTGTAGCTGTCATACCTGGTAAGTGTTCTTACAACCTTGTAGCTGTCATACCTGGTAAGTGTTCTTACAACCTTGAAGACTGTATGCTGTCATACCTGGTAAGTGTTCTTACAACATTGTAGCTGTCATACCTGGTAAGTGTTCTTACAACCTTGTAGCTGTCATACCTGGTAAGTGTTCTTACAGCCTTGTAGCTGTCATACCTGGTAAGTGTTCTTACAACCTTGAAGGCTGTAGCTGTCATACCTGGTAAGTGTACTTACAGACTTAAAGACTGTAGCTGTCATACCTGGTAAGTGTTCTTACAACCTTGAAGACTGTATGCTGTCATACCTGGTAAGTGTTCTTACAACCTTGTAGCTGTCATACCTGGTAAGTGTTCTTACAACCTTGAAGGCTGTAGCTGTCATACCTGGTAAGTGTTCTTAAACCTTGTAGCTGTCATACCTGGTAAGTGTTCTTACAACCTTGTAGCTGTCATACCTGGTAAGTGTTCTTAAACCTGTAGCTGTCATACCTGGTAAGTGTTCTTAAACCTTGTAGCTGTCATACCTGGTAAGTGTTCTTAAACCTTGTAGCTGTCATACCTGGTAAGTGTTCTTACAGACTTAAAGACTGTAGCTGTCATACCTGGTAAGTGTACTTACAGACTTAAAGACTGTAGCTGTCATACCTGGTAAGTGTTCTTACAACCTTGAAGACTGTATGCTGTCATACCTGGTAAGTGTTCTTTAACCTTGTAGCTGTCATACCTGGTAAGTGTTCTTACAACCTTGTAGCTGTCATACCTGGTAAGTGTTCTTACAACCTTGTAGACTGTATGCTGTCATACCTGGTAAGTGTTCTTACAGACTTAAAGACTGTAGCTGTCATACCTGGTAAGTGTACTTACAGACTTAAAGACTGTAGCTGTCATACCTGGTAAGTGTTCTTACAACCTTGAAGACTGTATGCTGTCATACCTGGTAAGTGTTCTTTAACCTTGTAGCTGTCATACCTGGTAAGTGTTCTTAAACCTTGTAGCTGTCATACCTGGTAAGTGTTCTTAAACCTTGTAGCTGTCATACCTGGTAAGTGTTCTTAAACTTTGTAGCTGTCATACCTGGTAAGTGTTCTTACAGCCTTGAAGACTGTATGCTGTCATACCTGGTAAGTGTTCTTAAACCTTGTAGCTGTCATACCTGGTAAGTGTTCTTAAAACCTTGTAGCTGTCATACCTGGTAAAGTGTTCTTACAACCTTGTAGCTGTCATACCTGGTAAGTGTTCTTAAAACCTTGTAGCTGTCATACCTGGTAAGTGTTCTTACAACCTTGAAGACTGTAGCTGTCATACCTGGTAAAGTGTTCTTACAACCTTGTAGCTGTCATACCTGGTAAGTGTTCTTACAACCTTGTAGCTGTCATACCTGGTAAGTGTTCTTACAACCTTGTAGCTGTCATACCTGGTAAGTGTTCTTTAACCTTGTAGCTGTCATACCTGGTAAGTGTTCTTACAGCCTTGTAGCTGTCATACCTGGTAAGTGTTCTTAAACCTTGTAGCTGTCATACCTGGTAAGTGTTCTTAAAACATTGTAGCTGTCATACCTGGTAAGTGTTCTTACAACCTTGAAGACTGTAGCTGTCATACCTGGTAAGTGTTCTTACAACCTTGTAGCTGTCATACCTGGTAAGTGTTCTTACAACCTTGTAGCTGTCATACCTGGTAAGTGTTCTTACAACCTTGAAGGCTGTAGCTGTCATACCTGGTAAGTGTTCTTACAACCTTGTAGCTGTCATACCTGGTAAGTGTGTTCTTACAGCCTTGTAGCTGTCATACCTGGTAAGTGTTCTTACAACCTTGAAGACTGTATGCTGTCATACCTGGTAAGTGTTCTTAAACCTTGTAGCTGTCATACCTGGTAAGTGTTCTTAAAACATTGTAGCTGTCATACCTGGTAAGTGTTCTTACAACCTTGAAGACTGTAGCTGTCATACCTGGTAAGTGTTCTTACAGCCTTGTAGCTGTCATACCTGGTAAGTGTTCTTACAACCTTGTAGCTGTCATACCTGGTAAGTGTTCTTACAGCCTTGTAGCTGTCATACCTGGTAAGTGTTCTTACAACCTTTTAGCTGTCATACCTGGTAAGTGTTCTTACAGCCTTGTAGCTGTCATACCTGGTAAGTGTTCTTACAACCTTGTAGCTGTCATACCTGGTAAGTGTTCTTACAACCTTGTAGCTGTCATACCTGGTAAGTGTTCTTACAACCTTGAAGGCTGTAGCTGTCATACCTGGTAAGTGTTCTTACAACCTTGTAGCTGTCATACCTGGTAAGTGTTTTACAGCCTTGTAGCTGTCATACCTGGTAAGTGTTCTTACAACCTTGTAGCTGTCATACCTGGTAAGTGTTCTTACAACCTTGTAGCTGTCATACCTGGTAAGTGTTCTTACAACCTTGAAGACTGTATGCTGTCATACCTGGTAAGTGTTCTTACAACCTTGTAGCTGTCATACCTGGTAAGTGTTCTTACAACCTTGTAGCTGTCATACCTGGTAAGTGTTCTTACAGCCTTGAAGACTGTAGCTGTCATACCTGGTAAGTGTTCTTAAACCTTGTAGCTGTCATACCTGGTAAGTGTTCTTACAACCTTGAAGACTGTAGCTGTCATACCTGGTAAGTGTTCTTACAACCTTGAAGCTGTCATACCTGGTAAGTGTTCTTACAACCTTGTAGCTGTCATACCTGGTAAGTGTTCTTACAACCTTGAAGACTGTAGCTGTCATACCTGGTAAGTGTTCTTACAACCTTGAAGGCTGTAGCTGTCATACCTGGTAAGTGTTCTTACAACCTTGTAGCTGTCATACCTGGTAAGTGTTCTTACAACCTTGTAGCTGTCATACCTGGTAAGTGTTCTTACAACCTTGAAGACTGTAGCTGTCATACCTGGTAAGTGTTCTTACAACCTTGAAGACTGTAGCTGTCATACCTGGTAAGTGTTCTTACAACCTTGTAGCTGTCATACCTGGTAAGTGTTCTTACAACCTTGAAGACTGTAGCTGTCATACCTGGTAAGTGTTCTTACAACCTTGAAGACTGTAGCTGTCATACCTGGTAAGTGTTCTTACAACCTTGAAGACTGTATGCTGTCATACCTGGTAAGTGTTCTTACAGACTTAAAGACTCTTCATTATCATGTGCCCTGCCGCATGGCGTTGGCGATCATGGCCATCCGCACGAATGTATCCCTTGTGGCTGCAAGCACATCTCCCACCCTCTCTGTCCTCAGCCGCCCTGCAAATGGTCCAATATTTTCTCCCTGGGTCTACCTGATGTTCTCTCTTTCCCTCCAGCTTTCCTGTTGTGACCAGGCGCTCTAATTCCTTTTTCCTCACAAAACGCTGTATAAATGTTGCTTGTCTTTTCCTAATCTTCTTTATTAATGATCTTCTTGTGTCTGCCTCCTTCAAGATTGTCTCGTTTGTTTTCTTTGCTGTCCATGTTCCCTTTCCCTCCAGCTTTCCAGGTGCTCAATTTTTCTCTTGCCTCATAAAATGACCTATACGTGTTGCTTGTTTTTTCCCCTAATCTACATGTTGCTTTTCCTTAATCTTCTTCATGAGTGTTCTCCTCTCCAGACTACAAACAACAAACAACACACTGGTTGTGTTGCAGGCCTGAAGACTATTGTGGGTGCCTTATTGGAGGCGGTGCGGAGATTACGTGACGTGATGATCCTGACGGTCTTCATGCTGTCCATTTTTGCCCTGATCGGCATGCAGCTATACACGGGCACACTCCGACAGAAGTGTATCCGCAACTGGACTGAGGTTATGGGCACCAATTTCACTGACGAGGAGTGGTACGAGTTCGTTTCGAAACCTGGTAAGACACCAAGCTCTTCGTCTGGGTCTCCAGCCATTCTGCCTCCCCCCCCATGTGTAGGAATGATACGCACGTTGTTCTGAGAGCGCCTACCCCCCCCCCACCCCCACCCCCCACCCTCACCCCCACCCTCCGTGGGGATGCCAGGGTCTTTTTCAGTATGAATACTATCCCCACTTCCGGAAATTCTGTGCTATTGTTATTATTGTTTAAAGCCCAGCCGACTGTGTAGAGCCATATCAGGGCTAAATTCTGTGCCAGAAATCCCCTCGAACGCACACAGGTGAATGGACCAGCAAGGCAGAAAAATGATAGGAAGAAATAACGGAAAGCAAAGGAACAAAGAAGGTGACAGAAAAGAGGAAATTTCTAGCACAGAATTTCCAGAAGGTAGGGATACTGTTTATAGTGACAGAAAAGAGGAAATTTCTAGCACAGAATTTCCAGAAGGTAAGGATACTGTTTATAGTGACAGAAAAGAGGAAATTTCTAGCACAGAATTTCCAGAAGGTAAGGATACTGTTTATAGTGACAGAAAAGAGGAAATTTCTAGCACAGAATTTCCAGAAGGTAGGGATACTGTTTACAGTGACAGGAAAGAGAAAAATTTCTAGCACAGAATTTCCAGAAGGTAGGGATACTGTTTATAGTGACAGAAAAGAGGAAATGTCTAGCACAGATTTTCCAGTAGGTGGGGGATATTGTTTATAAGAGCCCCCAGCATCCCCACAGGGGAGCTGACGTAAGACGATGAGTTGCTGTGGCGGATGGGATCTTTTATTTCTGTCTGCCGGAGACTAATACTACACATCTGTTGCTACTACTACCACAACTGCTGAAACTACTGCAATGATAACAACTACAAGATTCTGTTAACCGTTGTACATTTAAAACAAGATGGTCAATCTTTTCTCTTCCCTTCAATGGGGTTGCCAGGGGCTCTTTAATAATAATAATAATTACAATATTTATATAGCGCAAAATCTTGATAAAATCAAATCTAAGCGCTGAAACAGACACACACGCACGCACGCACGCACGCACGCACGCACGCACGCACGCACGCACGCACACACACACACACACACACACACACACACGCACGCATGGCTATAAATGGGGAGAAAGAATAAAAGCAATGGAAAATTATAGAGAGCATATTATATACAAGTATATATTACAATGTGATTCCGCACCGAGTGGAAACAGGCTGCAGAGGGGGTTGAGTGAGGTCAGGATTTTATGCAGAGGAGAAAATGTGAGTTTTGAGAGCAGACTTGAAAGAGACAAAAGTAGGTTGCTGACGGACTGAGAGAGGAAGTTTGTTCCAGGAGAGTGGACCAGAAACAGAGAAGGCTCGTGGACCATAGGTATTGAGCTTTCAGTATAAACAGTATCCCCACCTTCTGAAAATTCTGTGTTAGAAATTTCCTCTTTTCTGTCACTCTCTTTGTTTCTGCCTTATTCGTTTGCTTTCTGTCGTTTCTTCCTATCATTTTCTGCCTTGCTGGTCCATTTACCTGTATGTGTTCGGTAAAAGTCTTACGTACTTTCTTTTAGGATTGATAATTGGATACATGTATTAAGTGCATTTTTGGCTGTAGGGAAATGAGATATGCGGAAGCAATTTTAGGTATTTTAGGCCTGACTGTAATATATACTACACGTCATTATTGAAGGGCCAGGAACGTTTTTGAGTCAATTTTTGAAAGGAGAAATAACCTATTTTCTCTTACTCTTTTCTCCAATTCGTTGCCGTAACTGAATGGAAAAGAGCTCAGACAACATTGCAGTTTCCTTTTGGCACGTGTTTGGGGATTTGCCGATTTGCAATGGGCGGCCCAAGGAAGACAATTTCCACACGAAATTGTCGAATCTTCAGCAGGATCTCTCTGACGACGCAGGCAAGGTAGCGACAAAATTCGCTTTGCACGTGCAAGGCAAGCCCTTTTTGAACACTACTCCATCCAAAGTTGCCCGCAGACGAGGATAAAAAG
>JAPXFY010000012.1:88233719-88241219 GCA_030674185.1 Monoplex corrugatus | reverse complement strand
GATGTTTCGGAGGACCTAGGATGTTTGACAAGTCCCAGGATGTTTGGGAGAGCTTTTACCACCTGGTAAGTGGTGTTTGTATGACCGAGGATGTTTAGGAGGACCTAGGATGTTTGGGAGGGCCTAAGAAGATTGGGAGAGCTTTTACCACCTGGTAAGTGGTGTTTGTATGACCCGGATGTTTGGGAGAGCTTGTACCACCTGGTAACTGGTGTTTGTATGACCCAGGATGTTTGGGAGAGCTTTTACCACCTGGTAAGTGGTGTTTGTATGACCCAGATGTTTGGGAGAGCTAGTGTGTGTTTGTATTGGACCCAGGATGTTTGGGAGAGCTTTTACCACCTGGTAAGTGGTGTTTGTATGACCCAGGATGTTTGGGAGAGCTTTTACCACCTGGTAAGTGGTGTTTGTATGACCCAGGATGTTTGGGAGAGCTTTTACACCAGACTTAGTGAAGGCTTAAGTTCGTGAAGTTTCTCCGAAAAAAATGTTTTTGCTTTCTTAAGGAAAATCTTTTCTTTCGTTTGGTGTGATTTAAACATAAAATATCTCTTTTAGTTGAGTCTTTAGTTTGAAGCTGAAATGTTTTTTGAACTTGTAAAATACTGACTACTGTCATTTTAAAGTGCTGTCCATTGACAGTCTACAGCCTTTACCGTTTATTTATTCATTTATTTTTATTTATTTATTTATTTATTTATTTATTTATCTATTTATTTATTTATTTATTTATTATTTATTTATTTATTAAATTTATTATTTATTTATTCATTTATTTATTTATTTATTTATTTATGCAACGTGTTTTATTCTTTTGTTTTTACAATGATATCATGCCTAAGTAAGTAAAAGGGTGATTTTTCCTGCTTTGTTGGGTTTTTCTGAGTTTTTACCCTAGTTTTCTTTGGTTCATGTTTGTTGTTGTTGTTTTCTTTCACCTAATGTGCTAAGGATATGATCGTAGTGCTTTTAGCTTTTTTCTTCATTTCTTTCTTGTTTCTTGTTGGTTTAAATTTCACAAGTTGCCCGCATTTGAGCCAATAGTGTGTCAGTTGTTCTTTGGGGAGGGCTAACATAAGCCATTGCTTGATGCCCTGCCCATGCTTTGCTGTGTTTATGACTCTTCTTTTCTTGAATAAAATTCTGTTTAAAGTAGTAAAAGTAAGTAAAAGTTTTCTGGTGTGTATGCTTTTCTGTAAATCCACATAGCAAGCCAGTGAAGACGGAAGAGGAATTTTTTTTATTTGTTAAATTAATCGTTCATTTTTGTTGCGAACTAGATTCTGCGGGCGCAGGGATCAGCCCACGCTTTGTACTTCGGCCTGGTGATCTTGCTAGGGTCCTTCTACCTGGTCAACCTCATTCTGGCCATTGTGGCCATGTCCTACGATGAGACACAGAAACAGGACGCTGCTGACGCCGAGGAAGAGGCAAATGAGAGATTGGTGAGTGGTGTGGGTTTTGAGGGGTTGTGGTGTCCTGGTGGTCAGGTGTGGTTCTTGGTTAGGTGTGGCTCTCTGTGCTGGTGGTCAGGTGTGGTTGGTGGTCAGGTGTGGTTGGTGGTGTTTGGTGGTCAGGTGTGGTTGGTGGTCAGATGTGGTTCTTGGTTAGGTGTGGCTCTCTGTGCTGGTGGTCAGGTGTGGTTGGTGGTCAGGTGTGGTTGGTGGTCAGGTGTGGTTGGTGGTCAGGTGTGGCTGTGTGTGCTGGTGGTCAGGTGTGGTTGGTGGTCAGGTGTGGTTGTGTGTGTGGTGGTCAGGTGTGGTTGGTGGTCAGGTGTGGTTGTGTGTGTGGTGGTCAGGTGTGGTTGGTGGTCAGGTGTGGCTGTGTGTGCTGGTGGTCAGGTGTGGTTGGTGGTCAGGTGTGGCTGTGTGTGCTGGTGGTCAGGTGTGGTTGGTGGTCAGGTGTGGCTGTGTGTGCTGGTGGTCAGGTGTGTGCTGGTGGTCAGGTGTGGTTGGTGGTCAGGTGTGGCTGTGTGTGCTGGTGGTCAGGTGTGGTTGTGTGTATGGTGGTCAGGTGTGGCTGTGTGTGCTGGTAGTCAGGTGTGGTTGTGTGTGTGGTGGTCAGGTGTGGTTGGTAGTCAGGTGTGGTTGTGTGTGCTGGTCGTCAGGTGTGGTTGGTGGTCAGGTGTGGTGTGTGTGTGTGGTGGTCATGTGTGGCTGTGTGTGCTGGTGGTCAGGTGTGGTTGTGTTGTGTGGTGGTCAGGTGTGGTTGTGGTATGTTGGTGGTCAGGTGTGGTTGTGTTGTGTGGTGGTCAGGTGTGGTTGTGGGGTGCTGGTGGTCAGGTGTGGCTATGTCTGCAGGTGGTCAGGTGTGGTTGTGTTGTGTGGTGGTCAGGTGGGGTTGTGTGTGTGTGGTGGTCAGGTGTGGTTGTGTGTGGTGGTCAGGTGTGGCTGTGTGTGCTGGTGGTCAGGTGTGGCTGTGTTGTGTGGTGGTCAGATGTGGCTGTGTGTGCTGGTAGTCAGGTGTGGCTGTGTGTGCTGGTGGTCAGGCATGGCTGTGTGTGCTGGTGGTCAGCTGTGGCTGTCTGTTGGTGGTCAGCTGTGGCTGTGTGTGCTGGGTGGTCAGGTGGTTGTGTGTCGGTGTGCTGTGTGTGCTGGTGGTCAGTGTGGTTGGTGGTCATGTGTGGTCTGTGTGTGCTGGTGGTCAGCTGTGGCTGTGTGTGCTGGTGGTCAGGTGTGGTTGGTGGTCAGGTGTGGCTGTGTGTGCTGGTGGTCAGGTGTGGTTGTCTGTGTGGTGTGTGTGGTGGTGGTCAGGTGTGGCTGTGTATGCTGGTGGTCAGGTGTGGTGTGTGTGTGTGGTCAGGTGTGGCTGTGTGTGCTGGTGGTCAGGTGTGGCTGTGTGTGTGCTGGTGGTCAGCTGTGGCTGTGGTGTGTGGTGGTCAGGTGTGGCTGTGTGTGCTGGTGGTCAGGTGTGGTTGTGTGTGTGGTGGTCAGGTGTGGCTGTGTGTGCTGGTGGTCAGCTGTGGCTGTGGTGTGTGCTGGTGGTCAGCTGTGGTGTGGTGATCAGTGTGGCTGTGTGTGCTGGTGGTCAGGTGTGGTTGTGGTGGTCAGGTGTGGCTGCGTGTGCTGGTGGTCAGGTGTGGCTGTGTGTGCTGGTGGTCAGGTGTGTCTGTGTGTGCTGGTGGTCAGGTGTGGCTGTGTGTGCTGGTGGTCAGGTGTGGCTGTGTGTGCTGGTGGTCAGGTGTGGCTGTGTGTGCTGGTGGTCAGGTGTGGCTGTGTGTGCTGGTGGTCAGTTTATGAAGTATATGCAATAATATGTTTGTAAATTATAGTGATCAAAATCGGGATTAAAAGTGTGCCTTATTTGGATCTTCTCTTCGATTACAGTTGGATTGTGTTGGTTGGTTGGTTGGTTTGCTGGCTGGCTGGCTGGCTGACTGACTGATTGATTGATTGATTCATTCATTCATTCATTCATTCATTCATTGATATTGACTGATTGATTGATTGATTAATTCATTGATTGATTCATTGATCGATTGATTCATTGATTCATTGATTGATTGTTCATTGATTGATTCATTCATTGATTCATTGATTCATTGATTGATTCATTGGTTGATTCATTGATTGATTGATTGATTCATTCATTCATTCATTCATTCATTCATTCATTGTCGCGGTGAAAACAAAAAAGTTACATCCTGTTGACACTTGTGTCAGTGTCATCAGTAGCCAAGCCGTGACCCAGAATGTCATCAGACGAATAACTGCTTATTGGGAGGTCCCTGAACGATGTTGATTACCAGGTCTTTTCACTTGTATATTTGTGACCTCCCACCACAAATCAGTCTTAACTCGCAGTCAGTCGAACAGCACTAGGAGCTGAAAAGGTGACTGAGGGTCTATCTGGGGTGTTTTGACTTTTTCTCAAATTTGATTTCTGCAGACTATAATCTATCCGCCCACAGAAATTATTTTCTTGAAAAAATATTATTAATCAATTTAAAATGGTATTTTAATGCACTGCACTGATCGCAGCAGAAAGACGCAATTTCCTACCAAAAGTACCTATGTTTGTCTCTTATTAGAAACCGTAACCTGTGCAGTACCCACACATGTAATGTACTGACGGAAAGCTCTTTGGTGCACCTTTCAGATAATGACAGCGAAAATTAGAAACAAACTGGGTCAAAGCCACCAAATAAAGAAATTTAAGGAAAATGTGTAGGACAGCACACAAAAACTTTAGAGGCCGTTTTCTCAAAATGGCCGCCATACAACTTAATGGCTTTAAAACATACATAACTTCTAATTTTTTTTTTTTTGAGTACAAGCTTTATTCAAGTACCAAAATAATCAGCAGAATGTACACTTTCCAGTGATATGTATATCTCAAAATGCCCAAAATGCTACTTAAGACTGATTTCGTGGTGGGAGTTCACATTTGCTCTGTGTGTTGACTCATTTCAGCAACAAGACACAGAAAAGCCCAGTGTGCTGACGCCGACCCTGTCAGAAGTGTCTGAGGACTACAGGATAGAAGCCCATGAGACAGACTCCGTGGCCAGCGATGCTTCCGGGGGATACTTGAAACCTGATTCAGTAAAACATGTGAGAGAGAGAGAGAGAGAGAGAGAGAGAGAGAGAGAGGGAGGGAGGGAGGGGAGACAGAGAGAGGGGGAGAGAGAAAGGGGGGGCGAGAGAGACAGAGAGAGAGGGAGAGAGAGAGAGAGAGGGAGAGGGAAGGAGACAGAGAGACAGAGAGAGGGGGAGAGAGAAAGGGCCAGGGGGGCGAGACACAGAGAGAGAGAGAAAAAGAAGGGGCAAGAGAGAGGGTACAGAGACGGACAGAGAGAGAGGGAGAGAGAGAGAGAGAGAAAGGCGAGAGAGACAGAGAGAGAGGGAGAGAGAAAAAGAAGGGGCAAGAGAGAGAGGTACAGAGACGGAGAGAGAGGGAGGGAGAGAGAAAACAGAGACAGAGAGAGAGGGAGAGAGAAAAAGAAGGGGCAAGAGAGAGGTACAGAGACGGACAGAGAGAAGGGGAGAGAGAAAGGGGGCGAGAGAGGCAGAGAGAGAGGGAGAGAGAAAAGTAGGGGCAAGAGAGAGGGGTACAGAGACGGAGAGAGAGGGAGAGAGAGAGAGAGAGAAACAGAGAGACTGAGAGAGAGAGAGAGAAAAAGAAGGGACAAGAGAGAGAGGTACAGAGACGGAGAGAGAGAGAGAGACAGAGAGAGAGAGGGAGAGAGAAAAAGAAGGGGCAAGAGAGAGGGGTACAGAGACGGAGAGAGAGAGAGAAACAGAGAGACAGAGACTGAGAGAGAGGGAGAGAAAAAGAGGAGGCTAGAGAGAGAGATACGGAGACGGAGAGAGAGGGGTAGAGAGAGAGAGAGAAACAGAGAGACAGAGACAGAGAGAGAGAAACAGAGAGAGGGAGAGAAAAAGAGGAGGCTAGAGAGAGAGGTACAGAGACGGAGAGAGAGAGAGGGAGAGAGAGAGAGAAATAGAGAGACAGAGACAGAGAGAGAGAACAGAGAGACAGAGAGAGAGGGAAAGAAACAGAAGAAGCAAGAGACAGATACGGAGACGAGAGAGAGAGGTAGAGAGAGAAAGAATGAGAGAGACAGAGAAGAGAAACAGAGAGAAAGAGAGAGCGAGAGATAAAGAGGGGCGAGAGAGAAAGAGAGATACGGAGACGGAGAGGATGAGAGAGAAAGAGGGAGAGAGACACACACAGAGACAGAAAGAGAGGGAGCGAGAGAGAGAGAGGGAGAGAGAGGAGGGAGATAGAAAGAGAGAGAGAGAGAGGTGGAACTAACTGCGTGCAGCTATGCGAAAACTTACGTCGTTTTGCCAGCATAGTGTAGGCAAAACTGCATAAGTCATTCATCCGAGATGATACGAACGCTATTGAATAAAAAAAATATTCAATAAGTGCCACTTCTCTGTTGCCTCCTCCTCCTCCTCCTCTTCATCACTCTTAACTCAATGGAGAGTCATTAAAGAACTGTTTACCAGGTTCTTCCAGCTCTGGCGGTTGCGTGCCTAAGCGTGGGTCTCTGTGTTATTTCTCTATTTTAGTCTTTTTTTTTTGTGGGGACGGGGTTGGGAGGAGAGAGAGAGAGAGAGGGAGAGAGGAGGGGGTCTTCTGTTTGAAGTGAATGGTAAATTGTTAGAAAAAAAACAAAGATGAAAAAAAAAAAAACGGTACGCTTATCGAAAGTAAAGTTTTTAAATTAGTATTGGTATTGAGTGTCTTTTTTTTTTTTCGTGTCCGTTTTTTTAGGCCAGTCGCAGCTTGCCGGGCTCGCCGTTTATCAAGCGGACGGAGAGTCGAGGTTCGAACCATTTCACCTGGAAACCCAAAAGCAAGCCACACCTGCAGCACTTGCAGCACTTGCAGCACTTTCACGACCGACAACCGCTCGTCCACCGCAACCCCGAGGCTCTCCCTCTCCCTTTTGCCGACGATTCGGCCGCCGTCACACCTTCCTCAGAAGATCTATGCAACTCCCCTTTCCTCCCCAAGAGCAAGACTAACGGCCGCCGCTTCAGTTTCGCCAACCTCAGCATGTACCGTCACCCCTTGGCCGCGGGACGCTCCGGGTCGCGGCGAAGCAGCAACGCGTCGCGCGACAGCCGCGGGTCGCGCAGCAGCCGCCATTCCATCCGCTCGCAGCTGGGCGAAGGACGCAGCAAGATGGAGACCTTGCTGGTCAACATGGCCAAGGGCAACAAGGCCCCGGATGTGGTGCTGGATACGTCCAAGCTGGACGATGCTGTGAGTCTGTCTGTCTGTCTGTCTGTCTGTCTGTCTGTCTGTCTGTCCAGCTATCTATCTATCTGTCCAGCTATCTATCTATCTATCTATCTGTCTGTCTATCCAGCTATCTATCTGTCTGTCTATCCAGCTATCTATCTGTCTATCTATCTATCTATCTGTCTGTCTATCTATCTATCTATCTGTCTATCTATCTATCTGTCTGTCTGTCTATCTATCTATCTATCTGTCTATCTATCTATCTATCTATCTGTCTATCTATCTATCTATCTGTCTATCTATCTATCTGTCTGTCTGTCTATTTATCTATCTATCTATCTGTCTATCTATCTGTCTATCTGTCTGTCTATCTATCTATCTGTCTGTCTATCTATCTATCTATCTATCTATCTATCTATCTGTCTATCTATCTATCTATCTATCTATCTACCTATCTATCTATCTATCTGTCTATCTATCGTATCTATCTATCTATCTGTCTATCTATCTATCTATCTATCTATCTATCTCCCTATCCATCTAGCTCTCTACATATCTTGCTAGCTAGCTATCTAGCTAGCTAACTGTCCATCTGTCTGTCTATCTATCTGTCTGTCTGTCTATCTATTTATCTATCTATCTGTCTATGTATCTATCTATCTAGCTAGCTAGCTAGCTAGCTGTCTGTCTGTCTGTCTATCTGTCTAGCTTACAATCTATCTATCTGTCTACATTGTCTACAGTAGTAGTAGTGGTAGTAGTAGTGGTAGTAGTAGCAGTATCGTTATCATCATTATCATC
>JAPXFY010000012.1:88216219-88226219 GCA_030674185.1 Monoplex corrugatus | reverse complement strand
TAGATAAGTCCCCCCATTAAAACTGGCCTTCTCACTGTTCCATCTTAAATCATTGTTGTTCTGGTGGTGTCGCTATAGGATTAGTAAGTCCCCCCATTAAAACTGGCCTTCTGACTGTTCCATCTTAACATCATTGTTGTTCTGGTGGTGTCAGTGTAGAATTTGATAAGTCCTCATTTCCCCACTTCCCTGGGATGGTTATCCACGTGGGCCATATCACCTGAGGTGGGTGTCAACTGTAAAAACTGAACCAAATCAATCAATCAAACACAGAGACTTCGTCTCCAGATGTGGCGCTTTGTCTCCAGTGGAGTAGGGGGGAAAGGTTTGGGGGGGGGGGGTTAAAGTCACCGTCCAGTCCAAGATTCGAGCTTGGATTTCCCGGCGTCACAGGCAGGTTCCTTAACCGCTAGGCCACCCCACTGCACATCAATAGCAGGCAGGCCATGCCTGTTAGTGTGGTCTTTTTTTCTTCGCCATTCTGTTTTTTGTTTGTTTTTGTTTTTGTTCGTTTTTTGTTCGTTTGTTTGTTAATCCAAACATGTGTGACTGCCCGCGTTCAAGCAAACAGGAACCAGGAAAAAAAAACACGAAAAAAATAATCAGAACGTGTATTTAATACAACCAGACAAGACAGGTGCAAATTTTCGGCCAACTGGCCTTTGTCAAGCGTAAGATCACAAACAATCAAACAAACACCAGATAGAAAAATTAGGAGCAAAAAGACTGAAACTTTTCTCACACTGGACGGAGCAGCAGGGAAGTTTCAGTCTTTTTCTCCTCATTTTTGCCTCTGGTGTTTGTTCGTTTGTGATCTTAAACTTGACACAAAGGCCAGTTGGCCGAAAATTTGCACCTGTCTTGTCTGGTTGTATTAAATGCGCGTTCTTATTCTTTTTTCATGTTTTTTTTCTGGTTCCTGTTTCTTTGAACGCTTGTTTTGGATTAAACAATGAAGCGAACAAAGAAAAACAAACAAACAAAAACAAAAGAAACAAAAAAATTATCAGAATAATGTGGAAAAAAGAACGCAGTGACGTTCTTATTCTTTATTCGTGGTTTTTTTTTTCTGGTTCCTGTTTGTTTGTTTTTGTTTTGGTTTGGTTGGGTTTGGGTTGGGTTGGGTTGGTTGGTTTGGTTGGGTTGGGTTAGGTTTAGTTTTGTTGGGTTGGGTTGGTTGGGTTGATTTGGGTTTGGTTTGGTTGGGTTGGGTTAGGGTTTAGTTTTGTTGGGTTGGGTTGGGTTGGGTTGGGTTGGGTTAGGGTTTAGTTTTGTTGGGTTGGGGTTGGTTTGGTTGGGTTGGGTTGGGTTAGGGTTGGGTTTGGTTGGGTTGCGTTGGGTTGGTTGGTTGGGTTGGGTTGGGTTGGGTTGGGATGGGTTGGGTTTTTTTTGTTGTTGTTGGGTTTTGTTTTTTACAATAATTATGCTTCTATAATTTTCCATTGCTTTTATTCTTTATCCCCATTTATAGCCATGCGTGTGTGTGTGTGTGTGTGTGTGTGTGTGTGTGGTGTGTGTGTGGTGTGTGTGGTGGTGTGTGTGTGTGCGCGTGCATGTGTGTGCGTGCGTGCGTGTGTGTCTGTTCAGCGCTTAGATTTGATTTTATCAAGATTTTGCGTTATATAAATATTGTAATTTATTATTATTATTATTATTATTATTACAATAATGCCACTTGTGAATGTCACCAACAGATGTGATGGTCCTCAAGGACATCCTGGACCAAGCCACCGAACACCAGCAAAGTCTGATGAGCGTGATGGACGAGCCCCCGGTGACCATGAAGGACAAGCTGTACAAGTACTGTTGTGTCTGGGACTGTTCTCCTACTTTCACCAGAATACAGGTCAGTTATTTTGACGAGGTTTGGATTGGTACATGAATTACCTTTGTCTCGCACCTTTCGCAGTCTGCGTGACGTGTAGAAAGCAAATTAACTTGCTCCACCGTCACAACATCTGCGTGTCAACACTTTGGGAAGAAATAATAAATTACAATTATATAGCCAATCTGATAAAAATCAAGCGTGACGAACCGGAATACTGCCACCGCACACACCCACAACACACACCACTACACACACACGCCACAACAACACACAAAACAACACACCTGACACACACACACCACACACTCGGCTATAAATGGGGAAGATAAACCCAATGGAAATTAAAGAGAGCAATAAGGTCCAGTAACCCTTTGACTTCTGCACCCTGTCCACCAGCATCCTGCGTTGTCAACCACGTTAGGAAAGTAAAGACTTAACCCTTTGACTCCCTTACCGGTCCACCAGCTTATTGGCAGGCAAACGTCTTAACCATTCTGCCACTCTTCTCCTCTGGTTTCGATCTCTCAGTTGAGTCTTCGATCTTCTGCGAAAATGTTGCCAGATATTTGAATTCACTGTCTTGTTTATGCCAGTAATATTGACGCTAAGATTATCTTGTTGAGTTTAGTGCCAGTAATATTGATGCTAAAGTTGTCTGTGTTGAATTTAGTGCCAGTAATATTGATGCTAAAGTTGTCTGTGTTGATTTAGTGCCAGTAATATTGACGCTAAGTTATCTATGTTGAGGTTTAGTGCCAGTAATATTGATGCTAAGGTTGTCTTGTTGAGTTTAGTGCCAGTAATATTGATGCTAAAGTTGTCTGTGTTGATTTAGTGCCAGTAATATTGATGCTAAGTTGTCTGTGTTGAGTTTAGTGCCAGTAATATTGATGCAAGGTTGTCTGTGTTGATTTAGTGCCAGTAATATTGATGCTAAAGTTGTCTATGTTGAATTTAGTGCCAGTAATATTGATGCTAAAGCTGTCTGTGTTGATTTAGTGCCAGTAATATTGATGCTAAAGTTGTCTGTGTTGAATTTAGAGCCATGTAATATTGATGCTAAATTGATGCTATTGTTGAGTTTAGTGCCAGTAATATTGATACTAAGATATAGCTAGCTATGTTGAGTTTAGTGCCAGTAATATTGATGCTAAAGTTGTCTGTGTTGAGTTTAGTGCCAGTAATATTGATGCTAAAGAAGTTGGTACATTGATTTGTGAGTTTTAGTGGCCAGTAATATTGATGCATATAGGGTTGTCATTGATGATTGAGTTTAAATGTGCCGATAATTTAGTAAGTTATGAAAATGTGGTAAGGTTACCTAGCTGTGTTGAGTTTAGTGCCAGTAAAATTGATGGTAAAATTGCTTATGTTGAATTTAGTGCCAGTATTGTTGATGCTAAGGTTGCCTAATTGAGTTTAGTGCCAGTATTGTTGATGGTAAGCTTGTCTGGTGACCTGCTGACCCTGGGTTTTTCCTTATGCTAATTTTTTATGTTATAACATTCGGATGTGGTGTTCAATTTGATTGTATGTTCCTGCAGTTGTTCTTCATGTTCCCCTTGAATATTCCGTGTAATACCGACATTATTGTGACGAGGTTATTTCAGTGGATTTTAAAATAAATTTCAACATAACTTTATTACAAGAGATAATTACCGTGCGATTTACAACAAATGTCGACATAAATTCATTTGAAGAGCAGAGGAATTTCATTGAATTTTTCATACACTCAAATACTATCAGACCTTACGACATTTGAAGGAAGAAGTGGCAGAATGGTTCAGATGTTCACCTGCCAATAACTAAACTCCAGGTTCCAGGGTTCGCTCCCATTAGAGGCCTCGACTTTTCTCCTCAGTGTGACCGGAAAATCGAACCGAATGTCTAGTCCTTCGGAAGGGGTCGAAAAACGAGTCGGACCCGTGTGCCTTCCGGCTGCGCACGCTAAAAATCCCACGGCAGTTGAAAATCGTGAAGAGCAGGGCATTGCCTGGGTGCCTTGGTATAAAACATTGGAGAGAGAGGTTGATTTCCCAGGTCCCATCCCTTGAATACCAATTAGTCTTCTTGCTTTTCTGAAGTCCTGGTAAAAAAAATGTGAATGTGAACATGGATGTAAATCTGAAGCAAGGGAGAGGGTATGGGCACTGCCCTCGTGATGCTGGCCCCGTGAAAAGTTTATGTCTCTGCCACCTCACTCGCCTATGACCCTAGGGTTATGGAACTATCTAGGTAGGACCTCAGGACCTGGCCAGCTCGTGGGTTTATGTGCAGGCTTAAAGCTTGTGCTGTGATCATTCTGGATCTTCTCCATCACATGGCACCTGTGACGTTGTTTATGTGTAGGCTTAAGGCTTGTGCCATGATCATTCTGGATCTTCTCCATCACATGGCACCTGTGACGTTAGTGCATATGGAATTCGTTCCGAGCACGGAGACGTCATCTCGAGAAACTGAAACTGAAAACTTGTGTCGTTACAGAAGTACTCGCCCTGGTTTTATTTTTGTGTGTGTGTGTGGTTTCTCATCATTATCATCAAGTGCCCTGCCACATGGCATTGGCGATCATGGCCCTCCATGTGCATCTATCCCTTCTTGTTGCAGAGTGGCTGAGGACAGAGAAGGTGGAAGATGTGCTTCCACCCTCTCTGTCCTCAGCCACTGCTCATCTTCCACCCTCTCTGTCCTCA
Source organism: Monoplex corrugatus (assembly GCA_030674185.1). Classification (NCBI taxonomy): domain Eukaryota; kingdom Metazoa; phylum Mollusca; class Gastropoda; order Littorinimorpha; family Ranellidae; genus Monoplex; species Monoplex corrugatus. The sequence goes on along the minus strand of JAPXFY010000012.1, from coordinate 88,221,698 downwards.
GCCACTGCTCATCTTCCACCCTGTCTGTCCTCAGCCACTCCTCATCTTCCACCCTCTCTGTCCTCAGCCACTGCTCATCTTCCACCCTCTCTGTCCTCAGCCACTCCTCATCTTCCACCCTCTCTGTCCTCAGCCACTGCTCATCTTCCACCCTCTCTGTCCTCAGCCACTGCTCATCTTCCACCCTGTCTGTCCTCAGCCACTCCTCATCTTCCACCCTCTCTGTCCTCAGCCACTGCTCATCTTCCACCCTCTCTGTCCTCAGCCACTCCTCATCTTCCACCCTCTCTGTCCTCAGCCACTCCTCATCTTCCACCCTCTGTCCTCAGCCACTCCTCATCTTCCACCCTCTCTGTCCTCAACCACTCCTCATCTTCCACCCTGTCTGTCCTCAGCCACTCCTCATCTTCCACCCTGTCTGTCCTCAGCCACTCCTCATCTTCCACCATGTCTGTCCTCAGCCACTCCTCATCTTCCACCCAGTCTGTCCCAGCCACTGCTCATTTCCACCCTCTCTGTCCTCAGCCACTGCTCATCTTCCACCTCTCTGTACTCAGCCACTCCTCATCTTCCACCCTGTATGTCCTCAGCCACTCCTCATCTTCCACCCTCTCTGTCCTCAGCCACTCCTCATCTTCCACCCAGTCTGTCCTCAGCCACTGCTCATCTTCCACCCTCTCTGTCCTCAACCACTCCTCATCTTCCACCCTCTCTGTCCTCAGCCACTGCTCATCTTCCACCCTGTCCTCAGCCACTCCTCATCTTCCACCCTCTCTGTCCTCAGCCATCCTCATCTTCCACCCTCTCTGTCCTCAGCCACTCTGCAAGTCCGTCCAATATTTTTTCTGGGTCTACTTGGTGCTCTCTTTCCCTCCAGCTTTCCTGTTGTGACCAGGTGCTCTAATTCCCCTTTCCTCATCAAATGGCCTATAAATCTTGTCCTGGCTTAGCTTGTTGACTGTCCACGTCTCACAGCCGTATAACATGTGGTTTGTATTTGCTAAAAAAGCTGGTGGTTGGTTTGATTCAAATTGCGTGATGTACGAGCGTAAGAGCTGGACATGACGTGGTGATTTCAGGGCTACGTCGACTTGTTCATTATGGACGCCTTTGTGGACCTGTTCATCACGTTGTCCATCCTGGTCAACACTCTCTTCATGGCCCTGGACCAGCATGACATGAACAAGCAGCTGGAATACGTAGCCGGCATTGCCAACTATGTGAGTGGGTTTTTGTTTTTTTTTTGTTTCATTTTTTTTTGTCATCGTTGTTGTCATGTCGCCATTCGTCGTTATTGTGTCCTCGTATGTCATGTATATACACACACAGTCATTGTCTGTCTGTCTGTCTGTCTGTCTGTCGGTCTCTCTCTGTCGGTCTCTCTCTGTCTGTCGGTCGGTCTCTCTCTTTCTCTCTTCCTCTCTTTCTCTCTCTTTCTCTCTGTCTCTGTCTCTCTATCTCTCTGTCTCTCTCTCTCTCTCTTTATTTCTCATTCTTTTCTCTCTCTGTCTCTGTCTCTTCTCTCTCTCTCTCTCTCTCTCTCTCTCTCTCTCTTTCTTTCTTTCTGCTCTTTATCCAAGTAGATTATTAACAGCAGATATGTCGGTGTATACAGAGGGGTGCAAAAGTAGGTATACAGTTATGAATAAAGAAAACACGTACAATAAATACTCATTGCGTTTATTATACAAACAAATGAATATTGCACAGCCTTCATCCCTCAGATACTCAAACTGCTTGCCGTCGGTATTCACACACTCCTCTAGTCGAGAGCGGAATTAAGCATTACAATAATGATGTGATACTGTATACCTACTTTTGCGCCCCCCACTCCCCCCCCCCCCCCCCACCCCTGTATACTTGGGCAAGAATCAGTACAACTTGGCAGGAGTTACCGGAATGATGCTGAGAACATCATCGAGCCCCTATGGGACACCGACTCCAGATTTCTCTCAGGGTCCATCTTTAGTCCTTTCTGTCCCTGAAGACAAGAGCTGGACAGCTGAGATTGGTGTGGGCAGCCGTTTACCACACCGTGCTAATTGCAGAAAATGAAAGGGACCTACAAAACCTTGTGAATATACTAGAAATAGAAAGCAAAGGTAAGGGGCTGGAACTAAACAGCAGGAAGACTGAAGTCATGGTGATCAGTAAAAAACATGAAATCCCCTCATGCAAAATAACAGCAAATGACACAACCTTGACACAGGTTAATAAGTTCAAATACCTGGGAACGGTCATTTCATCAGACGGCAGATGCACATCGGAAATAGCTGGCAGAATCAGCCAAGCCAAAACAGCATTCAAGAAGATGACAAGCATTCTTACCAACAAATGCCTATCAATTAACATCAGAAAGAGAGTCCTTGAATGTTATATAGAACCAATACTGTTGTACGGATGCGAGGCGTGGACAGTTAGCAAGCAAAGCCAGAGCAAGATTGAGGCAGCCGAGATGTGGTTTCTCAGAAGAATGTTGAGAGTTCCATGGACAGCAAAGAAAACAAACGAGACAATCTTGGTGGAGGCAGACACAAGTAGATCACTCATAAGGAAGATTAGGAAAAGACAGGCAACATTTATAGGCCATTTTATGAGGAAGGGGGATTTGGAGCACCTGGTCACAACGGGAAAGCTGGAAGGAAAGAGAGCACCAGGTAGACTCAGGGAGAGAATGCTGGACGGACTTGCAGAGTGGCTGGGGATGAGGAGGGTGGGGGAGATGCTAGGGGCAACGAGAGATAGAGATGGTTGGAAGTCCATGGTCGCCAACGCCATGCGGCAGGGCACCTGATGATGATGATGATGAGCCATATACCTTAGCTGAGTTCAGCCTGAGTGTAACTGTCCTTTTTGTAAGGTCTTTGTTGTCGGCCCTGTCAAGGCCCCGCGCTTCTTCTTGCCTAACACTGCAGGTGGGGGTGCCCCCTTGTCGGCGACGCCCCCTCCCTCCCCTCACGCACAAACACACACATATACATACAAACACTCACTCAGACACAGACACACACAAGCATAAACACACATACACCTATATATAAACAAAACACTCACATACAAACACACACACTCACACACATATGCACACAAACACTCACTCACATACACACACACACACACACACACACACACACAACACACACACACACACAACACACAAACCACACACACACACACACACACACAAACACACACACACACACACACACACACACACAAACACACACACACAAACACATATATGTGTGTGTGTGTGTGTGTGTGTGTGTGTGTGTGTGTGTGTGTGTGTGTGTGTGTGTGTGATAGGCGTCCTTCAGTCTCGGAAGACTATGGAGTTGCGCTCTGGGTGTTTATTCTGGTGCAGCGTCGAGTGTGGCTGGCCAGTCCGACGCGGGAATGACAGTCCCTGTGGCAGAGGGCACAGATGAAGTCTGACGCTGGTCTGTCTGCCTGGGCTGCAGCCTTTCTTCTCGTTCTCTTTTCCTCGTGCTGTTGAGCGAGTGTCTCTTCGAACTTGGAGAGATCTTTCTGCACAGTCTGTCTCCAGGCTGACCGTTCGAGGGCTGTTGCTTCCCAGTTGTCCTTGTCGATATTCAAGGCTTTTAGGTCCCTCTTGCACACGTCTTTAAATCGGAGCTGTGGTCTGCCTGTGGGACATTTACCCTGCACCAGCTCTCCGTAGAGGAGGTCTTTGGTGATCCGTCCGTCGTCCATGCGAACGGCATGGCCAAGCCAGCGCATGCGTCTCTGTTTCAGCAGCGTGTACATGCTGGTGCATCCAGCTCTTTCCAGGAGGGTGCTCACGACGCAGGCTCTGTAGATCTGGATCTTCGTGTGCTCAGTCAGCTTGCTGTTGTTCCATGCTTTCTTTGTCAGTCTGGCCATGGTGGTAGCTGCCTTGCCGATGCGCCTGTTGAGCTCTGTGTCAAGTGAGAGGGTGTCTGATATTGTTGAGCCCAGATAAACAAAGTCATGGACGACATCCAGTTCATGGTCATTGATGCTGATGGCTGGGGGAGAGCAACATCCTGTCCCATGACCTGTGTTTTCTTCAAGCTTATGGTAAGCCCGAAGTTTTGGCAGGCATTGCTGAAGCGAGTCATGAGCTGCTGTAGGTCCTCAGCTGAGTGGGCGGTTACTGCTGCGTCGTCTGCAAAGATGAAGTCACGTAGGCACCTCAGCTGGACTTTAGTCTTGGCTCTTAGTCTGGAGAGGTTGAAGAGCTTACCGTCTGTCCTGGTTCGGAGGTATATGCCTTCAGCTGCAGGACCGAATGCGTGTTTCAGCATCACAGCAAGAAGATTCCAAACAGGGTGGGAGCCAGGACGCAACCCTGTTTCACTCCGCTCCGTATGTTGAAGGCAGCTGATGTTGAGCCGTCAAAGACGACGGTGCCTTTCATGTCTTCGTGGAAGGATCTGATGATGCTGCGAAGTTTGGGTGGACATCCAATCTTGGGAAGGATTTTGAAGAGGCCATCCCTACTGACCAGATCGAAGGCCTTTGTGAGGTCTATGAAGGCAATGAAGAGTGGCTGCCTTTGCTCCCTACATTTCTCCTGAAGTTGTTTGAGGGAGAAGATCATGTCTATAAGTGGATCTGTTGGCACGGAACCCGCACTGCGATTCAGGGTGGACTTGCTCTGCGAGTACCTGGAGCCTCTTCAGTACTACTCGTGCAAAGACTTTCCCAACGATACTGAGGAGGGATATGCCGCGATAATTATTGCAATCGCTTCTGTCACCTTTGTTTTTGTACAGTGTGACGACGTTAGCATCCCTCATGTCTTGTGGTACTTCGCCTTCACTCCAACAGAGGCAGAGGATTTCATGCAACTCAGTGATGAGTGTTTCTTTGCAGCACTTCAGTACCGTCTTTCCCTGATGCCTTGCCAGAGGCAAGAGAGTCCAGGGCTTCGCTGAGCTCATCTATTCATCTATGGTTGGTTCTCTGTCAAGCTCTTCCAGCTCTGGTAGGCACTCTATGGCATTCAGGGCGTCTTCTGAGGCTACAGTTTCCCTTGCATATAGCTCAGTGTAGTGTTCTACCCAGCGCTCCATCTGTTGTTCTCTGTCTTGAATCACCTCCCCTGTAGCTGATTTCAAAGGGGCAGTTCTCTTTTGCGTTGGGCCCAATGCCTGCTTGATGCCTTCATACATCGCCTTGATGTTGCCTGTGGGAGCAAAGCTGAAGCCAATAGCCATTGGCGCATTGTCTGGCACACTGCTGGACTTTGCTGCGAGCAGCACGGAGAACCTGGAGGTTCTGCTCACTGGGATTGGTTTTGTATGCTGTCAAGGCATTTCTCTTGGCCTCGATGACTGGTGTCATTTCTTCTGAGTGGGCTTCGAACCAATCAGCTGACTTGCTGGTCTTTTTGCCAAATGTAGACATGGCGGCATTGTAGACAGCATCTCTGAAGTGTTCCCATCGGTCTTGGGCATTTGCAGTGGGTGGGCCAGGGAGAGAATCCTCCAAC
>JAPXFY010000012.1:88208719-88211219 GCA_030674185.1 Monoplex corrugatus | reverse complement strand
TCTTGTCTGTTTTTTGTTGTTTTTTTGTTTTTGTGTGTGTGTGTGTGTGTGTGTGTGTGTATGTGTGTGTGTGTGTGTGTGGTGTGTGTGTGTGTGTGTGTGTGTGTGTGTGTGTGTGTATGTGTGTGTGTGTGTGTGTGTTTTTTTGTTGTTGTTTTTTTGTCCTTTTAGGAAGATTTCTTTTGTGCTCTTCTTTTTGGGGGTTTTCTTATTGTCCTTTTAGGAAGATTTCTCTTTGTACTCATCTCTTTGTCATTTTCTGTTCTGTTAGGAAGATAACCTTTGTGCTAATCTTTTTTGTCTTTTTGTTATTGCCCTGTTAGGAAGATAATCTTTGTGCTCATCGTTTTTGTCTTTTTGTTATTGCCCTGTTAGGAAGATTTCTCTTTGTACTCATCTCTTTGTCATTTTCTGTCCTGTTAGGAAGATAACCTTTGTGCTAATCTTTTTTGTCTTTTTGTTATTGCCCTGTTAGGAAGATAATCTTTGTACTCATCTCTTTGTCATTTTCTGTTCTGTTAGGAAGATAACCTTTGTGCTAATCTTTTTTGTCTTTTTGTTATTGCCCTGTTAGGTAGATAATCTTTGTGCTCATCGTTTTTGTCTTTTTGTTATTGCCCTGTTAGGAAGATAATCTTTGTGCTCATCGTTTTGTCTTTGTCTTTGTTGGAAGATTTCCTTTGTGTTCATCTTTTTGTCCTTTTTGTCCTTTTAGGAAGATTTCCTTTGTGTTATTAGTTTTCTTCCTCTTTTTGGTCCTTTTATGAAGATTTACCTTTGTGCTCATCTTTTTCTCTTTTTTCGTTTGTTTGTTTGTATTTGTCCTTTTACGAAGATCGAGTTCGTCTTTTAGTCTTTTTTCTTTGTCCTTTTAGGAAGATTTCCTTTGTGTTTAAACAGATGGGGAGAGTACATTAAATACCTTTTTGAAGATGACAGAAATGTAGAACACATTATAAGAAAGAACTTTGAAGGACCACCCATAATGAAAGATGAAGTTAGAGCAGCATTGAAAAAAAATGAAACCAGGAAAAGCCCCAGGACCAGACAACATTACTACAGAGATGATTGAAGTCCTGGAGGAATTCGGTATAGAAAAAATAACAGTCCTCCTAAATGAAATTTACGACACTGGAAAAATCCCCAAAGATATGTCAAAATCATTTTTCATTGCACTTCCAAAGAAGACAGGAGCTATAGAATGCGAACTCCATCACACAATGGCTTTGATGAGTCATGTAACCAAGATCCTTTTAAGAATAATCATGACGAGGGCAAGGAATAGAATCAAAAGAGAAATAGCAGATGAACAGTGTGGATTTGTGGAAGGGATAGGAACTATTAATGCTATATACATCCTAAGAACTATCATAGAGAAATCAATCGAGTTGAACGAGGATTTTTATTTATGCTTTGTTGATTATACCAAGGCTTTCGATCGGGTAAGACATGAAGAATTGATCAACCAACTAGAAAGACTCAATATTGATGGAAAAGATCTACGAATAATCAGAAATATGTATTGGGAACAAACAGCCGCAATGAGAATAAAAAACGATATAAGCTCATTCCAAAACATCAAAAGAGGTGTCAGACAGGGTTGTGTTTTGTCACCAGATCTGATTTCACTTTACAGCGAAAACATCATGAGACATCTAGAAGAAGACCCTGGATTAAAGGTTGGAGGAAAACTGATAAACAACATTCGATATGCAAATTACACCGTGCTAATTGCAGAAAGTGAAAGGGACCTACAAAACCTTGTGAATATACTAGAAACAGAAAGCAAAGGTAAGGGGTTGGAACGAAACAGCAGGAAGACTGAAGTCATGGTGATCAGTAAAAAACATGAAATCCCCTCTTACAAAATAACAGTCAAATGCACAACCTTGAGACAGGTTGATAAGTTTAAATACCTGGGAACGATAATTTCACCAGACAGCAGATGCATATCAGAAATAGCCAGCTGAATCGGCCAAGCCAAAACAACATTCAAGATGATGAAAAGCATTCTTACCAACAAATGCCTATCAATTAACATCAGGAAGAGAGTTCTTGAATGTTATATAGAACCAATAACTGTTGTACGGTTGTGAGGCGTGGACAGTCAACAAGCAAAGCCAGAACAAGATTGAGGCAGCCAAGATGTGGTTTCTTAGAAGGATGTTGAGAGTTCCATGGACAGCAAAGAAAACAAACGAGACAGTCTTGATGGAGGCAGACATAAGTAGATAATTCATAAGGAAGATTAGGAAAAGACAGGCAACATTATAGGCCATTTTATGAGGAAAGGGGAATTGGAACACCTGGTCACAACAGGAAAGCCGGAGGGAAAGAGAGCACCGGGTAGACCCAGGGAGAAGATGCTAGACGGACTTACAAAGTGGCTGGGGACAAGGAGGGTGGAAGAGATGCTTGAGGCAACAAGAGATAGAGACAGATGGAAGTCTATGATTGCCAACGCCATGCGGCAGGGCACCTGATGATGATGATGAGAAAG
>JAPXFY010000012.1:88188719-88198719 GCA_030674185.1 Monoplex corrugatus | reverse complement strand
TTTTGTTTTCTTGCTTTATTTATTTTGTTTTGCTGTTGTTGTTGTTTTTGTTGTTGTTGTTGTTGTTTTGCATCACCATGATTGGTTTGTTTTATTTTTTATTATATATGTACATGTGTTTAACAGTATCACTGTATATACTATGCCAGGCTGCAAATAACAATACGCACACGTTACAACGATAATGAACACACAACAGAATGCAACAAAGAACAACGCAGTTAATGCAGCACACACTGAAAGACAATGGCAGTAGTCATAGTAGATGGAGCAGTAACAGTAGTAGTAGTTGTTGTTGTGACAGTACTCATCATCATCATCAGGTGCCCTGCCCATGGCGTTGGCGACCATGGACTTCCATCCATCTCTATCGCTCGTTGCCCCCAGCATCTCCCCCACCCTCCTCATCCCCAGCCATTCTGCAAGTCCGTCCAGCATTCTCTCCCTGGGTCTACCTGGTGCTCTCTTTCCCTCCAGCTTTCCTGTTGTGACCAATTGCTCCAAATCCCCCTTCCTCATAAAATGGCCTATAAATGTTGCCTGTCTTTTCCTAATCTTCCTTATGAATTGATCTACTTGTGTCTGCCTCCATCAAGACTGTCTCGCTTGTTTTCTTTGCTGTCCATGAAACTCTCAACATTCTTCTGAGAAACCACATCTCGGCTGCCTCAATCTTGCTCTAGCTTTGCTTGCTGACTGTCCACGCCTCGCATCCGTACAACAGTATTGTAACAGTACTAGCAGTAATAATAGTGGTAGCAGTAGCAGCAACAGCAGCAGTGGCAGCATTAGTAGTAGTAGTAGTAGTAATAGTAATAGTAGTAGCAGCATTAGTAGTAGTATTTAGCAATAGTAGTAGTGGTAGTGGTAGTAATAATAGTGGCTATAGTAATAGTAGTAGTGTTGTAGCAGTAGTAATACAAATAGTAGCAGTAATAATGATAGTAGCAGTAGTAATAATAGTATTTGTAGTAGTAGTAGTAGTAAAATTTGATGATAATGGTAATGATTGTGACTTTGGTTGCGTTTTCAGGAGTTGAAAAAACACCTGAGGATGTTCCTGATGGTGCAAAGGTATGTAGCAGTTGTCTTATTGTAGTTGCTGTTGTTGTTGTTGTTTCTGTGGTGTTGGTGGTGGTGGTGGTGATGGTGGTGGTGGTGGTGGTGGTGGTGGTGGTGGTGATAGTGGTAGTTGTTGTTATTGTTGTTGTTATTGTTAACTTCGTTCATGGATTTAATAAGTTTTTTTGTACATTCTACAGTTCATTCTTTCGGCGTTTTGTGTGTTGTTGTTGTTGTTGTTGTTGTTGTTGTTGTTGTTGTTGTTGTTGTTGAAGCAGAACAGAAACATGGAGTCAGAATGAACATTTGGAGCTGATGGCAGACAGAAATACATGTAGATGCAAAATCGTTGATACTATTGTAGCAGAACTCATTGATTTTGTGTGAAATTCTTGGAGTGACCGGCAACCAGGGGAGGAACGGAAACACGTGAGTGACAGTATCATGCTGATTTTTACACGGGAATTTATCATGTTATTTTTTACACAGGATTTTATGTTACTTTTTACACAGGATCTTATCATGTTATTTTTTACACAGGATCTTATCATGCTACTTTTTACACAGGATCTTATCGTGCTACTTTTTACACAGGATTTTATCATGTTATTTTTTACACAGGATTTTATCGTGCTACTTTTTACACAGGATCTTATCGTGCTACTTTTTACACAGGATTTTATCATGTTATATTTTTTACACAGGATCTTATCGTGCTACTTTTTACACAGGATTTTATCATGTTACTTTTTACACAGGATTCTTATCATGCTACTTTTTACACAGGATCTTATCGTGCTACTTTTTACACAGGATCTTATCGTGCTACTTTTTACACAGGATCTTATCATGCTACTTTTTACACAGGATCTTATCGTGCTACTTTTTACACAGGATCTTATCATGCTACTTTTTACACAGGATCTTATCGTGCTACTTTTTACACAGGATCTTATCGTGTTACTTTTTACACAGGATCTTATCATGCTACTTTTTACACAGGATCTTATCGTGCTACTTTTTACACAGGATTTTATCGTGTTACTTTTTACACAGGATCTTATCGTGTTACTTTTTACACAGGATCTTATCATGTTACTTTTTACACAGGATCTTATCATGTTACTTTTTACACAGGATTTTATCGTGTTACTTTTTACACAGGATTTTATCATGTTACTTTTTACACAGGATTTTATCGTGTTACTTTTTACACAGGATTTTATCATGTTACTTTTTACACAGGATCTTATCATGTTACTTTTTACACAGGATCTTATGTTACTTTTTACACAGGATCTTATCATGTTACTTTTTACACAGGATTTATCATGTTACTTTTTACACAGGATCTTATCATGTTACTTTTTACACAGGATTTTATCATGTTACTTTTTACACAGGATTTTATCATGTTACTTTTTACACAGGATCTTATCATGTTACTTTTTACACAGGATCTTATCATGTTACTTTTTACACAGGATCTTATCGTGCTACTTTTTACACAGGATCTTATCGTGTTACTTTTTACACAGGATCTTATCGTGTACTTTTTACACAGGATCTTATCATGTTACTTTTTACACAGGATCTTATCATGTTACTTTTTACACAGGATCTTATCATGTTACTTTTTACACAGGATCTTATCATGTTACTTTTTACACAGGATCTTATCATGTTACTTTTTACACAGGATCTTATCATGTTACTTTTTACACAGGATCTTATCATGTTACTTTTTACACAGGATCTTATCATGTTACTTTTTACACAGGATCTTATCATGTTACTTTTTACACAGGATCTTATCATGTTACTTTTTACACAGGATCTTATCATGTTACTTTTTACACAGTATCTTATGTTACTTTTTACACAGGATCTTATCTGTTACTTTTTACACAGGATCTATATGTTACTTTTTACACAGGATCTTATCTGTTACTTTTTACACAGGATCTTATCATGTTACTTTTTACACAGGATCTTATCTGTTACTTTTTTACACAGGATCTTATCTGTTACTTTTTACACAGGATCTTTATCGTGTTACTTTTTACACAGGATCTTATCATGTTACTTTTTACACAGGATCTTATCATGTTACTTTTTACACAGGATCTTATCATGTTACTTTTTACACAGGATCTTATCATGTTACTTTTTACACAGGATCTTATCATGTTACTTTTTACACAGGATCTTATCTGTTACTTTTTACACAGGATCTTATCATGTTACTTTTTACACAGGATCTTATCATGTTACTTTTACACAGGATCTTATCATGTACTTTTTACACAGGATCTTATCATGTTACTTTTACACAGGATCTTATGTTACTTTTTACACAGGATTTATCATGTTACTTTTTACACAGGATCTTATCATGTTACTTTTTACACAGGATTTACTTTTTTAGTCATGTTACTTTTTACACAGGATCTTATCGTTTACTTTTTACACAGATATCTTATCGTTTACTTTTTACACAGGATCTTATCATGTTACTTTTTACACAGGATCTATTCATTACTTTACACAGATCTTATTACTTTTTACATACAGGTCTTTACATGTTACTTTTTACACAGGATTATCTGTATTTTACAGGATTTACATGTTATTTTACACAGGATCTTATGTTACTTTTACACAGATTTTCATTTACTTTACACGGATCTTATCATGTTACTTTTTACACAGGATCTTATCGTGTACTTTTTACACAGGATCTTATCGTTTACTTTTTACACAGGATCTTATCGTGTTACTTTTTACACAGGATCTTATGTTACTTTTTACACAGGATCTTATGTTACTTTTTACACAGGATCTTATCATTACTTTTTACACAGGATCTTATCGTGTTACTTTTTACACAGTCTTATCGTTATTTTACAGGTCTTTACTTTTTCACGATCTTATGTTACTTTTTACACAGGATCTTATCATGTTACTTTTTACACAGATCTTATGTTACTTTTTACACAGGATTTTATCATGTTACTTTTTACACAGGATCTTATCATGTTATTTTACACAGGATCTTATTTGTACTTTTTACACAGGATCTTATCATGCTACTTTTTACACAGGATCTTATCATGCTACTTTTTACACAGGATCTTATCGTTACTTTTTACACAGGATCTTATCATGTTACTTTTTACACAGATCTTATCCATGTTACTTTTTACACAGATCTTATGTTACTTTTTACACAGGATCTTATCATGTTACTTTTTACACAGGATCTTATGTTACTTTTTACACAGGATCTTATGTACTTTTTACACAGGATCTTATCATGTTACTTTTTACACGGTCTTATCATGTTACTTTTTACACAGGATCTTATCGTGCTACTTTTTACACGGATCTTATCATGTTACTTTTACACAGGATCTTATCTGTTACTTTTTACACAGGATCTTATCATGCTACTTTTTACAAAGGATCTTATCATGTTACTTTTTACACAGGATCTAATGCTACTTTTTACACAGGATTTATCGTGTACTTTTACACAGGATCTTATCGTGCTACTTTTTACACAGGATCTTATCATGCTACTTTTTACACAGGATCTTATCGTGTTACTTTTTACACAGGATCTTATCATGCTACTTTTTACACAGATCTTATCATGTTACTTTTTACACAGGATCTATCATGCTACTTTTTACACAGGATTTTATCATGTTACTTTTTACACAGGATCTTATCATGTACTTTTTACACAGGATCTTATCATGTTACTTTTTACACAGGATCTTATCATGCTACTTTTTACACAGGATTTTATCATGTTACTTTTTACACAGGACTTATCATGCTACTTTTTACACAGGATTTTACTTTAATTTTTTACATCATTGATCTTATGTTACTTTTTACACAGGATCTTATGTTACTTTTTACACAGGATCTTATCATGTTACTTTTTACACAGGATCTTATGTTACTTTTTACACAGGATCTTATGTTACTTTTTACACAGGATCTTATCATGTTACTTTTTACACAGGATCTTATCATGTTACTTTTTACACAGGATCTTATCATCTTAATTTTTACACAGGATCTTATGTTACTTTTTACACAGGATCTTTATGTTACTTTTTACACAGGATCTTATCGTGTTACTTTTTACACAGGATCTTATCGTGTTACTTTTTACACAGGATTTTATGTTACTTTTTACACAGGATCTTATCATGTTACTTTTTACACAGGATTTTATCATGTTACTTTTTACACAGTATCTTATGTTACTTTTTTACACAGGATCTTATCGTGTTACTTTTTACACAGGATCTTATGTTACTTTTTACACAGGATCTTATCGTGTTACTTTTTACACAGGATTTTATCATGTTACTTTTTACACAGGATCTTATGCTATTTTTTACACAGGATCTTATCATGTTACTTTTTACACAGGATTTTATCGTGTTACTTTTTACACAGGATCTTATCATGTTACTTTTTACACAGGATCTTATCATGTTACTTTTTACACAGGATCTTATCATGTTACTTTTTACACAGGATCTTATCATGTTACTTTTTACACAGGATCTTATCATGTTACTTTTTACACAGGATCTTATGTTACTTTTTACACAGGATCTTATCATGTTACTTTTTACACAGGATCTTATCATGTTACTTTTCACATAGAATTTATGTTACTTTTTACACAGGATCTTATGTTGCTTTTTACTCAGGATCTTATGTTACTTTTTACACAGGATCTTATGTTACTTTTTACACAGGATCTTATCGTGTTACTTTTTACAAAGGATCTTATCATGTTACTTTTTGCAAAGGATCTTATGTTACGTTTTACAAAAGATCCTGTCATGTTACCTTTTACAAAGGATCTGATCATGTTACTTTTTACACAGAATCAAAGGGTAAGACTGGCCACAGAACTCTTGGTACGCTAGCGGCAATTGAGAGTAGGTGAAGGCAAAAGCTACAGAGCACAGACTTACCGTAATTAATCATCATCATCATGTGCCCTGCCGCATGGCGTTGGCGATCATGGTCCTCCATACGAATCTATATCCCTTATCGCTGCAAGTACATCTCCCACCCTGTTCGTCTTCATCAACTGCGCAAGTTCGCCCAATATTTTCTCCCTAGATGTACCTGGTTCTCTTTTTCCCTGCAGCTTTCGTGTTGTGACCAGGTGCTCTAACTTCACTTGCCTTATAAAATGTCTCAATATTGTCGCTTGTCTTTTCCTAATCTTCTTCATTAATGTTCTGTTTGTGTCTGCCTCCATCAAGACTGTCTCCTTTGTTTTCTTTGCTGTCCATGGAACTCTCAACATTCTTTTTTAGAAACCACATTTCAGCTGTCTCAATCTTGTTCCGGCTTTGCTTGTTGACTGTCCACGCCTCACAGCCGTATAACAGTATCGGTTCTGTATAACATTCATGAAGAACTCTCTTCCAGATGTTGATTGATAGGTATTTGTTGATAAGAATGCTTTTCGTTTTTTGAATGCTGTTTTAGCCTGGCTGATTATGCTGGCTATTTCTAGTGTGCATCTGCCGTGTGGTGAATGACTGTTTCAGATATTTTAAAGTTATCGACCAGTCTCAAAGTTGTGCCATTTGCTGTTGGTTTTTTTGGTTGTTTGTTTGTTTGCTTGTTTGTTTGTTTGTTTGTTTGTTGTTTTGTGTGTGTGTGTGTGTGTGTGTGTGTGTGTGTGTGTTTGTGTGTGTGTGTGTGTGTGTGTGTGTGTGTATGTGTGTGTTGTTCTTGATTGTTGTTGTTGGGTTGTTTTGTATGAGTGGATTTTTCTTGTTTTTCTCTGATTACCATGATTTCTGTCTTTTTGCTATTTAGATAAAAACAAAGTATGACTGCTGGATCTTCAGGGTAAAACACAAAACATTAAAAAGTACCTTGTTTTATAAAAGATCCTTTGAAGCATAAAAACCCGACGTTTCGAACCCAGGCCTTTTTCCAAGTGAAAGAGAAGCAGAAAATTAACAAATGACGTGGAAAATAAAAATGACGTGAAAAATAAAAATGACGTGGAAAATAAAAATGACGCGGAAAATAAAGATGACGTGGAAAATGAAAATGACAGAGCAGTACTGGTGGGGGGTGGGGTGGGGAGAAGAGGGCCCGGGCACCTCTACACGTCGGCAGTTCTGGTGTTCAGGACCGCCGGCTGGACTGTTCCCAGTCGGTGGATGATGCAGTCTCCATGTATTTCCTATATCGTCGGTTTCTGGTGTTTTGCCACACTGCTGAAAATCTGTGCATGGAGGTAGCTGTGTCATTTTTATTTTCCACGTCATTTTTATTTTCCACGTCATTTTTTTTTTTTATTTTCCACGTCATTTTTATATTTTCCACGTCATTTTTATTTTCCACGTCATTTTTATTTTTCGTTTTTTCTTTGCTATTTAGCTCCGGCTTTTTATTTCTGCTTTCTATTTCTGTTACATTCACAAGATTTTGTAGGTCTTTTTTTCATTTTCTGCAATCAGAACGGTGTCATTTGTGTGACGAAGATAATGATAAATACAGGACGAAATAAAAGAAGTGACAAGTTGAGATGTTTGATCGTCTATTGTATTTTTTCTCCCCAAGCTGTCCCTGTCACGGGCGTCCAGTGTGAGCAGCCACAAGAAGGTCATGAAGAGTCCTACCGGTTCTGAGATCAGCTCCTCTTCATCCTCCCTCACCTCAGAGCAAGGAATGGGCAAGGTGGAGGGTGAGGGAGAGCCTGAGATCAACGAGGTGGAGGTGGTCTACAAGAAGGAACCAGACGACTGTCTCTGTAAGGTACGTCTCTTCTCCAGTGTATGGGTCTTCTCCAGTGTACGTCTCTTCTCGTGTGTACATCTTTTCTCGTGTGTACGTGTCATCATCATCATCAGGTGCCCTGCCGCATGGCGCTGGCGATCATGAACTTCCATCTGTCTCTATCTCTCGTTGCCCCTAGCATCTCCCCCACCCTCCTCGTCACCAGCCACTCTGCAAGTCCGTCCAGCATTTTCTCCCGGGGTCTACCTGGTGCTCTCTTTCCAACCAGCTTTCCCATTGTGACCAGGTGCTCCAAATCCCCCTTCCTCATAAAATGGCGTATAAATGTTGCCTGTCTTTTCCTGATCTTCCTTACGAGTGATCTACTTGAGTCTGCCTCCATCAAGACTGTCTCGTTTGTTTTCTTTGCTGTCCATGGAACTCTCAACATCCTTCTTAGAAACCACATCTCGGCTGCCTCAATCTAGTTCTGGCTTTGCTTGTCGACTGTCCACGCCTCACAATCATACATATGTATTGGTTCTACATAACATTCAAGAACTCTCTTCCTGATGTTAATTGATAGGCATTTGTTGGTAAGAATGCTTGTCATCTTCTTGAATGCTGTTTTGGCTTGGCCGATTCTTCCGGCTATTTCTGATGTGCATCTGCCGTCTGATGAAATAATCGTTCCCAGGTATTTAAATTTATCAACCTGTGTCAAGGTTGTGCCATTTGCTGTTATTTTGCATGAGGGGATTTCATGTTTTTTACTGATCACCACGACTTCAGTCTTCCTGCTGTTTAGTTCTAGTCCCTTACCTTTGCTTTCTATTTCTATTATATTCACAAGGTTTTGTAGGTCCCTTTCATTTTCTGCAGTTAGCACGGTGTCATCTGCGTATCGAATGTTGTTTATCATTTTCCCTCCAACCTTTAATCCAGGGTCTTCTTCTAGGTTTCTCGTGATGTTTTCGCTGTAAAGTGAAAACAGATCTGGTGACAAAACACAACCCTGTCTGACTCCTCTTTTGATGTTTTGGAATGAGCTTATATCGTTTTTTATTCTCATTGCAGCTGTTTGTTTCCAATACATATTTCTGATTATTCGTAGATCTTTTCCATCAACATTGAGTCTCTCTAGTTGGTTGATCAATTCATCATGTCGTACCCGATCGAAAGCCTTGGTGTAGTCAACAAAGCGTAAATACAAATCCTTATTCATCTCAATTGACCTCTCTATGATAGTTACACGTGTATGTTATTAAATTCACCAGATTTGACAGTTACACGTGTGAGTTATTTAATTCACCAGATTTGACAGTTACACGTGTGTGTTATCAAATTCACCAGATTTATATGATGCGACCACTGATAATAGTTATACGTGTGCGTTGTGTTATTCATCAGATTTGCATGATTCAACCACTGATAATCGTGTGTTGTTGAGTTCACCAGATTTGCATACAAGCACTGATTATAGTATGTTATATAATTCACCAGATTTGCATACAAGCTCTGATTGTAGTATGTTATATAATTCACCAGATTTGCATACAAGCACTGATTGTAGTATGTTATATAATTCACCAGATTTGCATACAAGCACTGATTGTAGTATGTTATATAATTCACCAGATTTGCATACAAGCACTGATTATAGTATGTTATATAATTCACCAGATTTGCATACAAGCACTGATTATAGTATGTTATATAATTCACCAGATTTGCATACAAGCACTGATTGTAGTATGTTATATAATTCACCAGATTTGCATACAAGCACTGATTGTAGTATGTTATATAATTCACCAGATTTGCATACAAGCACTGATTGTAGTATGTTATATAATTCACCAGATTTGCATACAAGCACTGATTATAGTATGTTATATAATTCACCAGATTTGCATACAAGCACTGATTGTAGTATGTTATATAATTCACCAGATTTGCATACAAGCACTGATTGTAGTATGTTATATAATTCACCAGATTTGCATACAAGCACTGATTATAGTATGTTATATAATTCACCAGATTTGCATACAAGCACTGATTATAGTATGTTATATAATTCACCAGATTTGCATACAAGCACTGATTATAGTATGTTATATAATTCACCAGATTTGCATACAAGCACTGATTG
>JAPXFY010000012.1:88183719-88186219 GCA_030674185.1 Monoplex corrugatus | reverse complement strand
TACTTAGTTTTATTTTCATTTTTAGTGTTGTGTATGGTTTGAAACGGTTGTAGCCCTGATATGGCTCTACGCAGTCGGCTGGGCTGTAAACAAAAATGACAATAGCAATAGGCCCCACCCAGCTCGTACTCGTACCCAGAGCTGAGCGTGCTATGGAATCGTTGTAGAAATTGGAACCACACGGTCCAGTCTCATGCACATCATGGATGTGTCAATGAGTGTGTTGCTCAAATTTCCTGACCAAAACTGCATGTGCGTATTTCTCGGACCTGACTCCAGTATAATGTTATGAAAGGAAACGTCGAGTGCGACCCGGTCACGTGGTATCAATCCGAAACAGAACTCTCCGGCAAATCTCCATCATCCCGCATCATAGCATTGTGGAAACTGCTTATGTGGCAGGGTACATGATGATGATGATGGTGATGATGATGATGATGATGATGATGATGATGACGACGACGACGACGATGATGATGATGATGACGATGATGATGATGACGATGATGATGATTATGTTGATGATGACGATAATGCTGCTTATGATGATGATGACGATGATGCTGATGTTGATGATGATTATGTTGATGATGACGATGATGACGACGACGACGATGATGATGATAATGATGACGACGACGACGACGATGATGATGACGACGACGACGATGCTGTTGATGATGATGATGATGATGGTAATGATGATGATGATGATGATGATGATGATGATGATGATGATGATGATGATGACGACGACGATCATGATGATGATGACGACGATGATGATGATGACGACGACGACGATGATGCTGACGACGACAACGACGATGATGATGATGATGACGATGATGATGATGACGATGATGTTGATGATGATGATGATGGTGATGATGATAACGATGACGATGATGATGATGACGACGACGATGATGCTGACGACGACGACGACGATGATGATGATGATGATGATGTTGATGATGTTGATGATAATGGTGATGTTGATGATGATGATGTTGATGCTGCTGCTGCTGCTGATGATGATGATGATGATGATGATGCTGCTGCTGCTGCTGATGATGATGATGGTGATGACGATGATGCTGATGATGACGATGCTGATATTGATGATGATGACGACGACGACACACGGATTGCATGGTTTTGTCCATGTTCAGGCCTTTGAGGATGCCTATCTGGAAGATCGCCCCAGGTTGAAGGAGGTGTTGGAGTACCTGGACTACTGCTTCACAGGGATCTTCATCATGGAGATGGTCATCAAATGGCTGGCCTTTGGCTACAAATCTTACTTCAGTGATGCCTGGTGCTGGCTGGACTTCATCATTGTCGCTGTGAGTTTTGACATCTTGACCCTTTCGCTCCCTCACCCTATCCACCAGTTTCTTCGAAACACAAACTTAAGGCCAGCTTGTAAGGTGATTTTTCTTAATTTTTTTGTGTTTTTTCAATATTTGGCATAATACTACTTTATTATGTATATTTCCAATATTTAGCACCAAAAAGACAAAATAAAGGTGATAAAATTATTCTTTTGCAAGTTTTCTAACCTATATGCAATGTTCGTTTACAAAATTATCACCTCATTAAATAGCAACAACAAAAATGAAATGCAAAGCCTGAAGTGAAGGCTGCAAGGTGGAAAAGAACTTTTGAAGCTGCTGAGTTAGTAGAAGAAACAGGAATTCTATTTGGCAGGTGCCCTTGAATAGCCTTGGTGAATTATGCATGCTAAAGTCAAATTTAACTTATTTTTGCTTGTTTTTAAACTTTAAATGCTGTTTTCTGGGTTGCAGCGTTTTCGGACAGTGTAGCTACTAATGTCAGCATAAAATACACAATTTTGATCAGAATGACTTGAAATTTTGTGCACAGACTCAGGACATGTTTGGCTTTAAAATGGACTATTATTAAAGGTGTCTGATATGTGGAAAGAGTGTTGACAGATGTTTCACTTTTCATGTTATTCACATTTGCACTGTGGTCCTATGAAATGAGATAGACTTGATTTTAGTCTGTTCTGTGCATCTGTTTGTGCTCAATGACTGCGCAAAGTTTTAAGTCATAGGATTAAAAACTGAAAAAATTAGGGTGACATTGGATAAGACACCTATTTCGCGACAGCGCTTACTGTTATCCAATATGAATATTTTCTAAAAAATACTTAGGTACATGTTACAAGTTTTTAGTTCTTTGCATCTAAACGTGTGATAATCAAATTATTACATAACCAAAAATCAACAAAATCAGTGTACATTTAGAATTTAAAGACTTAAAAGCAAAATGAAGAAAAATCGCTGAAAATCACCTTACAAGCTGGCCTTAACCCTTTCTGTCTCACACCCTATCCACCAGCTTCCTGCAGGAAATACTGGTCTTAACCCTTTCTGTCTTACACCCTATCCACCAGCTTCCTGCAGGAAGTACTGGTCTTAACCCTTTCTGTCCCACACCCTATCCACCAGCTTCCTGCAGGAAGTACTGG
>JAPXFY010000012.1:88173719-88178719 GCA_030674185.1 Monoplex corrugatus | reverse complement strand
TTTAATGACTGCTTTTGTTTTTAATCTCTTTGCGGAAGGGATGAAGTCAACAACAGGTATCTCCTTAGATATGTGCGCCAGATGCTGATACGTGATGAGATTCTTCTTTTTTTCCTGTTGAAGTAGGGTATTTTGAACATTATCCTATTTCCAACTGTGACGTTACTAAAAAAAAAAAGCTGCCTACCTCTCCCTGCACAACTTCAGTCCTGTTCAAGCGCATACAGTAAATAGACTGTGCTACAAAGCCTCAATACGCACCCGATTACTTCAAGCTACTTGAGTCTATGTTCCTCCTACCTCCGCTCTGCTCGTCTTGACTTTTCGCTTTCACGCACTAAGCTCAATACTGGTCACGAGTTCTTGTTCTGTCACTCACTGACATTCTCTCAGTCGTCACACCTACTTTGTCTCTCAAGTCGCTTCAAATCACTTCTCCTCCGTAAAATCCTACTCATCAACCCCCCCCCCCATCTGCACTGTCCGCGGAGGATATGGTTATATATATAATTATTGCTAGTATATAATTCCATTGTTATTCTTGCTTATGTTTTTTCTTCTCCATTTCATCGTTGGTGTGTGGTTGTGTTGTGTGTGCGTGCGTGTGTGCTGGTGCGTGTGTGCTTGCTGTGGTCGCTTCACGTTAGATTGATTTTCAGATTTTGCGCATATAAATGTATTATTATATTAAAGTCGTACGTAATTTCTGTTAAATTTGATAATAGGGTACATGTATTAAGTGCCTTTTTTTTTTTTTAGATATGCGGAAACAATTTTAGCTAATTTAGACCAGTTTTTATGTTTTAGTGTTCTTAGTTATGTTTAAATGTGTACTGCGATTTGTTTTTTTAAGTCTCCTTTTGCGGTAAAATGGATGGAATGGTCAACAACAGGGGTATCTCCTTAGATTATGTGCGCCAATGCATTGATACGTGTACTGAAGATTCTTTTCTTTTTTTCCCTGTTGAAGTATGGTGTATGTTTTGAAACGATTATATCCCTGATATTTCCAAACAATGCTGCACGCCTTGTACTCAAAAAGAAAAAAGCTGACCACATACCTCCTCTCCTGGCACAACTTCACTGGCTCCCTGTATCAAAGCGCATACAGTACAAACTAGACACCATGTGCTACAAAAGCCTCAATAACGCAGCCCCCGATTACCTGTCAAGCCTACTTGAGATCTATGTTCCCTCACGTACCCTCCGCTCTGCCTCCGATCCTCTGACTTTTCGCTTTCCACGCACTAAGCTCAATACCTATGGTCCACGAGCCTTCTCTGTTTCTGGTCCACTCTCCTGGAACAAACTTCCTCTCTCAGTCCGTCAGCAACCTACTTTTGTCTCCTTCAAGTCCGCTGTCAAAACTCACCTTTTCTCCTCTGCATAAAACCCTGACCTCACTCAGCCCCCTCTGCAGCCTGTCTCCACTCGGAGGGGAATCACATTGTAATATATAATTGTATATAATATGCCCTCTATAATTTTCCATTGCTTTTATTCTTTCTCCCCATTTATAGCCATGCGTGTGTGTGTGTGTGTGTGTGTGTGTGTGTGTGTGTGTGTGTGTGTGTGTGTGTGTGTGTGGTGTGTGTGTGTGTGTGTGTGTGTGTGTGTGTGTGTGTGTGTGTGTGTGTGTGTGTGTGTGTGTGGTGTGTGTGTGTGTGTGTGTGTGTGTTGTGTGTGTGTGCGGTGGTTGTCGCTGGCTGTGTCGTTGAGTGTGGTGTGTGTAGTTGTGAAGTGTATGTGTGTACCTGCTTGTTCGTGTGTCGTGTGTGATGTCACATGTGTGTGTCGTGTATGCGCCGTGTCGGGTGTGTGTGTGTTGTGTGTGTGGTGGTGGTGTGGTCGTGGTGTTTGCGTGTGTTGGTGTGGTGTGTGTGTGTGTGTGTGTGTGGGGTGTGTTGCGCGTGCGGTTTGTTGGTGTGTGTGTTTGTTGTGTGTTGTGTGTGTGTGCGTGGTTGTGTTGGGTCGGGTTGGTGGTGGTGTGTGTGTGTGTCGTGTGGTGTGGTTGTGTGTGCGGGTGTGTGTGCGTGTGGGTGTTGTGTGTGTGTGTGTGGTGTGTGTGTGTGGTGTGTGTGTGGTGTGTGTGTTTGTGTACGACAGTAAGCTCTGTCGACCAACGCTTGCAATCATGATGTCACTCCAGTAACTTGACACTGATAATGCTACTGCCTATTCATGTACGTTATCATTCACCATTACGCTTGCACGCACACAACGACGCACACATACACGCACACACCCACGTGCGCACGCGCACGCACGGACGCATACACACTCGCACGCACTCATGCACGCACGCACGCGCACACACACACACACACACACACACACACACACACACACACACACACACATGAATGCATGCGTACGCGTAAGTACATAGATACACACGCACAAACGTGCGGGCATAGTCACACTGGCTCACACACACACACACACACACACACACACACACACACACACACACACACACACACACACACACACACACACACACACACACACACATATATATATATATATGTACGCATACACACACATACACACACACTCACACACACTCACTCACTCACACACACACACATACACACAGACACTCAAATGCACACTCAAACGTATACATACGCGTGCACACACACACACGCACGCACATGTACACGTATATGTATACATGTATATATCTATGTATCTATGTATCTACCTATATATATATATATATATATATGTACACACACACAAACACACACAAATCATGCACACCACTATCACCACTATCGGTAACAACGAAAGCGATAGCAAAATATAAACATGTTGTTGTTGTTGCTGTTGTTGTTTTTGTTCTTGTTTGGGTGGGGTTTTTGTTGTGTTTTTTGTGGTTGTTGTTGTTGTTTTTGTTTCGTTGTTGTTGTTGGGGTTGTTGTTGTTGTTGATTTTTTTTTGGGGGGGGTGTTACCAAAAGTTTGCGAATTCAATTCATTATATCCAGATCACAGTATGGATAGCTGCTCACACATTTACGTGTGTACTCTGAGTGTTCATGTGTTCCCACCTGAATTTTTTTTTTTTTTTTTTTTTTTTTTTTGTCAAAGCCCCGTTAATTACCTACATCAAAGGAAGTTGTGAAACGTTGCGGACGTGAAATAGTAGTAATAGTGATTTTTTTAATCGTTTGCAGGCAACGTACAAAGGGTGGATTGATATTATGAACGATGCTATCGACGCCAGAGGTGTAAGTCATTTTTTTCTGAACAACGTTGTTTGTGTCACTCTCGTCTTGTTGCTGTTGTGCAATTGACGAAGGGATGGTGTCGGGGTGGGGGTCCGATTCTTAAGTTGGGCCAGAGTTTTGAAGTGGTGGCGTTAGCACTGTTGGTTAGAATGCTGTATAGTGGAAAGGGACCTACAAAACCTTGTGAATATACTAGAAATAGAAAGCAAAGGTAAGGGGCTGGAACTAAACAGCAGGAAGACTGAAGTCATGGTGATCAGTAAAAAACATGAAATCCCTTCATGCAAAATAACAACAAATGGCACAACCTTGACACAGGTTGATAAATTCAAATACCTTGGAACGATCATTTCATCAGACGGCAGATGCACATCAGAAATAGCCGGCAGAATCGGCCAAGCCAAAACAGCATTCAAGAAGAGGACAAGCATACTTACCAACAAATGCCTATCAATTAACATCAGGAAGAGAGTTCTTGAATGTTATATAGAACCAATACTGTTGTACGGATGCGAGGCGTGGACAGTCAACAAAGCCAGAACAAGATTGAGGCAGCCGAGATGTGGTTTCTAAGAAGAATGTTGAGTTCCATGGACAGCAAAGAAAACAAACGTGACAGTCTTGATGGAGGCAGACACAAGTAGATTACTCATAAGGAAGATTAGGAAAAGACAGACAACATTTATAGGCCATTTTATGAGGAAGGGGGATTTGGAGCACTTGGTCACAACGGGAAAGCTGGAGGGAAAGAGAGCACCGGGTAGACCCAGGGAGAAAATGCTGGACGGACTTGCAGAGTGGCTGGGGATGAGGAGGGTGGGGGAGATGTTGGGGGCAACGAGAGATAGAGGTAGATGGAAGTCCATGATCGCCAACGCCATGTGGCAGGGCACCTGATGATGATGATGATGATAGTGGATTTGACTCTCCGGTTGGCCCTAGTGGCCTACAGCGGGTTGCCTGGATCCTGTAATACAGCCATAGACTCGAGCTGACAGGTATCGAATTTAATCCCAGCTCTCCCCCCGTGGGGATGGCAGGGGCTCTTTCAGTATAAATAGTATCCCCCACCTTCTGGAAATTCTGTGCTTGAAATTTTCCTCTTTTCTGTCACACTCTTTGTTTCTTTCTTCCTCCTTTGCTTTCTGTCATTTCTTCCTATCATTTTCAGCCTTGCTGGTCCGTTCACACGTATGTGTTCGATAATGTCTTACGTACTTTCATTTAGGACTGATAATTGGGTACATGTATTGAGTGCATTTTGGGTTTCAGGGAAATGAGACCAGCGGAAGCAATTGTAGGTAATTTAGGCCCGTTTTTAAATGTGACCTCCCATCACGAAATCTTAACTCGCAGTCAGTCAACAGCACTAGGAGCTGAAAAGGTGACTGATGGTCTGTCTGGGGTGTTTTGATTTTTTCTCAAAATGGATTTCTGTAGACTATAATCTATCCCCCACAATTTTTTTTCTTGAAAAAATATTATTAATCAATTTAAATCGGACTGATCGCAGCAGAAAGAACGCAATTTCCTACCAAAAGTACCTATTTTTGTCTCTCATTATGAACCGTAGCCTGTACAGTACCCGCACATGTAATATACTGACGGAAAGCTCTTTGGTGCACCTTTCAGATAATGACAGCGAAAGTTAGAAACAAACTGGATCAAAGCCACCAAATAAAGAAATTCAAGGAAAATGTGTTGGAGAGCACACAAAAACTTTAGAGGCCATTTTCTCAAAATGGCCGTCATACAACTTTATGGC
>JAPXFY010000012.1:88166219-88168719 GCA_030674185.1 Monoplex corrugatus | reverse complement strand
GTATAGTGGTGTAAGTGATGTGAAGGTGTAAGTGTGTGTACAGTATGATAGGTGTAGTGTGTGTTGTTGTGTGGTGTAGTTTGTGTTTATGTATGGTATGTGTAAGTAGTAGTGTGTTGTGTACGTGTATGTAAGGGTATTTGTGAGGTTATGTGGTAAGTTTGTACAGTGTATTGATAGGTTAGTTGTGTGTACGTGATGTTATGTAAGTTGTGTGAAGTGTATGTGTGTGTAAGTGATATAGTTAGTGTGGTACGTGATGTGTAGGTGTAAGTTTGGTAGTGTATGTGTGTGATGTTGACGTGTATGTGTAGTGTAGTTGTGTACGGATGTGATAGGTGTAGTGTTGTACAGTGTTGTGATAGTAAGTTGTGTGTAGTGGTGATAGGTTAGTTGGTCAGTATGGAAGTGTAGTGTGTAAGTGTTGTGATAGAGTAGTTGTGTGTCATGATTGTAGTGTGTAAGTGGGTAAGGTATGTGTGGTGTAAGTTGGGTATAGAAAGGTAGTGTAAGTGTAGTAGTGTGTACGGTAGTGAAGTGTGTTGGGTAGTGGTGTTGTGTAGAGTTGTACGTTATGTGATAGGTTATTTTAGTTAGTAAGTTGTTAAGTGTGTTGGTGTAGTTGTAGTTATGATGTGTGTGGTCGTGATGAGGTGTGTTGTGTGTACAGTGTATGTGTATGTGTCTGTATGTAGGGTATTGGTGCATGTTGTATAGGTGTAGTTGTACTTATTATGTATATGTATGTGTTGTAGTGATGTGTATGTAGATAGGTGATTTGGTAAGGATGTGAAGTGTAGTTGTGGTATGAGTGAGGAGTGGTGTAGTGTATGATTGTAGTTTGTGTACATGTATTATAGGTGTATTGTGTGTAAGTGTGTGTTGGTGTGATGGTGTTGTGTGATTGTATGTTGTGTAGAGGTAAGTTGTGTGTACAGTGTATGTGATGTTGTAAGTTTGTGTATGAGGTATGTAATTGTGTGTAATGTTGTGATAGGTTTGTATTAAGTGTATGGTGTAAGTGTATGTGATAATGTATTGTGTACAGGTTGTGAATGTAAGTGTGTGTGTTTGTATGGTGTAAGTGTGTGTAAGGTGTGTGTAGTTGTGTTGTGTAGGTTGTATGGTGTATTTGTGTCAGGTATGTGTGGTGTATTGTGTGAGTGTATGTGATAGTGTAGTGTGTTACGTGTATGTGTAGGTGTATTGTGTGTACAGTTATGTGATAGTGTAGTTGTGGACTTGTATGTGTTAAGTTGTGTGTACATGTATGTAGTGTTAAGTGTATGTGTAGTGTGTATGTGATAGATAGTGTAGTGTGTAGTGTATGTGTGTGTTGTGTGTACGTTATGTGTATGTGTTGGTGTACAGTGTATGTGATAGGTGTAAGTTGTGTGTAGTGTATGTGTGTGTAAGTTGTGTGTACAGTGTATGTGTAGTGTGTTGTTGTAGTGTGTTTTGGTACAGTGTATGTGAGGTGTAGTGTGTGTATGGTGTATTGTGTAAGTTTTGTAGTGTGTATGGTGTAAGTTGTGTAAGTGTATGTGTGTAAGTTTTGTATGTATTTGTGTGTGTATGTGATGTAGTGTGTGTTGTGTATGTGTGTGTAAGTTGTGTGTACAGTGTTTGTAGTGTGTTTGTGTTGTGATGTGGTAGTGTTAAGTGTTGATAGGTGTAGTTTGTGTAGTTGTATGTGTAAGTGTGTGTGTGTGTAGTAGTGTGTGTGTGTATGTGTAGTGTAGTTGTAGTGTGTATGTATGTGATAGGTGTAATTTGTGTAGTTAGTGAGAGTTGTAGTGTGTGTAGTGTTGATTGTAGTTGTGTATGTTGTGTAGTGTGTATGTTGTTGTAAGTTGTGAATAGTGTATAGTTGTGTGTACAGTGTATGTGATAGGTGTATTGTGTGTACAGTGTATGTGATAGGTGTAAGTTGTGTGTACAGTGTATGTGATAGGTGTATTGTGTGTAAGTGTATGTGATAGTGTAAGTGTTGTTACAGTTATGTGTGTGTGTGTGTAAGTTGTGTGAGTGTTGTTAGGTTGTATGTGTGTACAGTGTATGTGTAGTAATTGGTGTAGTGAGTATGGTGTAGTGTGTAAGTGTTGTGATGGTAGTGTGTGTAAGTGTTGTGATGTGTGGTAAGTTGTGTTAGTGTATGTGTAATGTATGTGTTGTGTAAGTTGTGTTAGTGATGTGTAAGTTGTGTGTACGTGTATGTTGTGTAGTTGTGTTACAGTTATGTGATAGGTGTACATGTATGTGATAGTGTAAGTTGTGTGTACAGTGTATGTGAGTGTAGTTGTGTGTATTATGTGTAGTGTTGTATGTTGTTGTGTAAGTGTGTGAAGTGTAGTGTGTGTACAGGTATGTAAGTGTAGTTGTGTGTAAGTGTATGTGATAGAGTGTAGTTGTGTGTACGTGTATGTGATAGTGTAGTGTGTGTACAGTGTATGTGATAGAGTGTAAGTTGTGTGTACATGTATGTGATAGTGTTAAGTTG
>JAPXFY010000012.1:88151219-88161219 GCA_030674185.1 Monoplex corrugatus | reverse complement strand
TCGTCGTCGTCGTCGTCAATACTATTACTATTTTTTTCATTGTTGTTATTATTATTCATATTCTGATTGTTATTATCATCATCGTCGTCATCATCATCATTGTCATCATCCTCATCCTCATCATCTTGATTATCATCATCATCATCATCATTACTATCATTATCATTATTATTATTACTATTTTTATAATTATTGTTGTTGTTGTTATATTTATTATTACTTTTGTTATTATTATTATTGTCATTATCGTCATCATCATCATCATCATTATTACTATCATTATCATTATTATTACTAACATTATAGTTATTGTTGTTGTTGTTATATTTATTATTACTTTTGTTATTATATTATTGTCATTATCATCATCATTATTATTATTATCATTACTATTATCATCATCGTCATTATTTTGAATCAAGGTGATGGCTTTAAGCAAAACAAGAAACTAGAAACACATGAAAATAAAAGGAGAACGCCTGTCTAATTGACAAAACGAGGCAGGTGTACCTTTTGGGTCAAATGGGCTTTCTGTTCATTGAAGGGCCTTCGAACCACGACACAAAAATAATTTATCTGAATTTAGGACAGGGAAAACAAATCAGAAAACTTTCCTGATAGTCGACTTCAGTTTGCTGAGCTAAATATGAGATAACTTGAATTTTTGTTTAACCCTTTGACCCCTGCACCCTATCCACCAACTGCAAAAACTTAACCCTTTAATTCCCTCACCATATCCACCAGCTTCCCGCAGGAAGCTGGTGGATAGGGTGAATGAGTTAAAGGGTTAAGTTTTTGCATTGCATGAAGTTAGTGGATAGGGTGAATAATTAAAGGGTTAAGTTTTTGCTTTGCAGGAAGCTGGTGGATAGGGTGAGAGAATTAAAGGGTTAAGTTTTTGCCTTACCAGTATTGTTGACAATACAGGATGCTAGTAGACAGGGTGCGGGAGTTCAAAGGGTTAACAAGCCTAAATCCAGTGGATTTCTTTCTTTGCTGTCATTTGTGTTACTCTTGACGAAGCCTAGCAGGTCCTTAATGTACGCCTGTCTCGTTTCGTTAGTCAAATGTGACCTCCCACCACGAAATCAGTCTTAACTCGCAGTCAGTCCAACAGCACTAGGAGCTGAAAAGGTGACTGAGGGTCTATCTGGGGTGTTTTGACTTTTTCTCAAAATTGATTTCTGTAGACTATAATCTATCCCCCACAGAAATTTTTTTCTTGAAAAAATATTATTAATCAATTTAAAATGGTATTTTAATGCACTGATCGCTGCAGAAAGAACGCAATTTCCTACCAAAAGTACCTACTTTTGTCTCTTATTACAAACCGTAACCTGTACAGTACCCGCACATGTAATATACTGACGGAAAGCTCTTTGGTGCACCTTTCAGATAATGACAGCGAAAATTAGAAACAAACTGGGTCAAAGCCACTAAAGAAAGAAATTTAAGGAAAATGTGTAGGAGAGCACACAAAAACTTTCGAAGCGTTTTCTCAAAATGGCCGTCATACAACTGAATGACTTTAAACATACATAACTTCTACATTTTTTTTAGTACAAGCTTTATTCAAGTACCAAAATAATCAGCAAAATGTACACTTTCCGGTGATATGTATATCTCAAAATACCCAAAATGCGAGTTAAGACTGATTTCGTGGTGGGAGGTCACAAATATGTATTGCGTTCTCATACTTCTTTCATGTATTTCTGATGATTGTTATTTGTTTTATACTTGGTTGTGTCCAAGTACGGTGTTACTTTCAGATATTTACAACTACGAGTGTTATTTTTGACTATTGAATATTTTAACCCTTTTGCATTTTGAGAACACTTTGTTCCAGCAGACCGCATTAGCACTGACACATTTTTCTTTAGCAAGGATGTTTCACTTTGTTTTTGACTTACTGCAACTTTTGAGCGAAGCACGTCCATTTTTCACTGTCCTTGTCCTTGTCATTATTAGCAGGATTATCGTCGTCGTCGTCGTCGTCGTATCGTCGCCATCGTCATTAACGTCATCATCATCTTCACCGTCATTTAATTATAATTAATGTCAGGGTCTTACCACCATTATGATCATTGTCTATTTCTGTCTGTTTCTGTGTGTGTGTGTGTGTCTTCTGTCTCTGTCTGTCTGTCTCTGTCTCTCTCTGTCTTTCTCTCTTTCTGATTCTCTCTCTTTCTGTTTTTTCTCTCTCTCTCTTTTTTTTTCTCTTTCTCTCTGTCTCTGTCTCTCTCTTTCTCTTTCTCTGTCTCTCTGTCTCTCTCTCTTTCTTTCCCTCTCTTGTTCTCTCTCTCTCTCTCACTTTCTTTCTCTCTCTCTTTCTCTCTCTCTCTCTTTTTCTCTCTGTCTCTGTCTCTCTTTTCTCTCTCTCTCTGTCTCTCTCTCTCTTTCTTTCTCTCCCTCTCTCGTTCTCTCTCTCTCTCTCTCTCTGTCTTTCTCTCTCTCTCTCTCTCCTCTCTCTCTCTCTCTTCTGTCTCTCCCTCTCTCTCTCTCGCTTTCTTTCTTTCACCTGATTGACATTACCACGACACACTTCAATCAGCATGAGATATTATTTTGATGTGGTGAAGTGGACTTCAAAAAAGATCCTTGCACTGCATCGTCACATCTGGAAATGAACACGAACGATACCACCACACTCTCTTGTTAATTAAAAGTGAAGGAAGAAACCTTTCTTTTTTTTTTCTTTTTTTTTTTGCCTGTTCACAATGGTGATGATGATGTTAGGCCAGACTTGTTCACAGTGGGCAGCTTCGCGAGCGGTGTCTTCTCTGTGATGAAAGTGGATAGAAGTGTGCATGCAGTTTTGATGACCATCGCACTTTGGCATGCCTGTGGTTTGAGAGTTCTTTTTTGTCATCATCGTCTTACACTCACGGACTGCTTTCTCTTCTTCCAATTCTCCCCTTTCACTTGTTTGTTTAACAACACATCAGGTCCCCTTCAGTGTCGGTTTGTGTGTGTGTCTTTCGTTGTTGTTGTTGTTGTTGTTGTTGTTGTCTTGGTTATTGTTGTTGTCGTCGTCGCTATTTCTTGGAAGGGAACACGACCATTAATAACAAGATGTATATGTGAGATGTGGTTTCTCTGAAGAATTTTGAGAGTTCCATGGACAGCAAAGAAAACAAACGAGACAGTTTTGATGGAGGCTGAAAACAAACGAGACAGTCTTGATGGAGGCAGACACAAGTAGATCACTCATAAGGAAGATTAGGAAAAGACAGGCAACATTTATAGGCCATTTTATAAGGAAGGGGATTTGGAGCACCTGGTCACGACGGGAAAGCTGGAGGGAAAGAGAGCACCGGGTAGACCCAGGGAGAGAATGCTGGACGGACTTGCAGGGTGGCTGGGGATGAGGAGGGTGGGGGAGATACTGGGGGCAACGAGAGATAGAGATGGTTGGAAGTCCATGGTCGCCAACGCCATGCGGCAGGGCACCTGATGATGTTGATGATGATGATGATATGTGAATAGACGTTAGAAGAATAACGAACGAAAAGGATCTTCTATGCAGTTCCATGGTATACTCACTAAAAATGTGTTTGTTTGTTTGTTTGTTTGTTTGTTTGTTTGTTTGTTTTTGTTTGTTTGCCTGGACCTCTTGCCCAATGCACTTTGTAGTGTCGGTGACCCATTGCATTTTGATGAACTGATCAAGGAATGACTTGTGCACATGTTGAAATATTATTCATGCACCTGGATGTTTGTTTGTTTGTTTTTTTTGTTTGTTTGTTTGTTTGTTTGTTTGCTTGTATGTTTGTTTGTTTGTCCACGGAACTTTTTTTAACTCAACGTCACTTGTAAATTAGATCGTCATTCTTAGCACGAGATGATGTACAATAGCAATGAGCTGTCTGTCTCTGTCTGTCTGTCTCTCTCTCTCTCTCCTCTCTCTGTTTCTGCCTCTTTCTCACACACACCCTCTCTCTCTCTCTCTCTCCTCTCTCTCTCTCTTCTCTCCCTCCGTCCCTCTCTCTCTCACACACACACACAAACCTCTCTGTCTCTGTCTCTCTCTTTCTCTCTCTGTCTTTCTCTCTCTCTCTCTCTCTCTCTCTCTCCACACACACACACACACACACACACACCTCTGTCTCTCTCTGTCTCTGTCTCTTTCTTTCTCTGTCTTTCTCTCTCTCTCTCTCTCTCTCTCTCTCTCTCACACACACACACACACACACACACACACACCTCTGTCTCTGTCTCTGTCTCTTTCTTTCTCTGTCTTTCTCTCTTCTCTCTCTCTCTCTCTCTCTCTCACAAACACACACACAACACACACACACACACACACACACACACACACACACACCACACACACACACACACACACAACACACGTCTTCCTTTCTCCCTTTTTCTTCTGCTTGTTTTTCTTCTTCTTCCTCCTCTTCTTTTTCTCCTTGAATTTTTTTTGAATTTTTTATCTTCTTTTTACGTTAAAAAGGGCAGGTTACTTCACACAGACCGGAAAGATGTCTGTCTGTCTGTGTCTGTCTATTGGAATGACTCTGTGTGTGTGTGTGTGTGTGTGTGTGTGTGTGTGTGTGTGTGTGTGTGTGTGTGTGTGTGTGTGTGTGTGTGTGTGTGTGTGTGTGTGTGTGTGTGTGTGTGACACAATATATACAGACACGATTTTCTCAGCTCTTTATAAGAAGATCTTTACCAAAGTTTGGACAAGGATATGGACCGGTACGGAATCGTGGCAAGAGTAAGTTTAGAGGGTAAGGCACCAAGTTCAAGGTCATCAAAAAGTGTGCCTGAAAATCAGGAATTTTCGAAAAAGATGTGACCGGTTCTTTCTTAACCATTTCACTCCCAACCCCTTATCCACGAACTGCAAAAACTTAACCCTTTGGCTTCCTCACCCTTTTCACCAGCTTCCTGCAGGAAGCTGGTGGAAAGGGTGAGGGAGCCAGAGGATTAAGTTTTTGCTTTGCATTGCCATCAACAAACAAAGCCAGAACAAGATTGAGGCAGCCGAGATGTGGTTTCTAAGAAGAATGTTGAAAGTTCCATGGATAGCAAAGAAAACAAACGAGACAGTCTTGATGGAGGCAGACACAAGTAGATCACTCATAAGGAGGATCAGGAAAAGACAGGCAACATTTATAGGCCATTTTATGTGGAAGGGGGATTTGGAGCACCTGGTCACAAAGGGAAAGCTGGAGGGAAAGAGAGCACCGGGTAGACCCAGGGAGAAAATGCTGGACGGACTTGCAGAGTGGTTGGGGACGAGGGGGGTGGGAGAGATACTAGAGGCTACGAGAGGGAGAGACAGATGGAAGTCCATGATCGCCAACGCCATGCGGCAGGGCACCTGATGATGATGGTGATGATGAGTTTAGTTGACAACGCAGAATGCTAGTAGACAAGGTGCGGAAGGCAAAGGGTTAAGTTTTGTTTTGTATCTTTGATTAGTGCAGCCACACACTAAACATAAATCTGCAAAGAAACAAAAAGGGAAGCAGGGAGAATTTTTAGAATATCAGCCAAAGGACTTAACTCTTGAGAGTCACGTAGGAATTATCTCCCATGTTTGTAGGTCTATTACTAACATTCACCTTTCTCACCGTACTATGCCAGAATTTTTAGAATATCAGCCAAAGGACTTAACTCTTGAGAGTCACGTAGGAATTATCTCCCATGTTTGTAGGTCTATTACTAACATTCACCTTTCTCACCGTACTATGCCAGAATTTTTAGAATATCAACCAAAGGACATAACTCTTGAGAGTTACGTAGGAATTATCTCCCATGTTTGTAGGTCTATTACTAACATTCACCTTTCTCACCGTACTATGCCAGAATTTTTAGAATATCACCAAAGGGACATAACTCTTGAGAGTCACGTAGAATTATCTCCCATGTTTGTAGGTCTATAACTAACATTCACCTTTCTCACCGTACTATGCCGACGTTGTGTTCCTTAGGAAGCAATCAAATTTGACTCGGAAAATCTCCGTTGTGATGTACCCTACAAACACAACCTGAACGAACAAGCAGACATAGAGAAACGAGAAAACGGGGAAAAAATATCTTTGTCAGTACATTACACGTTTGTGTACATGACATGATTAATTGTATTTTTGTATCTGTGTGTGTGTGTGTGTGTGTGTGTGTGTGTGTGTGTGTGTGTGTGTGTGTGTGTGTGTGTGTGTGTGTTGTGTGTGTGCGTGTGTGTGTGTGTGTGTGTGTGTGTGTGTGTGTGTGGTGTGTGTGTGTGTGTGTGTGTATGGACGGTGTGGTGGTCGTCGTTGTTGTTGTTGTGTGTGTGTTGGTTGGTTGATTGATTGGTTGGTTGAGTGATGTTGGTTGGTTGGTTGTTGGTTGGTTGGTTGGTTAAATTTTGTTTTGTTTCGTGTTGGGTTTTTTTTTCCTTTCTTTCTTTGCTTTTTGTTTGTTTGTTTTGGATGTACCATGTGAAATGGTATAATAATAATAATAATAATGAATTGGTAAGCATCATCACCTCTTAAAGAAAGAGAGATACATGAAAATGGTTTCGCTTTGTGTATGATGTCGTCGAGTGTGTTTATGCATCTAGATGAGACCTTGTGTGTGTGATTCAGAGATAAAAACAAAACAAAACAAACAAACAAAAAGCAAGGGGAATAACTATGTTTCTCTGATCTTGACAGGCTGGAGGTTCACTGGAGATGTTTATGACAGACGACCAGAAGAGGTATTACCAGGCAATGAAGAAAATGGCGTCGAAATCCCCACAGAAATCTATACCCAAACCTAAGGTATGTCCAAAACCATGCGTGGCTGTCCGCGTTTAAGCTAAAAGTAACCAGGAAGAAAATATTTAAAAAAAAACACGAAAAAAGAATCAGAACGCGTATTTAAACCAACCAGACATGACTAACGCAAATTTTCGGCCAACTGGCCTTTGCCAAGCGTAGACGTAAGATCACAAACAAACAAACACCAAATACAAAAATTAGGAGAAAAAGACTTAAAACTTCCCTTGCTGCTTCGTCTTCTCTCTCTTTCTCTGTCTCTCTCTCTCTCTGTCTCTCTCTCTCTCTCTCTCTTTTCTCTCTCTCTCTCTTTCTCCTCTCTCTTTCTCTCTCTCTCCCTCCCTCGCTCGCTCCTCCTTTTCTCCCCCCTGGACGAAGCAGCAGGAAAATTTCAGTCTTTTTTTTATATATATTTATTGTTGTCGTTTTGGTTTTAGTGTGATTAGTGTTTTATTGTATGGTTTAGATTTGTAAGTGCGTTTTAGTAAAGTATGTTTTAGGTGAAATTTGTTAGTGGTTTGTGATATGCTGTGTTTTTCTAGGTGAAATTTGTAAGTGCGTTTTTATAGGTGAAATCATGACTGGTTTTTCTAGGTGAAATTTGTAAGTGCGTTTTTATAGGTGAAATCAGTGACTGTGTTTTTCTAGGTGAAATTTGTAAGTGCGTTTTTATAGGTGAATCAGTGACTGTGTTTTTCTAGGTGAAATTAGCTTAGTAAACAGTGACTGTGTTTTCTAGTGAAATTTGTAAGTGGTTTTTATAGGTGAAATCAGTGACTGTGTTTTTCTAGGTGAAATTTGTAAGTGCGTTTTTATAGTGAAATCAGTACTGTGTTTTTCAGGTGAAATTTGTAAGTGCGTTTTATAGGTGAAATCAGTGACTGTGTTTTTCTAGGTGAAATTTGTAAGTGCGTTTTTATAGGTGAAATCAGTGACTGTGTTTTTCTAGGTGAAATTTGTAAGTGCGTTTTTATAGGTGAAATCAGTGACTGTGTTTTTCTAGGTGAAATTTGTAAGTGCGTTTTTATAGGTGAAATCAGTGACTGTGTTTTCTTATTTCATCAGGTGTGTTCAAATTTGTAAGTGCGTTTTATATGAAATCAGTGACTGTGTTTTCTAGGTGAAATTTGTAGCTTTGTAACTGATGTGTTTTTCTAGGTGAAATTTGTAAGTGCGTTTTTATAGGTGAAATCAGTGACGGTTAGGGATTTGTGTCTTATGGTGAATTTTTAGTAAGTAAGTGTTTATAGTGAAATCAGCTGGCTGAAATTGTAAGTGCGTTTTAATCTATAGGTGAAATTTGTAAGTGCGTTTTTATAGGTGAAATCAGTGACTGTGTTTTTCTAGGTGAAATTTGTAAGTGCGTTTTTATAGGTGAAATCAGTGACTGTGTTTTTCTAGGTGAATTTGTAAGTGCGTTTTTATAGGTGAAATCATGATGTGTTTTAGTGAAATTTGTAGTTGCGTTTTTCTAATGAGTGATAATCATGTGACTGTGTTTTTCTAGGTGAAATTTGTAAGTGCGTTTTTATAGGTGAAATCAGTGACTGTGTTTTTCTAGGTGAATTAAGTGTTTATAGGTGAAATCAGTGACTGTGTTTTTATAGGTGAAATGTAATGCTTTATAGTGAAACGTGACTGTGTTTTTCTTAGGTGAAATTTGTAATGTGTTTTTCTAGGTGAAATCAGTGACTGTTTTCAGGTGAAATTTGTAAGTGCTTTTTCTAGGTGAAATCAGTGACTGTGTTTTTCTAGGTGAAATTCTAGTGAATGTGTTTTTTCTAGGTGAAATCAGTGATGTTTTTCAGTGAATAGTGCGTTTTTATAGGTGAAATCAGTGACTGTGTTTTTTCTAGGTGAAATATTGTTAAGTGCGTTTTTTAGGTGAAATCATGACTGTGTTTTTCAGGTGAAATTTGTCATGTGTTTTTCTAGGTGAAATTTGTAAGTGCGTTTTTCTAGGTGAAATTTGTAAGTGCGTTTTTCTAGGTGTAAATCAGTGACTGTGTTTTTCAGGTGAAATTGTGTATCTGATGTTTTTCTAGGTGAAATTTGTAAGTGCGTTTTTCTAGGTGAAATCAGTGACTGTGTTTTTCTAGGTGAAATCATCACTGTTTTTCTAGGTGAAATTAGTATGCGTTTTATAGGCGAAATCAGTGACTGTGTTTTTCTAAGTGAAATCAGTGACTGTGTTTTTCTAGGTGTATTTTTTATAGATGAAATTTGTGAATATTTTTCTAGGTGAAATCAGTGTAGTTGTTTTTTAGGCGAAATCAGTGACTGTGGTTTTTCTAGGCGAAATCAGGGATCTAGTGATTTCTTTAGGTGAAATCAGTGACTGTGTTTCTTTAGGTGAAATCAGTGACGTGTTTTATAGGCGAAATCAGTGACTGTGTTTTTCTAGGTGTAATTTTTCAAGTTTTTTTAGGTGAAATCAGTGATTTTTTTAGGTGAAATCAGTGACTGTGTTTTTCTGGTGAAATTTGACTGTGTTTTTCTGGGTGAAATCAGTGACTGTGTTTTTCTGGGTGAAATCAGTGATGTTTTTTCTGGGTGAAATCAGTGACTGTGTTTTTCTGGGTGAAATCAGTGATGTTTCTTTAGGTGAAATCAATGACTGGTTTTTCTGGGTGAAATCAGTGATTGTTTTTCTAGGTGAAATCAGTGACTGTGTTTTTCTGGGTGAAATCAGTGACTGTGTTTTTCTGGTGAAATCAGTGACTGTTTTTTAGGTGAAATCAATGACTGCGTTTTTCTAGGTGAAATCAGTGACTGTGTTTTTCTAGGTGAAATCATGTGATGTGTTTTTCTAGGTGAAATCAGTGACTGTGTTTTTCTAGGTGAAATATTGTGTGGTTTTATGGTGAAATCAGTGACTGTGTTTTTCTAGGTGAAATCAGTGACGTTTTTTAGGTGAAATCAATGACTGCGTTTTTCTAGGTGAAATCAGTGACTGTGTTTTTCTAGGTGAAATCAGTGACTGTGTTTTTCTAGGTGTAATTTTTCTAAATGAAATTTGTGATGTTTTTCTAGGTGAAATCAGTGATTGTTTTTCTAGGCGAAATCAGTGACTAGGTGAAATCAGTGACTCTGCTTTTCTAGGTGAAATCAGTGACTAGGTGAAATCAGTGACTCTGCTTTTCTAGGTGAAATCAGTGACTAGGTGAAATCAATGACTAGGTGAAATCAGTGACTCTGCTTTTCTAGGTGAAATCAGTGACAGGTGAAATCAGTGACTAGGT
>JAPXFY010000012.1:88141219-88143719 GCA_030674185.1 Monoplex corrugatus | reverse complement strand
GATCCGGGTGTCAGGAAAAGATGAGGGGTCGCTGTTGTCTACGGCGGTTTTGTGTAGAAATCAAACATTACCGTTCCTGTTTGTAGACGTCACTTCCGCTCAGTTGTCGATGGTGGGTTATTGATGGCGGAGCTTGGTTGGAGCCTGTACGGAATTGCCATATTTCCTTCTTGAATGAATTCAAATTCCGGTTTTTTTGGGATCAAGCGTAACTTAACGCCTGGAAATGTTCGCTGTTGCTGAAGAATGCCTCACACTGATTGCCTGATGCTTGCAAATTGTCTGTGAATAAATGAGTCTCGCTTGAAGAAGTGACAGTCCAAAGATACTCGTAGCCAGGTAGTGCTGGGAATGACCTTCTTTGTCTCCAAACTTCTTTTTTAAATGACTATTATTGGCATTTCAATTGTTCATGTGACATTGGAGGTGGGGGTGGGGGATGGGAAATCATATACTGCTTCTGTGTTATGTCTTTTTTGATATTACTGGGCTTCTTTCAAGGATGCAAACGCCTGACACTGTTTTTGTAAAAAACTCAGTTTTTTTGTTGTTGTGGCGAGGTGTGCATGAAATGCGTGTTACTGGCAATGTTCATTCGTTGTTTCTCATAACAATTTTCTGACTTTTTGCTTGATTTTAGAATGCTTCTAATCCAACTCAAGTGGTCACTCTCATAAGTAGGCCTAGGGCTGGTCAGGGTATGAAAACTGAAAACTGTTGGTTTCTCCTCAATATTTATCAACCTGATAGAGAGAAAACTAAAACTGTTGGTTTCTCCTCAATATTTATCAACCTGATAGAGAGAAAACTAAAACTGTTGGTTTCTCCTCAATATTTATCAACCTGATAGAGAGAAAACTAAAACTGTTGGTTTCTCCTCAATATTTATCAACCTGATAGAGAACAAACTCTGAGAACAGGAAACAAATTCATATGAACGGCTACAAGTAAAAAAAAAAGGGTGAAAAATAAAAATCAACATCATCAACAACAAAATTTTTTTACATTAGAAAGATAAAAAAGGGAGGGCGAAACAACTGGATCATTAAGGCTTATTTATTTTCTCTGTACATAATAACATCATACATTCGTTGAAAATAGTAAAGTGTGGCAAACAGTTGTTCTTCTTGCATAAAAAAAACTTTCCAACTCGTTTGAAATTTACTTTGCACTTTCAAACTAATATTCAGAATGATCATGAATCAGCGTTAGATTATTCAGAATTATCATGAATGAGCGTTAGATTATTCAGAATTATCATGAATCAGCGTTTAGATTATTCAGAATTATCATGAATCAGCGTTAGATTATTCAGAATTATCATGAATGAGCGTTAGATTATTCAGAATTATCATGAATCAGCGTTTAGATTATTCAGAATTATCATGAATCAGCGTTAGATTATTCAGAATTATCATGAATGAGCGCTTAGATTATTCAGAATTATCACGAATGAGCGTTGAATTGTTCAGAATGATCCCTGACAGAGCGTTGTATTGTTTGAATCTGCACTACATACTCAGAGCGTACAGAGACACCACGTAAAGGCAGCCGTGAAAAGTCATTGCTGACACGTGTGTTTAGCGTCAGATAGGGGGTTAATTTTATCTTTGAAGCGGTCGATACAAGATCACGTCTGCACGTGTGCAATTCGATTGAAACAGCGATGAGTCTTGAGGAAAATAGCTAGCCTATACTAAAAGAAGTATGTAGATCTACGAGTATGCCAAAAGAAATGTCTAGACCTGTACCTAAAAGAAATATCTAGGCATATACCAAAGGAAATATGTATATATAAGACTTGTGCAGAGGCTGAAACTTGCTCTCGAGACGTTTGTCTACGTAAAGACACACACTCATTGACAGAAACAGGCACACAAAACGCAACACGTACGCACACACGCGGCACACACACACAGACACACACACACGCACACACACACACACCACACAGACCACACACACCAGCACACACACACACACACACACGAGCACGCACGCACACACACACACACACAAGCACACACACACGAGCACACACACACACACACACACACACACACACACCACACACACACACACACACACACACACATATATATATATTTATATATATATATATATATAATATATATATTAATATATATATATATTACAGGGCTAACATGATCAGTAGTCTACAAGAAAGGACACAAACACTGACCATAACAAGAACAACTGAAAGATACACAAACCCAACATGCAGCATACGAAACAACGACACAATACATACAACAACATCACACATACATACATACAATACATACATACATACATACAAAATACACACACATACACATAACAACATACACACATACATACATACATAATATATATATACACATACATACATAATTACATAAATATAACAATACATACATACACAACATACATACATACATAATAATATATATATACACATACATACATACATACATAAGATATATACACATACATACAT
>JAPXFY010000012.1:88128719-88133719 GCA_030674185.1 Monoplex corrugatus | reverse complement strand
TTGATAAGTTTAAATATCTGGGAACAGTCATTTCACCAGACGGCAGATGCACATCAGAAATAGCCAGCAGAATCGGTCAAGCCAAAACAGCATTCAAGAAGATGAAAAGCGTTCTTACCAACAAATGCCTATCAATTAACATCAGGAGGAGAGTTCTTGAGTGTTAGATAGAACCGATACTGTTATACGATTGTGAGGCGTGGACAGTCAACAAGCAAAGCCAGAGAAAGATTGAGGCAGCCGAGATGTGGTTTCTAAGAAGAATGTTGAGAGTTCCATGGACAGCAAAGAAAGCAAACGAGACAGTCTTGAAGGAGGCAGGAACAAGAAGATCATAAACGAAGAAGGTTAGGAAAAGACAAGCAACATTCATAGGACATATTATGAGGAAAGAGGAATTAGAGCACCTGGTCACAACAGGATAGCTGGAAGGAAAGAGAGCACCAGGTAGACCCAGAGAGAAAATATTGGACGGACTTGCAGGGTGGATGAGGACAGAGAGGGTGGGAGATGTACTTGCAGCGACAAGGGATAGATTCGTTAGGAGGGCCATGATCGCCAACGGCATGCGTCAGGGCACATGATGATGATGATGATGATGATGATGATGATGATGACGGGGAGTTTGTGTCCATGGTGTGTCAGTCAGTACTACGTTACGCTCTCCTTTTCGCCACATACACTGTTGTGTCTGTCTCTGCCGCATTACGGCGGTCAAACGATATGACGACGCAGTGTTTGGAGGTGGCAGGCAACTGACCACAAAAAGTGCAGTGGTTTACCACATGACTTGTGACTATTGTAGCCGTGGACACTCAGGAGAGTTGCAGTAGGCCATGCCGGTCAGGCAACATCAAGGAACCACAAGGATCTTACTGACAGCTGTGGGAAAACAATGCAAAGAAACCGAACATCGATTTTCTGGGGAGAAACATTCTTTCTTAAAGCAACGCAAAGAAAACAGACACCGATTTTCTCAGGAGAAACATTCTTTCTTAAAGCAACGCAAAAAGAAAGAGACACCGATTTTCTCGGGAGAAAAATGTTTGTTTCTTAAAGCAATGCAAAGAAACTGGACACCGCTTTTCTCGGGCAAAAATTCTGTTTCTTAAAGCAACGCATACGAGACGATTTTCTCGGAAGAAAATATTGTTTCTTAAAACAATGCAACGCATACCAGACACGATTTTCTCGGGAGAAGAATTCTGTTTCTTAAAGCCCAGTTCAACAACAGCAAATTTGAAAAGCCCTACAAAAAATCATGAAAGATCGACCCACTGAACCAGACTTTGGATTTGGGTTTTCTGTTGCCTGCAGTCAGTTTCTCCCAAGCTCTCCATGACCAAATCTTGAGTCACTCAACAAAGACAGAACCAAAGACATAGTCCATTCATTTAACAAAGACAGGAACAAAGACAGTCCATTCACTTAACAAAGACAGAACCAAAGACATAGTCCATTCATTTAACAAAGACAGGAACAAAGAAAGTCCATTCACTCAACAAAGACAGAACCAAAGACATAGTCCATTCATTTAACAAAGACAGGAACAAAGACAGTCCATTCACTTAACAAAGACAGAACCAAAGACATAGTCCATTCATTTAACAAAGACAGGAACAAAGAAAGTCCATTCACTCAACAAAGACAGAACCAAAGACATAGTCCATTCATTTAACAAAGACAAGAACAAAGACAGTCCATTCACTTAACAAAGACAGAGCCAAACACAGTCCATTCACTCAACAAAGACAGAGCCAAACACAGTCCATTCACTTAACAAAGACACAGCCAAACACAGTCCATTCACTCAACAAAGGCACAGCCAAACACAGTCCATTCACTCAACAAAGACAGAGCCAAAGACAGTCCATTCACTCAACAAAGACAGAGCCAAACACAGTCCATTCACTCAACAAAGGCACAGCCAAACACAGTCCATTCACTCAACAAAGACAGAGCCAAAGACAGTCCATTCACTCAACAAAGACAGAGCCAAACACAGTCCATTCACTCAACAAAGGCACAGCCAAACACAGTCCATTCACTCAACAAAGACAGAGCCAAAGACAGTCCATTCACTCAACAAAGACAGAGCCAAACACAGTCCATTCACTTAACAAAGACACGGCCAAAGACACAGTCCATTCACTTAACAAAGACAGAGACAAAGACAGTCTGTTCACTCAACAAAAAGCCAAAGACAGTCCATAAACTCAACAAAGACATAGCCAAAGACACAGTCCATTCACTTAACAAAGACAGAGACAAAGACAGTCCATTCACTTAACAAAGACACAACCAAAAACACAGTCCATTTACTTAACAAAGACAGCCAAAAACACAGTCCATTTACTTAACAAAGACAGAGACAAAGACAGTCCATTCACTTAACAAAGACACAACCAAAAACACAGTCCATTCACTTAACAAAGACACAGCCAAAGACACAGTCCATTCACTTAACAAAGACAGCCAAAAACACAGTCCATTTACTTAACAAAGACAGAGACAAAGACAGTCTATTCACTCAACAAAAAGCCAAAGACACAGTCCTTTCACTCAACAAAGAGCCAAAGACAGTCCATTAACTCAACAAAGAGCCAAAGACACAATCCATTCACTTAACAAAGACAGAGACAAAGACAGTCTGTTCACTGAACAAAGAGCCAAAGGCACAGTCCATTCACTCAACATAGAGCCAAAGACAGTCCATTCACTCAACAAAGAGCCAAAGACAGTCCATTCACTCAACAAAGAGCCAAAGAGTCCATTCACTCAACAAGAGCCAAAGACACAGTCCATTCACTCAACAAAGAGTCAAAGACAGTCCATTAACTCAACAAAGAGTCAAAGACAGTCCATTCACTCAACAAAGAGCCAAAGAGTCCATTCACTCAACAAAGAGTCAAAGACAGTCCATTAACTCAACAAAGAGCCAAAGGCAGTCCATTCACTCAACAAAGAGCCAAAGACAGTTCATTTACTTAACAAAGAGAGACAAAGACACAGTCCATTCACTCAACAAAGAGCCAAAGACCATTCACTCAACAAAGAGCCAAAGACACAGTCCATTCACTCAACAAAGAACCAAAGACAGTCCATTCACTCAACAAAGAGCCAAAGACAGTCCACTCAACATAGAGCCAAAGACAGTCCATTCACTCAACAAAGAGCCAAAGACAATTCACTCAACAAAGAGCCAAAGACAATCCACTCAACAAAGAGCCAAAGACAATCCACTCAACAAAGAGCCAAAGACACAATCCATTCGCTCAACAAAAAGCCAAAGACAGTCCATTCACTCAACAAAGAGCC
The DNA here is from genome assembly GCA_030674185.1 of Monoplex corrugatus. Taxonomy (NCBI): domain Eukaryota; kingdom Metazoa; phylum Mollusca; class Gastropoda; order Littorinimorpha; family Ranellidae; genus Monoplex; species Monoplex corrugatus. The sequence goes on along the minus strand of JAPXFY010000012.1, from coordinate 88,130,401 downwards.
AAAGACAGTCCATTCACTCAACAAAGAGCCAAAGACAGTCCATTCACTCAACAAAGAGCCTAAGACACAGTCCTTTCACTCAACAAAGAGCCATGTGCTACAAAAGCCTCAATAACGCAGCCCCCGATTACCTGTCAAGCCTACTTGAGATCTATGTTCCCTCACGTACCCTCCGCTCTGCCTCCGATCCTCTGACTTTTCGCTTTCCACGCACTAAGCTCAATACCTATGGTCCACGAGCCTTCTCTGTTTCTGGTCCACTCTCCTGGAACAAACTTCCTCTCTCAGTCCGTCAGCAACCTACTTTTGCCTCCTTCAAGTCCGCTCTCAAAACTCACCTTTTCTCCTCTGCATAAATTCCTAACCTCACTCAACCCCCCTCTGCAGCCTGTCTCCGCTCGGAGGGGAATCACTTTGTTTTAATATATAATTGTATATGATGTGCTCTCTGTGGTTTTCCATTGGTTTTATTCTTGCTTTTATTGCTTTTATTCTTTTCTCCCCATTTGTGGCCATGCATGTGTGTGTGTGTGTGTGTGTGTGTGTGTGTTTGTGTGTGTGTGTGTGTGTGTGTGTGTGTGTGTGTGTGTGTGTGTGTGTGTGTGTGTGTGTGTGTGCGTGCGTGCGTGCGTGTGTGCGTGTGTGTCTTTTCGGCGCTTGGATTTGATTTTGTCGAGATTTGCGCTATATAAATATTGTAATTATTATGTATGCATGTGCGTACGTATGTATGTATGTATGTATGTATACGCTTAGATTTATGTATGTATGTATGTATGCATGTATACGCTCAGCTTAGATTTATGTATGTAAGTATGTAAGCATGTATGTATGCATGTATACGCTCATATGTATGTAGGTATGTATGCATGTATACGCTCAGCGCTTAGATTTGATTTTGTCAAGATTTTGCGCTATATAAATAAAATATATTATTATTATTATTATTAAGACAGTCCATTCACTCAACAAAGAGCCAAAGACACAGTCCATTGTCATTGTTAACAAAGAAGGCCTCGTGAGATGTCAAAACACCAGAAGCTCCAAAAGCCACTGACTTCTAAAGGGATCAGTTCATTCTATAAAGAAGTCAATGTCATTTTTTAGAGTTGATGTAGAATGTCAGTATGCTTGTTTTCAATGGTTTTGTTTTTAATTTGAACATGATTACTGTAATATTTTAGCTGGAAACCAGTTTGGTTAAGGTTAATTACGTCAAGTGGATGTTTGCCCAGCTACTCACATGAGTGTTTCTAAGTGGGCAAGCTCATGTCTATGTTTGTGTGTAACGCAGTAGAGTTCGTGCCTGCGTGTGTGTGTGTGTGTGTGTGTGTGTGTGTGTGTGTGTGTGTGTGTGTGTGTGTGTGTGTGTGTGTGTGTGTGTGTGTGTGTGTGTGTGTGTGTGTGTGTGTGTGTGTATCAAGTGGAGTTTTAGACACTAAAGGTGTATTTTAAGATACAGAATTGCCTACATGCGATAAACCCTTCTCTTTATATAAGGTTTATTTCTGTACAATGTGCCTTTATTTTTGACTTTCTTGTTAATTAAGAGGGCTGTATTTTACACACAAAACTGTGTATTTGTTTATAAATTATAAAGATACTTTTAGCTATGAAAGTGTTTGCAAATAATACAAATGTCTAACACAAATTGGCAATGTAACTGAAGTATTTTTGTATAT
>JAPXFY010000012.1:88106219-88123719 GCA_030674185.1 Monoplex corrugatus | reverse complement strand
TCAGCGTCCCAGTCAGTTTTTGAAGTGACGTCGGTGTCTCAGTCAGTTTTTGAAGTGACGTCAGTGTCCCAGCCAGTTTTTGAAGTGACGTCAATGTCTCAGTCAGTTTTTGAAGTGACGTCAGTGCCCCAGTTATTTTTTGAAGTGATGTCGGTGTCCCGGTCAATTTTAAGCTACGTCAGTGTCCCACTCAGTTTTTAAAGCTATGTAGGTGTCCCAGTCAAGTTTTTGAAGCGATATTAGACTCCCAGTCAGTTTTGGAATTCACTTCACTGTCCCAGTCAGTTTTGGAATTCACTTCACTGTCCCAGTCAGTTTTGGAATTCATTTTCACTGTCCCAGTCAATTTTGGAATTCATTTCACTGTCCCAGTCAGTTTTGGAATCCATTTTTACTGTCCCAGTCAATTTTGGAATTCATTTCACTGTCCCAGTCAGTTTTGGAATCCTTTTCACTGTCCCAGTCAGTTTTGGAATCCTTTTCACTGTCCCAGTCAGTTTTGGAATCCTTTTCACTGTCCCAGTTAGTTTTTGGAATCATTTTCACTGTCCCAGTTAGTTTTTGGAATCATTTTCACTGTCCCAGTTAGTTTTTGGAATCATTTTCACTGTCCCAGTTAGTTTTGGAATCCTGTTCACTGTCCCAGTTAGTTTTGGAATCCTGTTCACTGTCCCAGTCAGTTTTGGAATCCTTTTCACTGTCCCAGTCAGTTTTGGAATCCTTTTCACTGTCCCAGTCAGTTTTGGAATCCTTTTCACTGTCCCAGTCAGTATTTGAAGTTATATAAATGTCCCAGTTGGGTTTTGACTTCATGTCATCAGTCACCGACAATGCTTGAAGATATGTCAGTGTCACAAACAATGCTTGACGATTTGTCAGTGTCCCAAACAATGTTTGAAGATTTGTCAGTGTCCCAAACAATGTTTGAAGATATGTCAGTGTCCCAAACAATGTTTGAAGATATGTCAGTGTCCCAAACAATGTTTGAAGATATGTCAGTGTCCCAAACAATGTTTGAAGATATGTCAGTGTCCCAAACAATGCTTGAAGATATTTGTCAGTGTCCCAAACAATGCTTGAAGATATGTCAGTGTCACAAACAATGCTTGAATATGTGTCAGTGTCACAAACAATGCTTGAAGATATGTCAGTGTCACAAACAATGCTTGAAGATATGTCAGTGTCACAAACAATACTTGAAGATAATTATGTCAGTGTCCCAAACAATGCTTGAAGATTTGTCAGTGTCCCAAACAATGCTTGAAGACATGTCAGTGTCCCAAACAATGTTTGAAGATATATCAGTGTCCCAAACAATGTTTGAAGATATGTCAGTGTCCCAAACAATGCTTGAAGATATGTCAGTGTCACAAACAATGCTTGAAGATATGTCAGTGGTGTCACAAACAATGCTTGAATATTTGTCAGTGTCACAAACAATGTTTGAAGATATGTCAGTGTCCCAAACAATGCTTGAAGATTTGTCAATGTCTCAGTGTTTAAAGCTTTCTCAGTGTTCCAGTTTCTCAAGCTTCGTCAGTGTTTCAGTGTTCAACCTTTGTCAGTGTTTTAGTCGGTGTTTGAAGCTATATCAGTGTCGTGATTAGATGTTGAAGTAATTGAAGATATGTAAGTATTGTTGATTAGATGTTGAAGTGATAAGGTATTTGTTTAGTGATTGGTGGGATTCTCTCTCTCACTCTCTTCTCTTCTCTTTGTCTCTTCTCTTCTCTCTCTCTCGTCCCTCTCTCTCCCCTCGCTCTCCTCTCTTCCTCTCTCTCTCTCTCTCTCTCCTCGCTCGTCTCTCTCTTCCTCTCTAGTCTCCCTTCTCTCTCTCTCTCTCTCTCTCTCTCTCACTCTCACTCTCACGTCTCTCTCCCTCTCTCTCTCTTTCCTCTCTCTCTCTCTCATTTCTCTCCGCTCTCTCTCTCTCTCTCTCTCCTCTCTCTCTTTCTCTCTCCTCTCTCTCTCTCTCTCTCTCACTCTCTCTCTCTCTCTCTCTCTCTTTCTCTCTTTTGCTCTTTTTTTTTTCCTTTTTTTTTTCGTCAAAATTGATTAAACATTTGAAATGTGGGCTGCTCTCTTCGGAAGATAGCGGGCATCGCCACAGTGTAATGCCACCCCAATTTTTTCCCTTTTTCCTAGAAGTACGTATTTCCGTCTATCCTACTGAGTTTGGTCAAGAACAGCTCCTTTGTGGCCGTGACATTTATAATGTGGCCTGAGTTGGGTGGCACTCAACACCAGGGATAATCGTCTTGTCCAAAGACTAGCATCAGGACAACCACTATAAATTTAGTGGAGGGAAGAAGGAGAAAAATCCCTGTCCAATCCACGGGTGATTCGAACTCTGGTTCCTGAAGTCCTAGGCAGCTGTTGTAACCACCGGGCCACACTGTCCATTGTGTGTACACACTGATATCAGTGTTGGTGTCAGTTTATGAAGCTGTGTCAGTATTTAGTGTTTGTGTCAGTTTATGAAGCTGTGTCAGTGTTTAGTGTCAGTGTCAGTTTATGAAGCTGTGTCAATGTTTAGTGTGTGTGTCAGTTTATGAAGCTGTGTCAATGTTTAGTGTGTGTGTCAATTTATAAAGCTGTGTCACTGTTTAGTGTCTGTGTCAATTTATAAGCTGTGTCACTGTTTTAGTGTGTGTGTCAGTTTATAAAGCTGTGTCATTGTTTAGTGTGTGTGTCAATTTATACAGCTGTGTTAATGTTTAGTGTGTGTGTCAGTTTATAAAGCTGTGTCACTGTTTAGTGTGTGTGTCAGTTTATGAAGCTGTGTCAATATTTGGTGTCTGTGTCAATTTATGAAGCTGTGTTAATGTTTAGTGTGTGTGTCAATTTATGAAGCTGTGTCACTGTTTAGTGTGTGTGTCAATTTATAAAGCTGTGTCACTGTTTAGTGTGTGTGTCAATTTATGAAGCTGTGTCACTGTTTAGTGTGTGTGTCAGTTTATAAAGCTGTGTTAATGTTTAGTGTGTGTGTCAATTTATGAAGCTGTGTCACTGTTTAGTGTGTGTGTCAGTTTTATAAAGCTGTGTCACTGTTTAGTGTGTGTGTCAATTTATGAAGCTGTGTCACTGTTTAGTGTGTGTGTCAATTTATAAAGCTGTGTCACTGTTTAGTGTGCTGTGTCAATTTATGAAGCTGTGTCACTGTTTAGTGTGTGTGTCAGTTTATGAAGCTGTGTCACTGTTTAGTGTCTGTGTCAATTTATGAAGCTGTGTTAATGTTTAGTGTGTGTGTCAGTTTATGAAGCTGTGTCACTGTTTAGTGTCTGTGTCAATTTATGAAGCTGTGTTAATGTTTAGTGTGTGTGTCAATTTATGAAGCTGTGTCACTGTTTAGTGTCTGTGTCAATTTATGAAGCTGTGTTAATGTTTAGTGTGTGTGTCAATTTATGAAGCTGTGTCACTGTTTAGTGTGTGTGTCAGTTTATGAAGCTGTGTCACTGTTTAGTGTGTGTGTCAGTTTATGAAGCTGTGTCAATATTTGGTGTCTGTGTCAGTTTATGAAGCTGTGTCAATATTTAGTGTGTGTCAGTTTATGAAGCTGTGTCGATATTTGGTGTCTGTGTCAGTTTATGAAGCTGTGTCAATGTTTAGTGACTGTGTAAGTTTATGAAGCTGTGTCAATGTTTAACTTGTCTGTGTCAGTTTATGAAGCTGTGTCAGTGTTTAGTGACTGTGTCAGTTTATGAAGCTGTGTTAATGTTTAGTGTCTGTGTCAGTTTATGAAGCTGTGTCAATATTTGGTGTCTGTGTCAGTTTATGAAGTTGTAATAATATTTAGTCTGTCTCAGTTTATGAAACATTGTCAATGTTTGGTATCTGTCTCAGTTTATGAAACATTGTCAATGTTTAGTGTCTGTGTCAGTTTATGAAGCTGTGTCAATGTTTAGTGTCTGTGTCAGTTTATGAAGCTGTGTCAGTATTTAGTTTCTGCCAGTTTATGAAGTTTTGTCAATATTTAGTTTTTGTCAGTTTTTAATGTTATGTCAGTGTTTAGTTTTGTGTCAGTTTTTGAAGTTATGTCAATGTGTAGTGTGTGTGTGTGTGTGTATGTGTGTGTGTGTTGTGTGTGTGTGTGTGTGTGCGTGTGTGTGTGTGTGTGTGTGCGCGCGCGCGGTGTGTGTGGTGTGTGTGTGTGTGTGTGTGTGTGTGTGTGGTGTGTGTGTGTGCCAGTTTATGAAGTTGTGTCAATGTTTAGTGTCTTTCAGTTTATGAAGTTGTGTCAATGTTTAGTTTCTCAGTCACTTTTTAAAGTCGTCAATGTTTCGTGTCTATGTTAGAATTTGAATTTATGCCAGAGTCTTCATTAGATGTTTATGTAATGTCGATATCTTGCTGAGATATTGAAATTCTATCAGTATATCAGTCTGTATGTCATAATACGCCGGTCTCTCGGTCATTTTTATCAAAGTTACATAGTGTCTTGAGCAGATTCTGAAGCCGTCACAGAAATTATGCGATGAAGAGAGAGAGCGAATGGGAGTATGGTTGGTTATGTATTATTCAGTCAGTCATTCATTTGAGTGTTTACTACTTTGTTCTTCATGATGATTGTGAATATGGTTTGTTCATTTATTCATTTATGTTTACGTCATTGTGCTCTTGACAATGATTCTGAGTATCGTCTGTTCGTTTAATTTGTTTGTTTGTTTGTTTGTTTGTTTGTTTGTTTGTTTGTTTGTTTGTTTGTTTGTTTGTTTCGTTTATTAGTGTTGGGGGGTGTCTAATTGTGAATATTGGTGGTTTTACGCGTTTGCTTGTTGTTTGCATGGCCAAAATCAGCTTTTTGATTAAAATGTATGTACATAAATTGATCTGGAACTTTGTTCTGCCTTTGCCTGGTTGACGTTTCGCTGAGTAAGAAAACAAATTATGCTTTGTTTCTTCTGAAATTTCTGACTTGATAATTTTATGTCTGTGTTAGTTATTGTGTTCCGCTGTTGATCAACGACTTAGGTTTTTAAGCTGGTTTTTTTCCTTATGTGAATTTGGTCAGAACTTCAGTGTTTTAATATATGTTATTGTCATACATAGAATTATGCGTGGAACGATTTTGAATGAAAGGGAAATTGTATCGTTAGAGCAAGTAGGCCTCACTGAGTCTGTGAATTCTGACCTGCAAAGAAGGAATGGAGGTGATCTGATTTATTCTTTTGATACCATGAACCATTGATTTTTTTTTTTTTTTTTTTTTTTGGCGCTTTCTGCTTGTTACGATTCGGCTATCAATACATATGCATGTTTTAAGTGTCATGAAATTGTATTTCGCTAATAGTTGTTTGAATGATACGTATCAAATACATGAAAAAACAAATCATGATGTATTGGTATTTTGTTGTGTTTTGTGGTCAGAAAGAAACCCAACACTGAATTTAAAAAATCCGACGAACCTCTTGAATTAAAACGCCAACATTAGCCCTTTCACTCCCGCACCCTAGCCACCAACAAGAATGGTGGATAGGGTGAGGAGTCAAAGGTTACGTTTGCTTTGTAGCATAGTGACAATTCAGGATGCTGATGGATAGGGTGAGGGAGTCAAAGGGTTAAGTTTTTGCTTTGCTAGCGTAGTTGACAATTCAGAATGCTGGTGGATAGGGTGAGGGAGTCAAAGGGTTAAGTTTTTGCTTTGCTAGCATAGTTGACAATTCAGAATGCTGGTGGATAGGGTGAGGGAGTCAAAGGGTTAAGTTTTTGCTTGCTAGCATAGTTGACAATTCAGAATGCTGGAAGACAGGGTGAGGGAGTCAAAGGGTTAAGATTTTGCTTTGCTAGCATAGTTGACAATTCAGGATGCTGGAGGACAGGGTGAGTGAGTCAAAGGGTTAAGTTTTTGCTTTGCTAGCATAGTTGACAATTCAGGATGCTGGAGGACAGGGTGAGGGAGTCAAAGGGTTAAAACAAAATGGCGTTGAATGAAGAGAATTGTGTCAATCTGTTGTCACAGTCAATCACCTCAGTCTCTACTCCACAAACGCACAGACCCTCAGAATGTCCATATTCGTTCGTTTTTATTTTCTCAAAAACAGTGGTGACGATGACAATAATGACAACAACAACAACAATATAATAATATTAACAACAATAATTATCATGACGTGACGATGACGATGCTGCTGCTGCTGCTGTTGCTGCTGCTGCTGCTGCTGCTGTGCTGATGATGATGATGATGATGATGATGACGATGATAAGAAGAAGAAGAATGATAACAATCATAGCCATAATAACATTAATGATGATGATGATAATGATGATGATGATGTTGGTGGTGGTGTGATGGTAGTGGTGGTGTGGTGTGGTGGTGAGGGATGATGATGGACGATGAGGAGGAGGAGGAGGAGGAGGATGATAATGTGGTGGTGGTGGTGGTGGAGAGTGGTGGTGGTGGTGGTGTGGTGGTGTGTGGTGGTGTTGTGGTGGTGTGGTGGTGGTGGTGGTGGTGATGATGATGATGATGATGATGATGATGGATGATGATGATGATGATGATGATGATGATATGATGATGATGGATGTGATGTGATGATGATGATGATGATGATGGAGGAGGGAGGAGGAGGAGGAGGATGGAGATGGATGATGAGGATGATGGATGAGGAGGAGGAGGAGGAGGATGACGACGATGTCAAACCTTGATACAAAAATCAAACCAAGGAGCACAATCCCATCATTCACCAAAGCAATCAGCCAACAACGACCAGAACTCCAGGGCACAAAGTACACGATGACTAGAATCAAACTTTGCTCCTCTGAATACAATCGCTTTTCTGTTTTCTGATAATTTCTTGGATACGCTGAATCAGCTGTAAAAGTAGAACGTATTGAAAATTCAAAGAATACAACATCTGTGGTTTCGCATCTGTCCGTGCATATTTAGGTGTGTCATTTTGCAGAAATACTTTGATTTAATATGAAAGGATATTTTTGACTCTACAGGCCTTCCATATCGCTGCTGACCGTCAGTTCTGTGTCCCGCGACATCTACGATGGTCCGAGCCAGCACATAAAAGAAGAAGCTGCTGTTTTGTTTCACTATCGAGATGTGGTTTCTAAGAAGAATGTTGAGCGTTCCATGGACAGTAAAGAAAACAAACAAGACAGTCTTGAAGGAGGCAGACACAAAGAAGATCATTGATAAGGAAGATTAGGAAAAGACAGGCAACATTTTATGAGGAAAGGGGAATTAGAAAACCTGGTCACAACAGGAAAGCTGGAGGGAAATCGAACACCGGTAGACCCAGGAGAAAACTGTTGGACGGACTTGCAGGGTGGCTGAGGACAGAGAGGGTGGGAGATGTACTTGCAGTGACAAGGGATGGATGCATATGGAGGGCCATGATCGCCAGACGCCATGCGACAGAGCACATGATGATGATGAACGATGATGTTGTTTTTGTTGTTGTTTTTGTTGTTGTTGTTGTTGTTGTTGTTTTGAACACATCCAAAAGATCATGTGCAACCATTTGAGGTGAGTGTATGTAGAACATCAAAACTACAAATGTAGGCAAATGTCCAGTTATGGTTTGAAGTTTTAAATTTTCTTATCCATGGAAGTTTTAAAGCATATATACATATGTATACATATATATATAATATTTATATATATATATATATATATTATATTATATATGTATATATATATATATACATATGCTCGTAAATCCGGTATAATCAATCCTCCTTGCTTTATGCTTTTTAGTGGCAATCTTTCTGCTGATTTTATCTCGTTTTCCATTCCATCATCATCATCATCATCAGGTGCCCTGCCGCATGGTGTTGGCGATCATGGACTTCCATCTGTCTCTATCTCTCGTTGCCCCCAGCATCTCCCCCACCCTCCTCGTCCCCAGCCACTCTGCAAGTCCGTCCAGCATTTCTCCCTGGGTCTACCCGGTGCTCTCTTTCCCTCCAGCTTTCCCGTTGTGACCAGGTGCTCCAAATCCCCCTTCCTCATAAAATGGCCTATAAATGTTGCCTGTCTTTTCCTAACTTCCTTATGATGATCTACTTGTGTCTGCCTCCATCAAGACTGTCTCGTTTGTTTTCTTTGCTGTCCATGGAACATTCCATTCCATACAAACTGAAATCATAACTTCTGTAGCTGTTGCATAAACTGACCTGGTGGATCCTGTAACAGTATCCACAAATAAATCCACAATTCTTCAAGTTTTATGAGAACCGAGTCTACATCATTTCTTTCAGTTTCATCAGCGACTGACAAAACCTTTGTAAATGTCCAAATTACCTAGGCCAATAATAATCATCATCATCATGTGCCCTGCCGCACGGCGTTGGCGATCATGGCCCTCCATACGAGTCTATCCTTGTCTCTGCTAGTACATCTCCCACCTTCTCTGTCCTCAACCACTCTGCAAGTCCGGCCAATATTTCCTCTTTCCTTCCAGCTTTCTTGTTGTGATCAGGTGCTCTAATTTCTCTTTCCTCGTGAAATATCCTATAAATCCTGCTTGTCTTTTCCTAATCTTCTGTTTTTATGTTCTTCTTGTGTCTGCCTCCTTCAAGACTGTCTCGTTTATTTTCTTTGCTGTCCATCGAACTCTCAACATTCTTCTTAGAAATCACGTTTCAGTTGCCTCACACACACACACACACACACACACACACACACACACACATCACACACCACACACACACACACACACACACACACACACACACACACACACACACACAACAAAACAGAAGGAGAGTGAGAGAGAGAAAGAGACAGAGACACAGAGAAAGAGAGATTGAGACAGTGGCTTGTTACTGACTTTCTTGCTCTTCTTTTGAAAGATTAAGAGTACTGGTGCGAAATGAATGTATATCTGTATCGTTTGTTTCATTACAATTGACTTGTTAAGAAAAAAAAACATTTTAATATGGGTATCAGATAACATCTGTGATAATTTGAACTTACTTCTTTCCGAGTAACCTTTTTTTAAGCCTGTGGTCATTATTGATTAATTCAAAAGTCCTTTACCAGAAAAGCCGGAATATTAAACAAACAAAAAAACAGAAAAAAAAACGTCAACACTTCTACGGTCTGGCAAAGTTTTGAAGATCTGATTTTTATGTGTAGTTATTTTGCTTTGTTTTGTTTGTTTGTTTGTTTGTTTGTTTGTTTGTTGTTTGTTTATTTGTTTGTTTGTTTGTTGACATCTCTGGTGGAACCGTTGACAGATAACCCTGGGGGCTCTTTCAGTATAAATAGTATCCCCACCTTCTGGAAATTCTGTGCTAGAAATTTCCTCTTTTCTGCCACTCTCTTTGTTTCTGCCTTGTTGCCTTGCTTTCTGTCATTTCTACTTTATTTTCTGCCTTAATGGTCCATTCACCTGTATTTTTTTTTTGATAAAGTCTTACGTACTTTTTCTTCGGATTGATGATTGGGTACATGTATTAAGTGCATTTTTAGCTGTAAGGAGGTGAGATATGCGGATACATTTTAGGTAGTTTATGCTGTTTTTATATGGTTTTGGTGTCCTAGTGTATGCTATATTTGTATTCAGATGCGTTTTAAAGCCCATGGCGATAATCGGACGGAAGGTCCTATGCCGGGGCAGTCCTTAGATTATGTGCCGAATGATTGATATGTGTACTTAATTCGTTTCTTTTTTTTCCTGTTGAAAGTTGTGTGTTTGAAAGCGGTTAATAGCATGATATGGCTCTGCCAGTCGCTGGCTTTAACACAATAAAAGAAAGAAAGACAGACAGATAACCCAGTCTCGGAGCAGGCATCCAGAATAGTCTCTCGTTGTTCTGGCATGCGTTTTTTTGACCAGGATGGGATTTTAAAAAATATGGAGAGGCTTTCCACTTTATCAGCGTGGCTGTCTCCCTAGAGGCTTCAAGAAGTCTTGAATATAGTCTTTGGTGGACATCAGATTTCATTTCAGCTGAAACCTTTTCAAGGTCACCGTGACCTTGTGTAATACTTCCTGTAGAAATGGAAGATTGTTGGAATGGTTTGACCGGTGATTTTAAGAAGGACAAAGTCTGTTGGTTTGTTTGTTTGTGTGTGTGTTTGTGTGTGTGTGTGTGTGTGTGTGTGTGTGTAAGTGTGTGTGTGTGTGTATGTGTGTGTGTGTAAGTGTGTGTGTGTGTGTGTGTGTGTGTGTGCGTGCGTGTGTGTGTTGCGTGCGTGTGTGTGTGGTCTGTGGTGTGTGTGTAAGTGTGCTGCGTGTGTGTAGTGTGTGCTGTGTGTGTGTGTGTGTGTGTGTGTGTGTGGTGTGCGCGCGCATGTGTGTGTGTGTATGTGTGGTGTGCGCGATGTTGTGTGTGTGTGTGTGTGTGTGTGTGTTGTGTGTGTGTGTGCGCGCGCATGTGTGTGTGTGTGTATGTGTGTGTGTGTGGCGTATGTCGTGTGTGTGTGGTGTGTGTGTGTGGTGTGTTGTGTGGTGTGTGTGTGCGGTATGTTGTGTGTGTGTGTGTGTGTGTGTGTGTGTGTGTGGTGTGTGTGTTGTGTGTGTGTGTGTGTTGTATGTTGAGTCACATCAGCTGAGGTATGTGTCAATCGATCAATTACGAACAAAGGCAGTAACAACAACAGCAATAACAACAACAACAACAACAAAATACAAAAGGATTCCAAAGTTCAACAACAACAACAACAACAAAACGCAAAAGGATTCCAAAGTTCAACAACAACAACAACAACAACACCAACAACAACAACAACAACAACAAAAACAACAACAAAATACAAAAGGATTCCAAAGTTCAACAACAACAACAACAAAAATACAAAAGGATTCCAAAGTTCAACAACAACAACAACAACCACACCAACAACAACAACAACAACACCAACAACAACAACAACAAAATACAAAAGGATTCCAAAGTTCAACAACAACAACAACAAACTACAACAGGATTCCAAAGTTCAACAACAACGACAACAACAACAAAACTACAAAAGGATTCCAAAGTTCAACACTAACATCAACTACAACAACAATAACAAAATACTACAAAAGGATTACAAAGTTCAAACAACAACAACATCAACAACAACAACAACAAACTACAAAAGGATTTCAAAGTTCAACAGCAACAAACTATAACAGATTCCAAAGTTCAACACACCAACATCAACAACACCAACATCAACAACACCAACAACAACAAACTACAAGAGGATTCCAAAGTGCAACAGAATCAAAAGAGTGTCTATCGTTTTATTTTTCTCTCAACAATCAAGGAAATGGAACACGAACAGAACACAGTTTATTGTACTGTTAATATGGACGAACACGAAAACGCTCTATTTTCTCTGCTGACTTACCCTTACTTCCTATTCAAAACACAATTCTCTGCCATGGAACTATATTATGATAAACCTGCGCTTCATTTTCCTCTTTAAAAACTAATCATCGCAAAACGAAAACGAGGACAACATTTTCATGCTGAAAGAATCGTCACTGTCCAACAACCGTAAAAAAAACGAACAGTAAAATAAACGATTAAATTTTATTTTCAAAACATAAAATAACACTATCAAATTTTGAATGTAATCAAAACAAGTTAAAAAATGGTTAGCTATTTCAAATACAACATTAATTAAGTCACTGAATAAAGAAGAGCTAATGAGAAAAAAAATGAAATAGCAGGTAAAATTAAACACGAAACAAACAAACAAAAATCTCTTCCGCAAATTCAGCACCAAAAAACATGACACAAAAACAATCAAATGATCTTATCACATAAAACAGGCAAAATTTGTAAAGGGAAAACTAGATAAATCGTGGATAAAGGTGTTTTCCAAACGGTTCATTCAATTCAGTCGCAAAGAGCAAAGAACCGTTAACAGTATGATTGAGTGAATTTATTGACTATCGCTTCTGGTGACTGCATCCACCACTTGAACAGGCACGGCAAAACAGATAATGGCGTTGTCATTTTGGTCATGTATTTGCCACTCTGCCACAACACGTATCTGAAAACATATGCATATGGATCATCATCATCATCATCATCAGGTGCCTGGCGACCATGGACTTCCAACCATCTCTGTCTCTCGTTGCCCCCAGCATCTCCCCCACCCTCCTCATTCCCAGCCACTCTGCAAGTCCGTCCAGCATTCTCTCCCTGGATCTACCTGGTGCTCTCTTTCCCTCCCGCTTTCCCGTTGTGACCAGGTGCTCCAAATCCCCCTTCCTCATAAAATGGCCTATAAATGTTGCTTGTCTTTTCCTAATCTTCCTTATGAGTGATCTACTTGTGTCTGCCTCCATCAAGACTATCTCGTTTGTTTTCTTTGCTGTCCATGGAACTCTCAACATTCTTCTCAGAAACCACATCTCGGCTGCCTCAATCTTGTTCTGGCTTTGCTTGCTGACTGTCCACGCCTCGCATCCGTACAACAGTATTGGTTCTATATAACATTCAAGGACTCTCTTTCTGATGTTAATTGATAGGCATTTGTTGGTAAGAAAACACATGCAGATGGATAATAGTACAAAACAACCATGGTAAACATTACCATCACGCTTGTGTCAATGGACAGAAAAAAGTGGACAAACACTTGTTTTGCTTTGCTCTGTTGTGTTCTGTTGTGTTCTGTTGTGTTCTGTTGTGTTCTGTTGTGTTCTGTTGTGTTCTGTTGTGTTCTGTTGTGTTCTGTTGTGTTCTGTTGTGTTCTGTTGTGTCTGTTCTGGTCTGGTCTGGTCTGTTCTGGTCTGCTCTGCTCTGTTCTGTTCTGTTCTGTTCTGTTCTGTTCTGTTCTGTTCTGTTCTGTTCTGTTCTGTTCTGTTCTGTTCTGTTCTGGTTTGGTCTGTTCTGGTCTGGTCTGGTCTGGTCTGTTGTGTTCTGTTCTGTTCTGTTCTGCTCTGCTCTGCTCTGCTCTCTTCTCTTCTCTTCTCTTCTCTTCTCTTCTCTTCTCTTCTCTTCTCTTCTCTTCTGCTCTATTCTGTTCTGTTCTGCTCTGGTCTGGTCTGTTCTGGTTTGGTCTGTCTGGTCTGTTCTGTTCTGTTCTGTTCTGTTCTGTTCTGTTCTGGTCTGGTCTGTCTGGTCTGGTCTGGTCTGGTCTGGTCTGGTCTGGTCTAGTCTGATCTTTTTCTGGCCTGTTCTGTTCTGTTCTGATCTGCTCTGTTCTAGTCTGGTTTGTTCTGGTCTGGTCTGTTCTGGTCTGTTTTAGTCTGTTCTGGTCTGGTCTGGTCTGGTCTGGTCTGGTCTGGTCTGGTCTGGTCTGGTCTGGTCTGTTCTAGTCTGTTCTGTTCTGGTCTGTTCTGTTCTGGTCTGGTCTGTTCTGGTCTTTCTAGTTGTTCTGGTCTGGTCTGTTCTGGTCTGGTGTGTCTGGGTCTGTTCTAGTCTGGTCTGTTCTGGTCTGATCTGTTCTGGTCTGTTCTAGTCTGGTCTGTTCTGGTCTGATCTGTTCTGGTCTGGTCTGTTTCTAGTCTGGTCTGTTCTGGTCTGGTCTGGTCTGGTCTGGTCTGTTCTGTTCTGGTCTGGTCTGGTCTGGTCTGGTCTGGTCTGGTCTGTTCTAGTCTGTTTTGATCTGTTCTGTTCTGGTCTGGTCTGGTCTGGTCTGGTCTAGTCTGTTCTGGTCTGGTCTGTTCTGGTCTGGTCTGGTCTGGTCTGATCTGATCTGTTTCTGATCTGGTCTGTTCTGATCTGGTCTGTTCTGATCTGTTCTAGTCTGGTCTGGTCTGGTCTGGTCTGTTCTGTTCTGGTCTGGTCTGTTCTGGTCTGGTCTGGTCTGTCATGTTCTGTTCTGGTCTGGTCTGGTCTGTTCTGGTCTGGTCTGGTCTGGTCTGGTCTGGTCTGGTCTGGTCTGGTCTGGTCTGGTCTGGTCTGTCATGTTCTGCACTGCACTGCTCTGGTCTGGTCTGGTCTGGTCTGGTCTGGTCTGTTCTGGTCTGGTCTGGTCTGGTCTGATCTTGTCTGTTCTGTTCTGGTCTTGTCTGGTCTGGTCTGTTCTGGTCTGTTCTGGTCTGTTCTGGTCTGGTCTGTTCTTTCTGTTCTGGTCTGTTCTGGTCTGGTCTGTTCTGTTTGTTCTGGTCTGTTCTGGTTTGGTCTGTTCTGGTCTGGTCTGATCTGGTCTGATCTTGTCTGTTCTGTTCTGTTCTGTTCTGGTCTGGTCTGGTCTGGTCTGTTCTGGTCTGGTCTGGTCTGGTCTGGTCTGGTCTGGTCTGGTCTGGTCTGGTCTGGTCTGATCTTGTCTGTTCTGGTCTGGTCTGGTCTGGTCTGATCTTGTCTGTTCTGGTCTGGTCTGGTCTGGTCTGATCTTGTCTGTTCTGTTCTGTTCTGTTCTGGTCTGGTCTGGTCTGGTCTGGTCTGGTCTGGTCTGGTCTGGTCTGTTCTGTTCTGTTCTGTTCCGTTCTGTTCTGTTCTGTTCTGTTCTATTCTGTTCTGTTCTGTTCTGTTCTGTTCTGTTCTGTTTATTTCTGTTCTGTTCTGTTCTGTTCTGTTCTGTTCTGGTTTGGTTTGGTTTGGTTTGGTTTGGTCTGTTCTGTTCTGATCTGATCTGTTCTGTTCTGGTCTGGTCTGTTCTGGTCTGTTCTGTTCTGTTCTGTTCTGGTCTGGTTTGGTTTGGTCTGTTCTGTTCTGATCTGTTCTGGTCTGGTTTGGTTTGGTCTGTTCTGTTCTGGTCTGGACTGGTCTGGTCTGGTCTGGTCTGGTCTGGTCTGGTCTGGTCTGGTCTGGTTCTATTTGTTTTGTTTGTTTTGTTTTATTTTGTTTTGTTTGTTTTGTTTTATTTTGTTTTCTTTGTCCATGGAACTCTCAACATTCTTCTTAGAAACCACATCTCGGCTGCCTCAATCTTTTCCTGACTTTGCGTGTTGACTGTCCACGCCTCACAACCGTATAACATTATCGGTTCAGCGTAACGTTCAAGAACTCTCTACCTGGTGTAAATTGATAAGCATTTGTTGGTAAGAAAGCTTTCAATCTTCTTGAATAACGATATACAACAATGATTCACAACGATGTACAGCGGTACACAAGAACGCTTGATAACAGTCTAACAACCTTGACCACTACGTACCTTAGGTGTGTGTGGGTTGATATAGACAGAGGCGGTATAGGTGTACTGTTTGTTGGCGTCTAGTGGACAGGGAGTGTTGAAGTGCTGACAGGCGTCCTGCTCCATGTGGAAAGGCTCAGGTAAGGTCAGGATGCCCAGGTGAGCGTACACCACGGGTTTGGACGCCGTTATCTGAGTGGCTGAAGCAGACACACAGACACAAAAATTGTCACCATCATCATCATCATCGTCGTCGTCGTCGTTGTCATCGATGTGGTTGTACCTCACCCATAGTCCCCATCCTACCCACTCTCCTGTACCGGCAAGGTCGAATGGTGCGAACCACGCCTGAGAAATACAGACACCTGCAGTGCTGATTAAAAATTGTTAATGACACACCCCCCCCCCCCCCCCCCCCCCCCCCCCCACCCCCCAGTGATGCATCCACAAAACGAACAGCCTGCGCAAAACTCTATGCGCTGACAAACGTTTGAAAAGATCGTCCATGATATCTGGCAAAGATTGGTGGTGGTGAAATATCATCCCTTGAATCAGCTGATTCAAAGTGAACAGCCGGTAGGTCACGAGGAATTGGACCGATGCCTCACATGGGGCCACTGCCCTGTTCCAGTCTTTACTGTGTAGCAGATGGTACAGATATGTGAGTTTTACAAATAGTTTGACAAATGACAAGGGCACACACATATTCAGAAATAGTTTGGCATATTATACAGGTACATACATATTCAGAAATAGTTTGGCACATTATACAGGTACATACATATTCAGAAATAGTTTGGCACATTATACAGGTACACACATATTCAGAAATAGTTTGGCATATTATACAGGTACATACATATTCAGAAATAGTTTGGCACATTATACAGGTACATACATATTCAGAAATAGTTTGGCACATTATACAGGTACATACATATTCAGAAATAGTTTGGCATATTATACAGGTACATACATATTCAGAAATAGTTTGGCACATTATACAGGTACATACATATTCAGAAATAGTTTGGCACATTATACAGGTACACACATATTCAGAAATAGTTTGGCATATTATACAGGTACATACATATTCAGAAATAGTTTGGCACATTATACAGGTACATACATATTCAGAAATAGTTTGGCACATTATACAGGTACATACATATTCAGAAATAGTTTGGCACATTATACAGGTACATACATATTCAGAAATAGTTTGGCACATTATACAGGTACATACATATTCAGAAATAGTTTGACAAATGACACAGGCACACACATATTCACAAATAGTTTGGCACATTATACAGGTACATACATATTCAGAAATAGTTTGGCACATTATACAGGTACATACATATTCAGAAATAGTTTGACAAATGACACAGGCACACACATATTCACAAATAGTTTGGCACATTATACAGGTACATACATATTCAGAAATAGTTTGGCACATTATACAGGTACATACATATTCAGAAATAGTTTGACAAATGACACAGGCACACACATATTCACAAATAGTTTGGCACATTATACAGGTACATACATATTCAGAAATAGTTTGGCACATTATACAGGTACATACATATTCAGAAATAGTTTGGCACATTATACAGGTACATACATATTCAGAAATAGTTTGGCACATTATACAGGTACATACATATTCAGAAATAGTTTGGCACATTATACAGGTACATACATATTCAGAAATAGTTTGGCACATTATACAGGTACATACATATTCAGAAATAGTTTGGCACATTATACAGGTACATACATATTCAGAAATAGTTTGGCACATTATACAGGTACATACATATTCAGAAATAGTTTGGCACATTATACAGGTACATACATATTCAGAAATAGTTTGGCACATTATACAGGTACATACATATTCAGAAATAGTTTGGCACATTATACAGGTACATACATATTCAGAAATAGTTTGACAAATGACACAGGTACACACAGATTCACAAATAGTTTGGCAGACGACACAGGTACGCACATATTCAGAAAAATAATTTGGCACATTATACAGGTACACACATATTCAAAAATAGTTTGGAAAATGGCACAGGTACACACATATTCAAAAATAATTTGGCACATTACACAGGTACGCACATATTCAGAAATAGTTTGGCAAATGACACAGGTACACACATATTCAGAAATAGTTTGGAAAATGGCACTGATAACATATATTCAGAAATAGTTTGGCAGACGACACAGGTACACACAGAATCAGAAATAGTTTGACATATTATACAGATACACACAATATTCAGAAATAGTTTGGCACATTATACAGGTACATACATATTCAGAAATAGTTTGGCACATTATACAGGTACATACATATTCAGAAATAGTTTGGCACATTATACAGGTACATACATATTCAGAAATAGTTTGGCACATTATACAGGTACATACATATTCAGAAATAGTTTGGCACATTATACAGGTACATACATATTCAGAAATAGTTTG
>JAPXFY010000012.1:88101219-88103719 GCA_030674185.1 Monoplex corrugatus | reverse complement strand
CACGTCATGTAAAAGTGACTCACGTGATGTAAAAAAATGACAGACATGAAAGGTGACTCACGTGATGTAAAAGTGACTCACGTGACGTAAAAATGACGGACATGAAAAGTGACTCACGTGATGTAAAAAAAATGACGGACATGAAAAGTGACTCACGTGACGTAAAGGTGACGGACAACGTGATGTTGCTGCCTTCAGGGAAGGGACAGGGGTTACCGGAACATGGCATCACGTCCAGACTGACGATATGGCCCAGGGGCTTAGAATCTGAAATCATACATCGCCATTAACCCTTTGACTCCCGCACCCTGTCCACCAGCATCCTGAATTGTCAACCATGCTAGCATCATCATCATCATCATCATCAGGTGCCTTGCCGCATGGCGTTGGCGATTATGGACTTCCATCTGTCTCCATCTCTTGTTGCCCCAAGCATCTCTTCCACCCTCCTTGTCTTCAGCCACTCTGCAAGTCCGTCTAGTATCTGTCTCCCTGGGTCTACCTGGTGCTCTCTTTCCCTCCAGCTTTCCCGTTGTGACCAGGTGCTCCAATTCCCCCTTCCTCATAAAATGGCTTATAAATGTTGCCTGTCTTTTCCTAATCTTCCTTATGAATGATCTTCTTGTGTCTGCCTCCATCAAGACTGTCTCGTTTGTTTTCTTTGCTGTCCATGGAACTCTCAACATTCTTCTTAGAAACCACATCTCGGCTGCCTCAATCTGATTACAAAGCAAAAACTAAACCCTTTGACTCCCGCACCCTGTCCACCAGCATCCTGCACTGTCAACCATGCTAGCTAAGCAAAAACTTAACCCTTTTACTCCCGCACCCTGTCCAACAGCATCCTGCATTCTCAACCATGCTAGCAAAGCAAAAACTTAACCCTTTAACTCCCGCACCCTGTCCACCAGCATCCTGCATTCTCAACCATGCTAGCAAAGCAAACACTAAACCCTTTGATTCCCTCAGCCTATCCACCAGCTTCCTGCAGGAAGCTGGTGGATAGGGTGAGGGAATCAATGGGTTAAAATTTTGAAGCTGGGGGACAGGGTGCAGGAGTCAAAAGGTTAAACAATAAAACGTTCTTTATTTCTTTTAACATCTATTCACATATGTGTTTTTGGGCGAAAAAAACGACAAATTAAATAAATAGATACAAAACTAACTGATTAACTAACATATTAACTAATAATTAACTCTTTGACTCCCGCACCATGTCCACCAGTATCCTACACTGTCAACCATGCTACCAAATCAGAAACTTAACCTTCTGACTCTCTCATCCCATTGACCAGCTTCCTGTAGAAAGCTGGTGGATAGGGTGAGGGAGTCAAAGAGTTAGGTTTTTACTATTTGTAGATAGGGTGCAGGAGTCAAAGGGTTAACTAGCTAACTAAACGTATAAACTCTAAAATACACATCGTACTTTCGTTTGTATAGCATGCTTTTAAATAACAGCAAACGGCACAACCTTGAGACAGGTTGATAAGTTTAAATACCTGGGAACGATTATTTCACCAGATGGCAGATGCACATCAGAAATAGCCAGCAGAATCGGCCAAGCCAAAACAGTATTCAAGAAGATGAAAAGCATTCTTACCAACAAATGCCTACCAATTAACATCAGGAAGAGAGTTCTTGAATGTTATATAGAACCAATACTGTTGTACGGTTGTGAGGTGTGGACAGTCAACAAACAAAGCCAGAACAAGATTGAGGCAGCCAAGATGTGGTTTCTAAGAAGAATGTTGAGAGTTCCATGGACAGCAAAGAAAACAAACGAGACAGTCTTGATGGAGGCAGACACAAGAAGATCATTCATAAGGAAGATTAGGAAAAGGCAGGCAACATTTATAGGCCATTTTATGAGCAAAGGGGAATTGGAGCACCTGGTCACAACAGGAAAGCTGGAGGGAAAGAGAGCACCGGGGAGACCCAGGGAGAAGATACTAGACGGACTTGCAGAGTGGCTGGGGACAAGGAGGGTGGAAGAGATGCTTGAGGCAACAAGGGATAGGGACAGATGGAAGTCCATAATCGCCAACGCCATGCGGGAAGGCACCTGATGATGATGATGATGATGAGCATGCTTTTGACATGGATAAGTTTGTGCTGCATAGACGAAATTACTATCGAGTGGTGTCGGGATCTTGGGAAGTGATTGTCCGAGGCATTAGCGAGGCATTGGCGAGGCTTTGGCGAGGCATTGGCGAGGCACTGGCGAGGCATTGGCGAGGCATTGGCGAGGCATTGGCGAGGCACTGGCGAGGCATTGGCGAGGCATTGGCGAGGCATTGGCGAGGCACTGGCGAGGCATTGGCGAGGCATTGTTGCTCTGGGTCCCATCCACACCCTCGTGGTGTTTCTTGTTACCAGACGATCCATTACTTCACAGCGACAGAACATTGTCAAACTTTAAATCAAATAACAACATACTCTGACAAACCACGACATAAAAGTAAATATTAGGGACCAGTCGTAACAGAGAACACAAGTGAGA
>JAPXFY010000012.1:88088719-88096219 GCA_030674185.1 Monoplex corrugatus | reverse complement strand
GTGTGTGTGTGTGTGTGTTTGGTTTGGTCGTCTGTTCCTTTAAACAGAACAGTAGGAACTGTGTCAGCGAGTCTTAGTGTTGTATAATGGGCAGCGCGATAAGAACAACTGACATAGTCACTGCCCATTGTGTCACAGGAAAGTAGGGCAGCAATGAACACTATCTGCTCTTGTCGGTTTCGAGCCAGCCCCAGTGTGCTATTTTCAATTATTTCTTAGGGCTTTGAGTTCCCTTCAATGGCTTTGAGTTCTCCATCAATGGCTTTGAGTTCCCCATCAATGGCTTTGAGTTCTCCATCAATGGCTTTGAGTTCTCCATCAATGGCTTTGAGTTCTTCCTCAATGGCTTTGAGTTCTTCCTCGATGGCTTTGAGTTCTCCCTCGATGGCTTTGAGTTCTCCCTCGATGGCTTTGAGTTCTTCATCAATGACTTTGAGTTCTTCCTCAATGGCTTTGAGTTCTTCCTCAATGGTTTTGAGTTCTCCCTCGATGGCTTTGAGTTCTCCATCAATGGCTTTGAGTTCTCCCTCGATGGCTTTGAGTTCTTCATCAATGGCTTTGAGTTCTTCATCAATGGCTTTGAGTTCTTCCTCAATGGCTTTGAGTTCTCCTTCGATGGCTTTGAGTTCTCCCTCAATGGCTTTGAGTTCTCTCTCGATGGCTTTAAGTTTTCCATCAATGGCTTTGAGTTCTTCCTCAATGCTTTGAGTTCTCCATCAATGGCTTTGAGTTCTCCCTCGATGGCTTTGAGTTCTCCCTCGATGGCTTTGAGTTCTCCATCAATGGCTTTGAGTTCTCCCTCGATGGCTTTCTGTGTTCTCCCTCAATGGCTTTGAGTTCTCCCTCAATAGCTTTGAGGTCTCCCTCGATGGTTTTGAGTTCTCCATCAATGGCTTTGAGTTTTCCCTCGATGGCTTTGAATTCTCTCTTAATGGCTTTGAGTTTTCTCTCAATGGCTTTGAGTTCTCTCTCATGGAACATTGGCAGGTGTTCCTGGATCTTTCTCTTTTAAATCCTTCATCTGGTGTCCATGGAAGGGTAGTCTGAGTGATGTTATTGTCCTGCTCTCTTCCGATCATGTGCTCGAGACATGTGCATCGTCATTTCCGTAGAGACGATCTCGATATTCTGTTGATTGCGAGTAATTAATGTTTAGAGCCAGGAGAAATAAAGTCATTTTGAGTAATTGTTGTATTAAGTCACCTCGAATGATTATTGCATTAACCCACCTCGAGTAATTATTGTTTAGGACCAGGAGAAATAAAATCATCTCGAGTAATTACTGTAGTAAGTCACCTTGAATAATATTGCTAGGGCCATGAGAAATAAAGTTACCTCGAGTAATTATTGTATTAAGCCACCTCGAGTAATTATTGTATTAAGCCACCTCGAGTAATTATTCTTTAGGAACAGAAGAAATAAAGTCACCTACAGTAATTATCGTTTAGGACCAGGAGAAATAAAGTCACCTACAGTAATTATTGTTTAGGACCAGAAGAAATAAAGTCACCTACAGTAATTATTGTTTAGGACCAGAAGAAATAAAGTCACCTACAGTAATTATTGTTTAGGACCAGGAGAAACAAAGTCACCTACAGAAATTATTGTTTACGACA
This sequence comes from Monoplex corrugatus, assembly GCA_030674185.1. Classification (NCBI taxonomy): domain Eukaryota; kingdom Metazoa; phylum Mollusca; class Gastropoda; order Littorinimorpha; family Ranellidae; genus Monoplex; species Monoplex corrugatus. Next base: position 88,094,603 of record JAPXFY010000012.1, on the reverse strand, counting down.
AGGAGAAATAAAGTCACGTCCAGTAATTATCGTTTAGGACCAGGAGAAATAAAGTCACCTACAGTAATTATTGTTTAGGACCAGGAGAAATAAAGTCACTTACAGTAATTATTGTTTAGGACCAGGAGAAATAAAGTCACCTACAGTAATTATAGTTTAGGACCAGGAGAAATAAAGTCACCTACAGTAATTATTGTTTAGGACCAGGAGAAATAAAGTCACCTACAAGAATTATTGTTTAGGACAGGAGAAATAAAGTCACCTACAGTAATTATTGTTTAGGACCAGGAGAAATAAAGTCACCTACAAGAATTATTGTTTAGGACCAGGAGAAATAAAGTCACCTACAGTAATTATTGTTTAGGACCAGGAGAAATAAAGTCACCTACAGTAATTATGTTTAGGACCAGGAGAAAACAAAGTCACCTACAGTAATTATAGTTTAGGACCAGGAGAAATAAAGTCACCTACAGTAATTATAGTTTAGGACCAGGAGAAATAAAGTCACCTACAAGAATTATTGTTTAGGAACAGGAGAAATAAAGTCACCTCCAGTAATTATTGTTTAGGACCAGGAGAAATAAAGTCACCTACAAGAATTATTGTTTAGGACCAGAAGAAATAAAGTCACCTCCAGTAATTATTGTTTAGGACCAGGAGAAATAAAGTCACCTACAGTAATTATTGTTTAGGACCAGAAGAAATAAAGTCACCTACTAGAATTTATTGTTTAGGACCAGGAGAAACAAAGTCACCTACAGTAATTATCGTTTGGGACCAGGAGAAATAAAGTCACCTACAGTAATTATCGTTTAGGACCAGGAGAAATAAAGTCACGTCCAGTAATTATTGTTTAGGACCAGGAGAAACAAAGTCACCTACAGTAATTATCGTTTAGGACCAGGAGAAACAAAGTCACCTACAGTAATTATTGTTTAGCACCAGAAGAAATAAAGTCACCTCCAGGGATTATTGTTTAGGACCGGGAGAAATAAAGTCACCTACAGTAATTATAGTTTAGGACCAGGAGAAATAAAGTCACCTACAGTAATTATCGTTTAGGACCAGGAGAAACAAAGTCACCTCCAGTAATTATTGTTTAGGACCAGGAGAAATAAAGTCACCTACAAGAATTATTGTTTAGGACCAGGAGAAATAAAGGCACTTACAGTAATTATTGTTTAGGACCAGGAGAAATAAAGTCACCTACAGTAATTATAGTTTAGGACCAGGAGAAATAAAGTCACCTACAGTAATTATTGTTTAGGACCAGGAGAAATAAAGTCACCTACAAGAATTATTGTTTAAGACCAGGACAAATAAAGTCACCTACAGTAATTATTGTTTAGGAACAGGAGAAATAAAGTCACCTACAGTAATTATTGTTTAGGACCAGGAGAAACAAAGTCACCTACAGTAATTATTGTTTAGGACCAGGAGAAACAAAGTCACTTACAGTAATTATTGTTTAGGACCAGAAAAAATAAAGTCACCTACAGTAATTATTGTTTAGGACCAGGAGAAATAAAGTCACCTACAAGAATTATTGTTTAGGACCAGGAGAAATAAAGTCACCTACAGTAATTATTGTTTAGGACCAGAAAAAATAAAGTCACCTACAAGAATTATTGTTTAGGACCAGGAGAAATAAAGTCACCTACAGTAATTATTGTTTAGGACCAGGAGAAATAAAGTCACCTACAAGAATTATTGTTTAGGACCAGGAGAAATAAAGTCACCTACAGTAATTATTGTTTAGGACCAGGAGAAATAAAGTCACCTACAAGAATTATTGTTTAGGACCAGGAGAAATAAAGTCACCAACAGTAATTATTGTTTAGCACCAGGAGAAATAAAGTCACTTACAGTAATTATTGTTTAGGACCAGGAGAAACAAAGTCACCTACAAGAATTATTGTTTAGGACCAGGAGAAATAAAGTCACCTCGAATAAGGGTTCACTTTTTGCAGTTGGTATATAGGGTGCGGGAGTCAAAGGGTTAAAAGGTTAATCTCTACAGCCTACATCAATAATAATAATACTAATTGGAATTTTCTGGTGTTTTCAGGGCATGGTGACGTCAGCACGTGTGGGTTTTTGCAGGGTAGCCTGTTGTCTGTGAACCAGACAGAAGCTGACCGGTAAAGTTCTGATGATAATATCATGGCGTGTGGTTGGCAGGAGACAAAGATGGGCTGATCATGTAACGCTTTGGGATTGGTCGGGAGGGAACATGTGGGACGAGTACAGATATGTCTGGCCTTGTGATTGGCTGGGGAAAAACGTGAGCTGTGCGTCAGTCGCCTATCTTTGTGGTGTCCTAATTCTGTATTTGTGACCTGCCAGCACGAAATTAGTCTTAACCAGCATTTTGGGTATTTTGAGATATACATATCACTGGAAAGTGTACATTCTGCTGATTATTTTGGTACTTGAATAAAGCTTGTACTAAAAAAATGTAGAAGTTATGAATGTTTAAAGTCATTAAGTTGTATGACGGCCATTTTGAGAAAACGGCCTCTAAAGTTTTTGTGTGCTCTCCTACACATTTTCCTTAACTTTCTTTATTTGGTGGCTTTGACCCAGTTTGTTTCTAATTTTAGCTGTCATTATCTGAAAGGTGCACCAGAGAGCTTTCCATTAGTACATTACATGTGTGGGTACTGTACAGGTTTAAGAGACAAAAATACGTACTTTTGGTTGGAAATTGTGTTCTTTCTGCTGCGATCAGTGCATGAAAATACCACTTTAAATTGATTAATAATATTTTTTTCAAGAAAAACATTTCTGTGGGGGATAGATTACAATCTACAGAGATCAATTTTGAGAAAAAATCAAAACACCCCAGATAGACCCTCAGTCACCTTTTCAGCTCCTAGTTCTGTTCGACTGACTGCGAGTTAAGACTGATTTGGTGGTGGGAGGTCATATTTGTTCTCCAAACCATACTTTCTCCCATTTGCTTAAGTGGAGGTGGATTAGTGTGGGTGGGTGTGGGTGTATGTGTGTGACAGACAGACAGACAGAGGGTGCATGTCCGCGTTCTGTGTGTTCCGAATTTTTGTTTATAAAGAATTATTCTGTATGAATTTCTGAATTTACGACATAGTAGTATTCATCAATGTGTTTGTGTTGATGCTTTTGATTTGGGGATTTTTGGTTTGGCTCTTTTCGGTTTGTTGATTGATTGATTGGTTGGGTTTTCTTTTTGTGCGTGCGTGTTTATGAACCCTTTTCCCGCAATGGTCGCAATCAAGCGACTTTCCGTACGACCACCATGGTCGCATTTGTGCGACTTGGTGGGGTCATGCTAATCGATAACTTTTCACGTGGGTACAAAGCTTCTGTCAGCTCCACTGGTGAATGCAGACGACTGTGCTATTTCTAAACTTTACCCAGCGACCTAGTTTTTCAGTAGTAAGGCCGAAGTGTGGCTTTGTTAACTGTCGGAATTTACGTCACGTTTTCTCCGAAGCGTTTTCTCCAAAATGGCTGCAAATCGACACGCATTGTCTACCACTCCGAGTAGAATAAGCAGACAGCTGACTTTGTGTGTAGATTTTCCACTGCTTTTCCTCATTTATTATAATGATATCTGGCACACAACTTACGAAATAAGGTCAGTAGTACAACTAATAAACCGTATAAAAAAAAATGATTTTCTTTATAATAAGATTATCTGTGGAATAATCAATCAAGCACATAAACATAAGCAAGCATTCATATATATAAATATACAACATCTGCCCTTTACACAGCAAAAAAAGTAAGTGAAAATCTTAAATAGTCTTTGAGATATAAGCTTTTAAAAATGCATACTGCGCTGCAAAACTAGCTGCCCAAAATATACTTGGCACTGAGGAGTGCCGTTTCTGGGGAAACTGGGCGGTGAAAGAGTTAATGTAACTGTTGGGTATTTTACATTCTGCAGTTAGACACGTTCGTTGCGTTTCTGGTTGTATATTGCAAATTATGGCAGTACGTATATCATATCTCTGGATAGATCCAATCCTACAGTTGCACCAGCCCATGTTTGCCTTATGTGTGGGCAAGCTTTCTTGGCGCGGACTGGCCTCACCAGCCACCTCTGGACCCACCATCGCCAATCCCCTGGTCAAAATTGAAGTCTGATGATGAATAGGTTGAGGGAGTCAAAGGGTTAAATTTTTGCTGCTGGTGGATAGGGTGAGGGAGTCAAAGGGTTAAGTTTTTGCTGCTGGTGGATAGGGTGGGGGAGTCAAAGGGTTAAGTTTTTGATGCTGGTGGATAGGGTGAGGGAGTCAAAAGATTGTTTTTGCTGCTGGTGGATAGGGCGAGGGAGTCAAAGGGTTAAGTTTTTGCAGTTGGTGGATAGGGTGAGGGAGTCAAAGGGTTAACTTTTTGCTGCTGGTGGATAGGGTGAGGGAGTCAAAGGGTTATGTTTTTGCAGTTGGTGGATAGGGTGAGGGAGTCAAGGGTTAAGTTTTTGCTGCTGGTGGATAGGGTGCGGGAATCAAAAGGTTAAGTTTTTGCAGTCGGTGGATAGGGTGAGGGAGTCAAAGGGTTAAGTTTTTGCAGTCGGTGGATAGGGTGAGGGAGTCAAAGGGTTAAGTTTTTGCAGTTGGTGGATAGGGTGAGGGAGTCAAAAGATTGTTTTTGCTGCTGGTGGATAGGGCGAGGGAGTCAAAGGGTTAAGTTTTTGCAGTTGGTGGATAGGGTGAGGGAGTCAAAGGGTTAACTTTTTGCTGCTGGTGGATAGGGTGAGGGAGTCAAAAGGTTAATTTTTTGCTGCTGGTGGATAGGGTGAGGGAGTCAAAGGGTTAATTTTTGCTGCTGGTGGATAGGGTGAGGGAGTCAAAAGGTTAATTTTTTGCTGCTGGTGGATAGGGTGAGGGAGTCAAAAGGTTAATTTTTTGCTGCTGGTGGATAGGGTGAGGGAGTCAAAGGATTAAGTTTTTGCAGTCGGTGGATAGGTGCGGGAGTCAAAGGGTTATGTTTTTGCAGTTGGTGGATAGGGTGAGGGAGTCAAGGGTTAAGTTTTTGCTGCTGGTGGATAGGGTGCGGGAATCAAAAGGTTAAGTTTTTGCAGTCGGTGGATAGGGTGAGGGAGTCAAAGGGTTAAGTTTTTGCAGTCGGTGGATAGGGTGAGGGAGTCAAAGGGTTAAGTTTTTGCAGTTGGTGGATAGGTGAGGGAGTCAAAAGATTGTTTTTGCAGTTGGTGGATAGGGTGCGAGAATCAAAAGGTTAAGTTTTTGCAGTCGGTGGATAGGGTGAGGGAGTCAAAAGATTGTTTTTGCTGCTGGTGGATAGGGTGAGGGAGTCAAAGGGTTAAGTTTTCGCTGTTGGGGATAGGGTGAAGGAGTCAAAGGGTTAGTGTACCTAGAGTACCGTGTACGTGCGTGTATTCACATGACATGACTACTGACGGTGCCCCTGTCTTATCAGTACCTCAGGTGATCAGGATCTGGGTGTTGTGCAACGATTAACTACAGGAGAAAACAAAAATGAATGGTCGAGTGTTGCAATGCAACAATCTCCCTTTTTAAACAACTGTCTTTTTTTTTTTAATACAGATAGTGTTCTTTTCGATGACGTTGTAATCTTGAAGAAGTATCAGATTAAATGAAACTGCACGTACATTGAGGAGAACGTCCTATTTTCTTTTGTTGTGTTGTTGTGTTTGTGTTGTTTGTTTGTGTTGTTGTTGGTGTTGGTTGGTTGGTTGGTTGTTGTTGGTTGGTGTTGTTTGGTTGTGTTGGTTGTTGGGTTGTTGGTTTGGTTGGTTGTTGTTGTTTGTTTTGGTTGGTTGGTTGGTTGGTTGTGTTGGTTGTTGTTGTTGTTTGTTTGTTGTTTTGTTGTTGGTTGGTTGGTTGGTTGTGTTGTTTGTTGTTTGGTTGGTTTGGTT
>JAPXFY010000012.1:88076219-88078719 GCA_030674185.1 Monoplex corrugatus | reverse complement strand
AATCTACACTGCAAATATGACCCTAACCTGCCCCAAACCCTCTGTGGTTTTGTCTGTGAAAATTTGGGTCAGGATTATCTGAAAATGATGCCCTTGCCTCTACGAAATGAAAAGAATCTACACCCCCATTTAGTTTGAAATTCAACTAACAAACCTTTGAGGTGTCCTGGCTGTTACTTTTTGTTCAAACATACACACACACACATGTATACTGTGACAGAAAACATTGTTTGGTTATGGTCTTCTTAAAATGTTTCGTTTATTATAATGAAGGCAACAACAACAACAAAATATATATGTATATATATGCAGATAAGCAACAACAACAAAAAACCAAAAGACAACAAAACTATGATTTTACTCCCAGTACTTCAGCATATGTGAACTTCCTCAAGGGACTGTTTATTCAGATAGATAGATAGATAGATAGATAGATAGATAGATAGATAGATAGATAGATAGATAGATAGATAGATAGATAGATAGATAGAGAGAGAGAGAGATACAGACAGAGAGAGATACATGTATATATATATATATACATATATATGTATATGTATATATATGTGTGTGTTTGTGTGTGTGTGCGTGTGTGTGTGTGTATGCGTGCGTGCGTGTGTGTGTGTGTGTGCGCGCGCGCGCGTGTGTGTGTGTGTGTGTGTGTACCACCAGTACATAGTGTGTCTTTGTCTTACAGAAGCGGACATCACCAAGGCAACCACCAAAGTGTACGGATACATTTTGGGAGCCAAGATTCCATTCCCGGTGCCTACTGATGCCTGTCAGGACATGACCTGCCCCATCTCTAATGGCACCAACATCAACTACAAAAATTCTGTCTTCGTTCAACCTGCGTACCCCAGTGTACGTGTTGTGTGTGTGTTCCAAATTCTGTCAAATGCTTTCTTGAAATCGCTAAAGTTGTGGTAGAGGAACCAGAAGAACAAGAAAACCAATGTAAGCGCGTATTCAACACAACAAAACAAGACAAGACAAGCGCAAATTTTCGGCCAACCGGCCTTTGTCATGCGCGAACGCACGGTCACAAACGGACCACAAACACCAAACAACGGATAATGGTCCCTTTTTATCCACTGGACGAGGCGGCAGGGAAGTTTTTAGTCCTCTTTTTATTATCCGTTGTTTGGTGTTGTTTGTGGTCTGTTTGTGACCGTGCGTTCGCGCTTGACAAAGGCCGGTTGGCCGAAAATTTGCGCTTGTCTTGTCTTGTTGTGTTGAATACGCGATTACATTGGTTTTCTTGTTCTTCTGGTTCCTGTTTGCTTGGGCGCGGGCAGTCACACTTGTTATGGATGTTGTGGTAGACGTTTCGCTGATTTTGTATTTTTCGAGTCAGACAGGATGAAGGCTTGACTGTCTTTCATTTCATCATCCAGTGAAGTTAAGCATTCTTGTGCATGTTTGACTGTCTCAATTTCCATTGTTAGACTGAAGGTTGTGGACAGGATGAAGGCTTGACTGTCTTTCATTTCATCATCCAGTGAAGTTAAGCATTCTTGTGCATGTTTGACTGTCTCAATTTCCATTGTTAGACTGAAGGTTGTGGACAGGATGAAGGCTTGACTGTCTTTCATTTCATCATCCAGTGAAGTTAAGCATTCTTGTGCATGTTTGACTGTCTCAATTTCCATTGTTAGACTGAAGGTTGTGGACAGGATGAAGGCTTGACTGTCTTTCATTTCATCATCCAGTGAAGTTAAGCATTCTTGTGCATGTTTGACTGTCTCAATTTCCATTGTTAGACTGAAGGTTGTGGACAGGATGAAGGCTTGACTGTCTTTCATTTCATCATCCAGTGAAGTTAAGCATTCTTGTGCATGTTTGACTGTCTCAATTTCCATTGTTAGACTGAAGGTTGTGGACAGGATGAAGGCTTGACTGTCTTTCATTTCATCATCCAGTGAAGTTAAGCATTCTTGTGCATGTTTGACTGTCTCAATTTCCATTGTTAGAATGAAGGTTGTGGACAGGATGAAGGCTTCACTGTCTTTCATTTCATCATCCAGTGAAGTTAAGCATTCTTGTGCATGTTTGACTGTCTCAATTTCCATTGTTAGACTGAAGGTTGTGGACAGGATGAAGGCTTGACTGTCTTTCATTTCATCATCCAGTGAAGTTAAGCATTCTTGTGCATGTTTGACTGTCTCAATTTCCATTGTTAGAATGAAGGTTGTGGACAGGATGAAGGCTTGACTGTCTTTCATTTCATCATCCAGTGAAGTTAAGCATTCTTGTGCATGTTTGACTGTCTCAATTTCCATTGTTAGAATGAAGGTTGTGGACAGGATGAAGGCTTGACTGTCTTTCATTTCATCATCCAGTGAAGTTAAGCATTCTTGTGCATGTTTGACTGTCTCAATTTCCATTGTTAGACTGAAGGTTGTGGACAGGATGAAGGCTTGACTGTCTTTCATTTCATCATCCAGTGAAGTTAAGCATTCTTGTGCATGTTTGACTGTCTCAATTTCCATTGTTAGAC
>JAPXFY010000012.1:88068719-88071219 GCA_030674185.1 Monoplex corrugatus | reverse complement strand
TGGTAGCATTATTTTACCTAAACTTGTTTCCGCATATCTCATTTCTCTAGAGCCAAAATTGCGCTTGATACATGAAGCCAATATCGTAAAGCACTAAGACTTTATCAAACACATACAGGTGAATGGACCAGCAAGGCAGAAAATGACAGGAAGAAATGACAGAAAGCGAAAGGAACCATGGAGAAACAAAGACAGTGACAGAAAATAGGAACTGGCGAAACTGAGCGCAACTTGCACAAAAGATTAATTAAAAGAACACAAACGTGAGTCCTCTCCAGTGGGAGAACATCTGACCCACACCCAACACCACTTTGAAAAGGACAGTGTGCAAGTTCTCGACAAAGAAGCAAGATGGTTCCAGAGGGGAGTAAGGGAGGCAGTCTACATCATCGCTGTAAGGAACCCCATCCTCAACCGTGACCGGGACCGACACAACCTGCCATCGGTGTACTCCTCAGTTATTCAGTCGCACTGTCGTGAGTTCGTTCACGGCGGTGCGCACTGAAGCCAGTTCTCAACCCAGCAGTTGCGCTGAAGAAGTCGGCTGGATCGCCGATGAAAGCTACGCAGTAAGTAGCCTTTTTTGTAACTGAGAGCCAGATTCAACCAGGTAGCCATTAAGAAAATAGGAAATTTCTATTTCTAGCGCATAATTTCCAGAAGATGGGGATACTATATACACTGAAAGAGCCCCAACATCCCCACGGGGGTTTGAGGGCAGTGTATGCGATGATGAAATTTAAAGATCACAAGAAATACCAAGATGGCCAAGCCAATCTTACAATCTCCCTTTGTATATATACGAATGAAAGGTTATCACAGTGAATTCAGAGTTTGTACTTTTTAAGGTCACTGTGACCTCGAATAAGCGGATGATGACATGAAACTTGCCGTGAAGCGAGGAGACAGATCAACTGTCAGAGCAGTAAACTGCTGACAGAGGTTTTTTGAGAAAGCGAATTCTGTTTACACACCTTTGTCAAAAAGTCCTGTTTACACACCTTTGTCAAAAAGTCCTGTTTACACACCTTTGTCAAAAAGTCCTGTTTACACACCTTTGTCAAAAAGTCCTGTTTACACACCTTTGTCAAATAGTGGTGTTTACACACCTTTGTCAAAAAGTCCTGTTTACATACCTTTGTCAAAAAGTCCTGTGTACACATCTTTGTCAAGAAGTCCTGTTTACACACCTTTGTCAAAAAGTCCTGTTTACACACCTTTGTCAATTAGTCCTGTTTACACACCTTTGTCAAAATGTCCTGTTTACACATCTTTGTCAAAAATTCCTGTTTACACACCTTTGTCAATTAGTCCTGTTTACACACCTTTGTCAAAATGTCCTGTTTACATACCTTTGTCAATGAGTTCTTTTATACACCTTTGTCAAAAAGTCCTGTTTACATACCTTTGCCAAAAAGTCCTGTTTACATACCTTTGCCAAAAAGTCCTGTTTACACACCTTTGTCAATGAGTCTTTTTACACACCTTTGTCAATGAGTCCTTTTACACACCTTTGTCAAAATGTCCTGTTTACACACCTTTGTCAAAATGTCCTGTTTACACACCTTTGTCAAAAAGTCCTGTTTACACACCTTTGTCAAAAACTCCTGTTTACACACCTTTGTCAATGGGTCCTTTTACACACCTTTGTCAAAAAGTCCTGTTTACACACCTTTGTCAAATTTTCCCGTTTACATACCTTTGTCAAAAAGTCCTGTTTACATACCTTCCTCAAAAAGTCCTGTTTACACACCTTTGTCAAAATGTCCTGTTTACATACCTTCCTCAAAAATCCTGTTTACATACCTTTGTCAATGAGTCCTGTTTACACACCTTTGTCAAAATGTCCTGTTTACACACCTTTGTTAAAAAGTCCTGTTTACACACCTTTGTTAAAAAGTCCTGTTTACACACCTTTGTTAAAAAGTCCTGTTTACACACCTTTGTCAAAAAGTCCTGTTTACACACCTTTGTCAAAAAGTCCTGTTTACACACCTTTGTCAATGGTCCTTTTACACACCTTTGTCAAAAAGTCCTGTTTACACACCTTTGTCAAAAAGTCCTGTTTCCACACTTCTGTCAAAAAGTCCTGTTTACACTTTACCTTTGTCAAAAAGTCCTGTTTACACACCTTTGTCAAAAAGTCCTGTTTACATCCTTTGTCAATGAGTCTTGTTTTCACACCTTTGTCAAAAAGTCCTGTTTACACATCTTTGTCAAAAAGTCCTGTTTACACATCTTTGTCAAAAATTCCTGTTTACACACCTTTGTCAAAAACTCCTGTTTACACACCTTTGTCAAAAATTCCTGTTTACACACCTTTGTCAAAATGTCCTGTTTACACACCTTTGTCAAAAAGTCCTGTTTACACACACCTTTGTCAAGAAGTCCTGTTTACACACCTTTGTCAAGAAGTCCTGTTTACACACCTTTGTCAAAAAGTCCTGTTTACACACCTTTGTCAAAAAGTCCTGTTTACACACCTTTGTCAAAAAAACTC
>JAPXFY010000012.1:88058719-88061219 GCA_030674185.1 Monoplex corrugatus | reverse complement strand
ATGATGGCCGAACTAGAGTTTGGAGGCGTGTTGGTGAACGTTACATTGATGCAGCTGTTCGTGAGACCCGGGCCTTCAGGGGAGGATCTGTTATGGTATGGGGTGCCATCAGCCTCAACCACAAGACACCACTCTACCACATTGACGGAAACCTCACAGGCCTCCGCTATCGGGATGAAATACTGGCGCCTTTCGTTGTTCCGACCATGCAACGAATCGGACCCATGGCAGTCTTCCAAGACGACAATGCTCGGCCACATAGAGCCCGGGTGGCCTTAGAATTCCTTGTGCAGGCCGGTATCAACAGGATGATCTTCCCGGCGTATAGTCCCGACCTCAATCCCATCGAGCATCTTTGGGATGAGTTGGGGAGACGTGTAAAGGAGAACCATCCACCTCCCAGGGACCGTCAGGATCTCTTCCGAATGCTGCAACTGGAATGGCAGGGAATCCCACAGAGGGTCATCAGAACACTGGTCTACTCGATGAGGAGACGCTGCATGGAATGTCTCGCCAATCGGGGTGGTCACACCCATTATTGAAATGATTTGGGGAACTGGACAGATTTGGCAAACTTTGATTTCGACCCCTCCTCTGTTTAATTGTCTGTATATCCCAAACCGTTTGTGCGATCACAATGAAATTCAATGTACGTTTGAACAAGATTATGAAATAAATCTGTTCCCAATTGGAAAGTCATGGCTTTGATATTTGTTGAAAATATGCGGGTACATGTAAACTGTGCTTAACTTGTTGTGACTAGTATATATCATCAGACTGTTCAGTCATGTCACAAGTCAGTCGGGACTTCCCCAATTTCTCAGAAATTCAGAACCCTTGAGGCAGAGGTTGGCTAGTACATTTGACTAGGTCCGGATCAGCCAGTCATATCCGGCCCGGACATGACTAAGGACCTACAACTTGTCAGACCAATATGTAACTTATCTTTTAAGTGATGTTTGTCATTGAGTGAATATGAGCTTGTAAGTAAAAGGTGTTCCACCAGTGTCTGTAAGTAAAAGGTGTTCCACCAGTGTCTGTAAGTAAAAGATGTTCCACCAGTGTCTCTGTAAGTAAAAGATGTTCCACCAGTGTCTCTGTAAGTAAAAGATGTTCCACCAGTGTCTGTAAGTAAAAGGTGTTCCACCAGTGTCTGTAAATAAAAGGTGTTCCACCAGTGTCTGTAAGTAAAAGGTGTTCCACCAGTGTCTGTAAGTAAAAGGTGTTCCACCAGTGTCTGTTAGTAAAAGGTGTTCCACCAGTGTCTGTTAGTAAAAGGTGTTCCACCAGTGTCTGCTTTGTTGTTGACGCGGAACTGCTTTGTGTCATTTTCAGTCATCTTCTCTCTCTCTGTCTCTCTGTCTCTGTCTCTGTCTGTCTGTCGCTCTGTCTCTGTCTCTGTCTGTCTGTCCGTCTGTCTGTCTGTCTGTATCTGTCTCTGGCTCTGTCTCTCTCTCACTCTCTCTCCTTCTCTCTCTCTCACTCTCTCTGTCTATCTGTCTGTCTCTCTGTCTCTGTCTCTCTGTCTCTGTCTCTCTCTCTCTCTCTCTCCTTCTCTCTCTCTCTCCCCTTCTTTCTCTCTGTCTCTCTCTTTCTCTCTCTCTCTCTGTCTCTGTCTCTGTCTCTCTCTCTCTCTCTCTCTCTCCCTCTCTCTCTCTCCCCTTCTCTGTCTCTGTCTCTGTCTCTCTCTCTGTCTCTGTCTCTCTCTGTCTCTGTCTCTCAACCCCAACATTTCAACTGAAACAAAACCCAAGCTCGTCATTTCTATGCTTATTCTCACCCTGACGCACCAGTGAAAACCTTGAACCTTGTCTAAACGCCTGGAGCACAAAATTACCACCTGCGTTGTTTCATTAACCCTTTAAGTCCTACACCTTATCCACCTACGGGAAAAAAATTTATGGTTAAGTTTTCGCCTTGCTGGCATGGTTGACAATGCAGGATGCTGGTGGACAGGGTGAGGGAGTCAAAGGGTTAAGTTTTTGATTCTCTAGCATGGTTGACAATGCAGGATGCTGGTGGACACGGTGAGGGATCAAAGGGTTAAGTTTTTGCTTTGCGGGCATGGTTGACAATGCAGGATGCTGGTGGACAGGGTGAGGGAGTCAAAGGGTTAAGGTTTCGCTTTGCGGGCATGGTTGACAATGCAGGATGCTGGTGGACAGGGTGCGGGAGTCAAATGGTTAAGTTTTTGATTCTCTAGCATGGTTGACAATGCAGGATGTTGTGGACAGGGTGAGGGAGTCAAAGGGTTAAGTTTTTGATTCTCTAGCATGGTTGACAATGCAGGATGTTGTGGACAGGGTGAGGGAGTCAAAGGGTTAAGTTTTTGATTCTCTAGCATGGTTGACAATGCAGGATGTTGTGGACAGGGTGAGGGAGTCAAAGGGTTAAGTTTTTGATTCTCTAGCATGGTTGACAATGCAGGATGTTGTGGACAGGGTGAGGGAGTCAAAGGGTTAAGTTTTTGATTCTCTAGCATGGTTGACAATGCAGGATG
>JAPXFY010000012.1:88048719-88053719 GCA_030674185.1 Monoplex corrugatus | reverse complement strand
TACGGGCAAAATGGGAGAGAGGGATAGGTGAGTCAACAAGTGTGACAGAGGTTGGAAGAGAGGGGTGATTTTGGAGTTTGGGTGGGGTGATCAAGATCAATTCGGATTTCTCTTCATTTAATTTCAGTTTGTTTTCAGTCATCCAATCCTTCAGGTCAGCTACACAAGATTGGGTTTTCTGGATCATGATGGGAAGGTCAGGGAGAGGCCCAGAGACATACAGCTGATTGTCATCCGAGAAAGAATGATGCTGAAGCAGGTGTTCTTGGACAATAGAGGAGACAGGGTAGGTGTAGAGAATGAAAAGTAGGGGGCCCAGAACAGATCCTTGTGGCACTCCGTAAGTCAGACAGGAAGGATTAGAAGAAAGACCATTGACAGAAACTACTTGCAGACGATTGGTGATGTAAGAATGAAACCAGTTCAAGACAGTATCATGGAGCCCAAAAGAGTGATGTAGACGGGAGAGAAGGATAGAGTGGTCAATAGTGTCAAAGGCAGCAGATAGGTCCAAGAGAGTCAAAAGTGATACGTTGTTAGAGTCGAGAGTAGTCAGTAAGTCGTTGCAGATTTTGAGAAGAGCAGTTTCGGTACTATGTCCAGAACGGTAAGCAGACTGAAGGGAATAGACAAGGTTATTGGAATGAAGGTGGTTTAACAGCTGGTCAAGAACAACTTTCTCTAAGACCTTGGAAAGAAAAGGAAGATTTGACACAGGTCTATAGTTTTTCAAATTCTCAGGGTCAAGAGTCGTCTTTTTTAGAAGAGGTCTTACAATTGCTGACTTGAAAGAAGAAGGAAAGGAGCCAGTTGAGAGGGAATGGTTAATGATATTGGTGATGTGAGGGAGAAGAGTATCGAGACAATGGGTGAGAAAAGAAGCTGGCAATGGGTCGAGTTCACAGGTTTTAATGCCAGATTTCATGATGATTTTTCTTAACAAAGTCCTCAGAAACGGGTTGGAAGAAAGTAAGGGGGATTCCAGAGAAAGGGGGTTCAGGAAATGTAGCATGAGTGTTCGTCGTGGAATCGAGAGAAAGCCTGAGGTTAGCAATCTTGTTGAAAAAATAGTCAGAGAAAGCCTGTGGAAGATCAGAAGGTGGCAGGTGAGATGGAAGAGGAGAAGAGCCAGTTTTGCCAAGAAGAGTATTAGTTATATTATACAGTTGTTTGGAAGTGGAACAGGCAAGAATTTTAGCATTGTAATAGGCTGATTTAGAGGCAGCTACGAGGCTATTAACGATTTTGTTGGCAGTTTGAAAAATTTGCTTATGAACAGTCAGACTAGACTTGAGCCACTGTCTCTCGGCTCTGCGCCTTTCACACTTGGCCGCTTGCAGCTGAGGCCCAATGGAGGAGAACCAAGGTGATGGTGGCCTCTTGGAAACAAGGCGGCCACAGGCAGGAGCGAACCGATCCAGGAGCCCAAGGAGAAGGGAGTTGAGGTCATCAGGTGTGGTTGGCGGGGAAGCAGATAAGAGAGACTGAAGGTCAGCCTCAAAGACAGTCATGTCCACTGCAGAAAGGTGTCTGGCTTGAATGTACGTTTTGCGGGGTGGAGGGCGGGAAAAATGAAGATCAGCAACAAGGCAGACATGGTCAGATGGGAGGTGTGGTCGATGATGATGGAACTCACCATGGTCTGGTCAGTCCTGTGGATTATATTATCCAATGTGTGCCCACGAATGTGAGTGGGAGCGTGGACGCACTGAACCAGGCCGTAGCAGTCCAGGAAATCGATGACTTTGGAGGTGGTGGGTTCGGAGGGGCGATCAAAATGAATGTTAAAGTCACCAGCGATGATGTAGGAACCATGGAGGGAGTTACAGTAGGACAGCAGATCCGGGAATTCGTCAATGAAGTTGGAGTCAGTGAGACGGTTCTTAGAGTTTGGAGGAGGACGATACAAACACAGAAGGTGGAAAGTGTGGTGGGGGAAGGTGAGGGTAAGTTGTGCCAGTTCGAAAGAAGTGTGGGTGAAAGGGAAGGAGGATTTGGTGGAGAGGAAAGGGGGAGAGTGGATCAGCAACAACAAAAGCAATGCCACCACCACGGGACTGGCGGGGGAAGGAGAGGGTGTGGTGGCCAGGGGAGCGATGTCACGGCACTTAGCCTCGTCACCTTCAGCACGAAACCAAGTTTCCACCACAGCAAAGACATCGACGTTGTTGTCGTGGATGAAGTAGGACAGAGCAGAGCGTTTTTCTGTGCCAGTCCCAAGCGCTTGGGCGTTGAAGACAGACAGACGAAATGAAGCAGATCGGCGGGAGAAGCAATTTACAGGAGAGCCAGTGTTGATGCGAGTGAGGTTGGCAGTGTTATGGTAGACGGTAGAACTTCGTTGTTTTTGATCATTTCTTCTGTTAGATACGATCACGGAAATGTTGTGTTGTTTACGTCTGCCGCCACGACGTGAGCGCCTGCGTGGTAACGAGTAACCAATGCCAAGTTGGCGAAGTCGAGAGGTCAGGTCAGGGGTCAAGGGCACTGCACCGATAGATACCAGCTGTTGGCGTGTGTAGCAAAGCGACTCACACTGACCTGATAACACTGCTTCACGTTGTCTGCCACTCACAAAGCATGCCGGCTGCACGTGCGTATTGGCGAGAGGGAGGGGATATGGCGGTTGATTCAACTGTAAAACTGCCAGTCTTATCGAAAAGAACATGTAAAATACAGTCAATCTCACAAACATAGCAGCACCACAGCACCACGGAAACATCGGAAACATCGTCCAGTCCATCACGAACCACCACAACAAAAACTAACAGCAAACACCGTACACAGACAGAGAATCCAACAAAAAACGCAGGAGCAGAATGCACTCAGCCTGCAAGGCGTGTGACCCTGACCCTATCCCCCTCCCCCGTTAGTCATCCGTGACACTGCCTCAACAGAAATTCTCCTCGCATGCAGTAATTTTTTTTAGGGATCATTGCACTCAGGGAGGTTACCTTTGTGCTCACCGTTTTTTGCTTTTTCCCCCGTCCCATATTCTACACCACTTTAATGGCCACAGAAGCTGGAACAGTTTTTATTATGCGATGATGATGATGATGTCGATGTGGATGATAATCATGATGCTATGGAGTTCCATCTAGGATTGAGACTGCGTGACAGGGTTGTACTCTACGCTTACTATCATAATATATCCTGGTGTCAACCAGGCCCAAGAGATACAGACACCTGCGGTGTTGGTCAGAAGATTTGAGCAACACCCGCAATGACGCATCCGCGAAGTGGATGAGACTCGACTGTGTGGTTCCAGTCTTCCCAATGAGCCCATAGCACGCCCAACTCTGGGTAGGAGCCGGTTAGAGCCGAAAAATCCCACAATGATTTTTGAAGGTACTGATGGGGATTCGAATCCACAACCTTCCAGTCGGTAGTCCGTTACGTTAACCACTACACCACGGCGACTGGTTTCGCTTGCAGTAATATTGATTAATTTAACTCTTTGACTCCCGCAGCCTGCCCACCAACTGCAAAAACTTAACCCCTTGATTTCCCGCACCCTATCCGCTTCGTTGGTTGGTTGGTTGGTTGGTTGGTTGTTTGATTGGTTGGTTGGATGGTTGGTTGGTTGGTTGGTTGGTTGATTGGTTGGTTGGTTGGTTGGTTGGTTGATTGGTTGGTTGGTTGGTTAGTTGGTTGGTTGGTTGGCTGGTTGGTAGGTTGGTTGGTTGGTTGATTGGTTGGTTGGTTGGTTGGTTGGTTGGTTGGTTGGTTGGTTGGTTGGTTGGTTGGTTGGTTGGTTGGTTGGTTTCTTGCTTGCTTGCTTGCTTGCTTGCTTGGTCATTTGGTGTTTTGTTTTGTTTTGTTTTGCTTTTTGCTGTTTTTGTTTGTTTGTTTGTTTGTTTGCTTGCTTGCTTGCTTGCTTGTTTTTTGGGGGAGGTAAATCCCCCTCCCCCAAATGTTTTAAAGCCAGAATTTTCTGTTTCAAACATTAAGAAAACGGCTTCCAGCTCATATCCGGAAGAGTTGTGTGTGCTATTTAGCTGAGTGATGGTACGATGAAAACAATGGCAACAACTAACACTTTTCAAGAAACGGATGTGAATAGTGGTTTCTCAGAAACTTCTGACTATAATGTAATATTATTCAAAACCTGTTTTCCCTGTTGTGGTAGTCAGCCACTGCCCTCCATGCACATCAAGTCTCATTCCAAATAAACTTTCAATGTCACAGTGACCTCTAAAAGCACAAAACCTGGATTTTATGTAATAATTTTCGTGTAACAATGTGAGATTTCCAGGTAGACCCAGGGAAAAGATATTGGACGGACTTGCAGAGTGGCTGAAGACAAAGAGGGTGGAAGAGGTGATTGAGGCAACAAGGGATAGAAACAGATGGAAGGCCATGATCACCAACGCCATGTGGCAAGGCACTTGATGAAGATAAAAGTGAGACTGATAAAATGTCGTGACCACATGTTATGTAATAATTTTCGTATAACAAGGGACATTGATGAAATAGCGTGACCATATTTTGTGTGATAGTTTTCGTATAACAAGGAAGATTGATGAAATGGCTTGACTATTATGTTTCAGTATTGATCATCATCATCATCAGGTGCCCTGCCGCATGGCGTTGGCGACCATGGACTTCCAACCATCTCTTCCATCCATCTCTGCTTGTCATATTGGCAGACGTGATGCGTCTAGTGTGTCGGCTTCGGCCTGCACCGCTGGCTAGCACCGCTGTGCGAAAAGAAGAGCAAGGCGTAAGTCTCTTCCTGTCAGTACATAGCCTCTCCATCAGCAAGCCCTACGCTGTGCCTCCTCGTGGCGACAGGCGGTAACTGAGCACCTCACGGACTCAGGCTGAATCTCGTAGGACTCGGAGGAGGTCTGGCCCCCAGACGTGAGGCATGCAGGCCCACCGGCGTGTGGACACGCCCTGGTGCCCACGAACCAGATCCCCCAAGCTATGGGTAAATAGCTCCACTGCCTTGTGGACATCTCGGGAGAGAGTAAGGCTAAGGGAGTTAACCCTGAATA
>JAPXFY010000012.1:88033719-88036219 GCA_030674185.1 Monoplex corrugatus | reverse complement strand
ATCCGAGCAGAGGAGAGAGGAGCAGTGGGAAGTAAGAAGAGCACGCAGACGCCAGGGAGCAGGGTCAGCGCCTTCGGACGACACCATCTTCACGTGCAGCAACTGCAACAGGACCTGCCGTTCGAGTATCGGGCTCTACAGCCACAGCCGGCGCTGCAGTTCCAACGCAGAATGACTTCCAAGGCGCAATCTCCATTGTCTCCCGAGACAGACGGAAGTCAATACGATACGATACAACGATGTTGTTCTTGCTGCTGCTGCTGCTGCTGTTGTCGTTGATGGTGATGTTGTCGTTATCGTTGTTGTACTGGTGCTTTAGTTGTTGTTATAGTTGTTGTTGTAGTTGTTGTTGTAATTGTTGCTTTAATATCAGTTACACAATTGTGACCTCCCACCACGAAATCAGTCTTAACTAGCATTTTGGGCATTTTGAGATATACATACCACTGGAAAGTGTACATTCTGCTGATTATTTTGGTACTTGAATAAAGCTTGTACTCAAAAAAATGTAGAAGTTATGTATGTTTAAAGTCATTAAGTTGTATGACGGCCATTTTGAGAAAACGGCCTGTAAAGTTTTTGTGTGCTCTCCTACACATTTTCCTTAAATTTCTTTATTTGGTGGCTTTGACCCAGTTTGTTTTTAATTTTGGCTGTCATTATCTGAAAGGTGCACCAAAGAGCTTTCCATCAGTATATTACATGTGCGGGTACTGTACAGGTTACGGTTCATAATAAGAGACAAAAATAGGTACTTTTGGTAGGAAATTGCGTTCTTTCTGCTGCGATCAGTGTATTAAAATATCATTTTAAATTGATTAATAACATATTTTCAAGAAAAATATTTCTGTGGGGATAGATTATAGTCTACAGAAATCAATTTTGAGAAAAAGTCAAAACACCCCAGATAGACCCTCAGTCACCTTTTCAGCTCCTAGTGCTGTTCGACTGACTGCGAGTTAAGACTGATTTCGTGGTGGGAGGTCACAACTACTTTACATAACAGAGAGAGAAAGCGAGACGAAGGTATAGACGCAAAAGGAAAGGTGTAGAAATAAAAAAGTCATTCCGTTTGAATTGCGATATTTTGTAACTTGGAACAGAATGTCAAGCCGACACACCAAAACGCCACAGTCAATAGCTAAGAAAATATGGTTTTAATCTTCTCACTCTCTCACTCTATCCACCAGCATCCAGCTAAAAATGAACGGTAATTAACCCTTTCATTCCCTTGACCTGCCCACCAGCTTTCAGCTAAAAGAAATGGGTGTTCAGCCTTCTTACTCTCTCGTCCTATCCGCAAGTTTCAAGCTTTGGCTCTTTCACTCGTTCATCCAATCTATCCGTTTCCTTAGATAAACTGGTGGGTAGGGTGATGGAGGTGAAAGGGTTAATTCCTGCTAAAATTGTTAGGATTCATGGTCAAACTTTGACGATTTTTTCCTCCTTCAGAGACTTGAGACACAGGTCAGCCAGGTGGTTGGCCAGTATCACTTCTTCTGCTCTCACTGGACATTCTTCCTGACCTGCACACACACACACGTATTCACATGTAATAGCACACACACACAGACATACACACAGACACATACACAGGTATACACACATAGTACACATATACACATACATACACGCACATACCCACACATACATATACATACATACACAGAGACATACACAGACATACACACACACACACACACACATACATATACTTACACAGACATACACACACGCACGTACCCACACATACATATACATATATACACAGAGACATACATACACATATACACACACTCATACACACACGCATACACACACACATACACACACATACACACACATACACACACACATACACACACATACACACATACGCACCCCACACACACAACACACACATACACACACACATACACACACATACACACACACATACACACATACACACATACACGCACACACATACACACACACATACACACACACATACACACACATACACACACATACACACATATACACACAAACATACACACACACAAGAGGGATACACACACATGTGTACATATGTGTATGTGTGTGTCTCTGTGTGCGCCTTTTCGTTCCTTCTTAGATTTAATGTTTTTTCACTATAAGTGATATTAGACGGTGTAGGGAGGGAGGAATAAAAAAAATAAATAAATAAAACAAAATGGAGAACGATAGTTGGGCTGGTTGGATTGGGGCAGAGGGGAGACAGAGTGAAAAGGCATAAGTAGGTGAGAGAACAGAAAAATGGAACGAGATCTTAACACTAACAATTAACTTCAACAATGTGAAGGGAAATTGTAACACTAAAACACAAACTGCATAAAGTTAAAGTAATGCATTAACAGGACTGTGAACTAATGATTCTGAAATTTTAACTAACAAACATTGATCTGATGTAACTTTTTTGAAATGAGTTTCAGTATAGTTTTCTTGTGTAAACATTTTCGGTAAAAAAGAACGTAGCATT
>JAPXFY010000012.1:88021219-88026219 GCA_030674185.1 Monoplex corrugatus | reverse complement strand
AATTATTATTATAGTTATTTATAAAACATGAAATGCTTTCTGGTATCCCGGAGACAATAAAGAAAACCAAACTGATGACAACGCCAATGGCATTAGCACTAATATCAGAATTACAAGACAACAAATGGAGTCAGTCCATCACTTCAAAAACCTGTGGGGAGGGAGAGGGGGGAGGTAGGTCAGATGTCACAGATGAAATCTCTCAAAACCTGAAATGCTCTCCAGGATTGCGGAGACAACAAAGAATGCTCACAAGACTGAAACCAATACGACAAAGTAACATAACTCTTGAGAATCACGGAGTTATCTCCCATGTAGAATTTCTCAAATCCAACACAGTTTGCGCTACCCATTCAGCTAGCAAGGCACAGAATTGCAAGCTCAGAACATTTCTCTCAGAACATTACGTTGCTTAGTTAATATTTGAAATTCTCCCTGCTTCCCTCTTATTTCCTTTGGTGTTACACAATACGACAAAAACAATTTCCTGTTCAGCTCTGAACTATGACTGATGATGTGCTCCATTGTCGTGTCCATTTTCCATTCATCATCATCGTGTGCCCTGCCGCATGGCGTTGGCCATCATGGCCCTCCATACAGACAGACACAGACAGACAGACAAACAGACAGACCAACAGACACGGACATACACAGAGACAGACCCACTGACAGACAGACACAGGCTGACACATACACAGACGGACAACCAGACAGACAGACACAGACACACAGAAACACAGACAGAGAGACAAACAGACAGACTCACAGACACAGACCCACACACAGACACAGACTGACAACCAGACAGACAGACACAGACATACAGACAGACACAGACTGACACAGACATACATAGACATACACAGACAGACACACAAACTAACAGATAGGCACAGACAGACACACAGAAACACAGACACAGACACACAGACACAGACAGACAGACACACACAGACAGACAGACAGATAACAGGAGCTAACAAAGCACAGGTCACCTGACTCTTTGATGTAAGTCTGGACGAAACGTGTGGAGGTCTTAGCATCACGAGCACTGTAGTGGACCACACGAGGAGAACCCAGACTGCCAGCGCGTAACTTCTCTCTCAGCTCTATGTGGTGCTTCTCGAATCGTCTGCCAGCCAATTACATTCATTGTTGAAGAATTGATGCATTCATTCATTCATTCATTCGGTCGTTCATTCATTCCTTCAATTTTTACTTCCTTCTTTCATTCATCTAGTTAGTTAGTGAGTTCGTTGGTTACTTAGTTAGGCCTACTCAGTTAGTTACTTAGTAGTTACTTACAGTCGACATTCTGAGTTTCTTGAGAAAGACTTTAAAGTCGAAAATTTGACCCTTCTACAAGGTGTTCGGGTGTTGTGTACAGTAAGAATTAGTTACTTAGTTACTTAGTCACTTAGTTGGCTAGCTATTATGTGTTGATTAATTTATTTGTTTGTTTGCTTGTTTGCTTGCTTGCTTGTTTATTGATTTGTCTCTTTGTTTATTTAGTTAGCTTGTTCATATTCTTACAACCCAGCCGACTACTAGAGCCATATCAGGGCTAGTTTATTTATTTATTTATTCATTCATTTGTTTATTGGTTTTGCTTGTTTGTTTCTTTCTTTGTTTCTTTGTTATTTCTTTCTTTCTTTGTTTATCTCTTTGAGGTTTTCGTATAGTGAATATTAACTGTATTACAAGACCTGATCCAAGACTGTCTTCGTTTAAGCTTAGCTCCCTTTAGCAGGTTTTCTGTGTTCGTGGAGAGAGAAGAAACATGATTTTGATGGGAAGATTATGAAAGATTGGTAGGAGACAGCTTGCCTTGCTGAGAGAGAGAGGGGGGACGGAGGGAGGGAGGGAGGAGGGGAGAGAGGGGAAGGGGAGAGATAGGGGAAGACAGACAGACTAACTGACATACAGAGAGAATTTAGACTTCAGATGGTTTATTTATACAGGCCACAGCCCCTTAGAATGGGGATGCACATTATTATGCATTCTCACAATCATATAAACATTAACTAAGTAACATAACTGTTGAAAGTCACGGAGTTATTTCCATGTATAATTTCTCAAACCAATACAGTTTGCGCTACCATTCAACTAGCATAGACGCAGCAACAAAGCATAAAGTGTAAGCTCAGAACATCCTTTTAAAAGAATGCCCAAGTTACCCATATACCCTGCAACTACGCTACACACAACCACGATGGTGTAGAGAAATTCATACAATATATTGGTCTTATGTTCAAGATTGACACAGTCTTTTATTCTTGAACTGACCAAACACACACACATAGACAAGACAGAACATATACAGGGTTGCTTCCAAGGCATATATTTAATACCAAAGGAATAAGAGGGAAGCAGGGAGAATTTTTAAATATCAACTAAGTAACATAACTCTTGAGAGTCACGGAGTTACCTCCCATGTAGAATTCCTCAAACCCAACACATTTTGCGCTACCCATTCAGCTAGCATAGACGCAGCCACAAAGCATAAAGTGGTAAGCTCAGAACATTCCTAAGGAAGTTAAGTAAGTAAGGTAGCGCTGTTGGGTTTGAGATATAAACATTAACTAGGCAATAACAACATTTCTAATTTGAGATGTTTTGTGAAAGTGCTTAATTTAACAAATAAGCGGAAAGAACATAAGATACAAATATTCTATTCATATTCGAGCCTTGCGTCCCTTGGGAAGAATCAATTCTAAAAGAGACTCAAAGAAATTGCTGTCTCTCTAAATTTAAGCGCTTTGTATAGACAGAAATAAAGCTAAATTTCGAACGACTTTAGCGGCGGCAGTTGATGACATCAATAAAGGTCAATTTAAATAAGGAGAGTTTTCTATATTTTGTGTGTAAGTATTTCTCAGAAACGGGGTCAGTTCAAAAGGGGCAGCCAGCTGAAGGCGCTAAAGTAAGTGAGAAAAAAAAACCGTCTTGTGCACAGCAGTGTGTCCAGCACTCCATTCTATTCTATGCCTATAACTAATACCAGATATGAGCGTTTGGTGCCCCTTTTTAATTAATTAAGTGTACTTTTTGTTGAAACTCACGCATATATCAATAAAACCAAAAGAAGATTGAGCAACATGACAAATACAGCCCCCAACAAATAGAGTGCTGATGAAAGAACAATTGCCAGGTGTTTACACCTATGGCAAGAGCTGCCATGCGTTACCTCCAGACAAAGAGAAAGAAGAGAACAAAGACAAAAACTATTTGAACCAGTTTCATCTATACTAGGTATGAGAATGTTTTGTCTTTTTCTGTGTGTAACCAACGATAAATTGGCCCCAACATACAATGAAACAAACAAGCTGTACAACATCCTATCCTAAATGTGGATTACAACAGCTTACTGCCCTTTGGTGAGTTCAAATTGTGTGTGTGTGTGTGTGTGTGTGTGTGTGTGTGTGTGTGTGTGTGTGTGATGTGCGTGTGTGTGCGTGTGTGTGTGATGTGCGTGTGTGTGTGTGATGTGCGTGTGTGTGTGTGTATGTGTGGGTGTGTAATGTGCGTGTGTATGCGTGTGTATGTGTGTGTGTAATGTGCGTGTGTGTGTGTGTGATGTGCGTGTGCGTGTGTGTGTGTGTGTGTGTGGTGTGTGTGTGTGTGTGTGTGTGTGTGTGTGTGTGTGATGTGCTTGTGTGTGTGATGTGCTTGTGTGTGTGTGTGTGTATGTGTGTGTGTGTCTGTCTGTGTGTCTGTGTTTCTCTGTGTCTGTGTCTCTCTGTGTCTGTGTCTCTCTGTGTCTGTGTGTGTGTGTGTGTGTGTGTGTGTGTGTGTGTGTGTGTGTGTGTGTGTGTGATGTGCATGCGTTGTTTTTGCTGTTGCTGTTGCTGTTGCTGTTGCTGTTTGTTATTTTTGTTCTTGTTCTTCTGCTTCTCCTTTTTCTTATTCTTTTATTCAACGGCTTTTCATTCTGAATGATATTACACAGTGTGTATGTGTGTGTATGTGTCTATCTGTACTTGAGTGTGTGTATATGAGTGTGTGTATGTGTGTGTGTGTGTGTGTGTGTGTGTGTGTGAGTGTTGTGGGTGTGTGTGTGTGAGTGTATGTGCATGTGTGTATAAGTGTGTGTGTGTACGTGTGTGTGTGTGTGTAGTGTGTGTATATGTGTATTTGAGTGTGTATGTGTATGTGTTGGTATGTTATGCATTTGAGTGTGTGTGTATAAGTGATGTGTGTGTTCATGTGAGTGTGTGTGTATGTGTGCGCGCATGTGTATGAACAGTGTGTGGGTGTGCGTGTATGCATAAGCACGCACGCGTGCGTGAGTGTGTGCTCGTGATATGTGCTCATGTGTACGCAGACAGACAGACAGTCAACAGATAGCAGACAGATAGACAACAGACATGATGACGTCAGTCAGTCAGTCAGATGACAGACAGACAGACAGTCAGACAAACAGACAGACAATAGACAGTCAGACAACAACAGACACACAGTCATCAGACAGACAGACAGACAAGACATTCAGACATACAGACAGACGACAAACAAATAGATACAAGACAGACAGCAGACATCAGACAGATAGACAGACTGTCAGACAAGACAGACGGACAGTCAGACAGACAGGCAGCAGCAGGCAGGCAGACAGACGGTAGTCAGACAACAGACCAAGACAGTCATCAGGAAGACAGACAGACAAGCATTCAAACATACAGACAGACAGGCAAGACAGACAGACAGATAGTTAGTCAGTCATCAGACAGACAGATAGACAGACAGACTGACAGACAGTCAGACAGATAGTCAGACAGACAGACAGACACACAGACAGTCAGACAGACAGACAGACATCAGACAGACAGACAGACAGACAGACAGACACGAAGACGTCAGACAGACAGACAGACAGATAGACAGACAGATAGACAGACAGACAGATAGTCAGTAAACAGGGAGTGTGATCTGTTGAAGGCACAGAACAACACACGGCCACGTCTGTCGCCTCCTCGTAACACACAGACAGACAGACAGAC
>JAPXFY010000012.1:88016219-88018719 GCA_030674185.1 Monoplex corrugatus | reverse complement strand
TCCCACCCCCCTCGTCCCCAGCCATGCAAGTCCGCCAGCTTTTTCTCCTGGGTCTACCCTGCTACCTTTCCATCCAGCTTTCCCCCTTGTGACCAGTGCTCAAATCCCCCTTCCTCATAAAATGGCTATAAATGTAATGCAGTCAAAACAGAAAGTACTAAGTTTCGATCTTATTAATGAACGAAACAATTAGCTGTTGTGGAAATAAAAGGTGAAAAATAAGCCCGCAGAATAAGAGATGACAGAAAAAGCAATCGGACATAGTTCCAGAAATAAGAGACTGACGAGAAAAGACGAAATTTCTGGCAACAGATTACAGAATTTCCATAATGATAGAGATATTATTTATACTAGAGAGGGCCTCCGGTATATAATCACACAACTTTCTGACACACATGTTTTCATTGTTTCCTTATATACATACATATATAGTATATATATATATATGTATTATGTATCAATATACAGAATAACAGACAGACAGAAACAGAGAAGAGGAAGAGAGTCAGAAGACACAGATATATGATAATATGAAGAAGATAGATAGATAGATAGATAGATAATAATAGATAGATAGATAGAGAGAGATAATAAGAAGAGAGAGATAGATAGATAGATAGATAATATGAACAGTGAGACAGACAGACAGATAGATAGATTAGATAGATAGATAATAGAAATAATAGATAGAAATAGATAGATAGATAATAGATAAACAGATAGATAGATAGACTAGATCAATAGATAGTACTATCAGATCATGATAGATAGATAGATTGCACATGTAGATAGATAGCAAAAGAGACAGGACAGGAGAGACAGAGACAGGAGAGACAGGAGAGACACACATAGATAAGAGATAGAGATAGATAGATGAAGATGATAGTGAATAGTAGATAGATGATAGAATAGACTGTGATAATAGATGGATAGATAGATAGATGGATAGATAGATGAAGAGCTATGTGGATAAGTGATGATATATATAGATAATAGGAAGATATGAATGATATGATAATAGATGAGATAGATGATAGATAGATAGAAGTCAATAGCTAGATTGAAACGAAGATGATAATAGACAATTGATAGATGATGGTAGATAGAGAATATAGTTACATATATAATTAGATAGATAGATAATGATAAGTGCGATAGTGATAGATAGATAGATTAAATAATAATAAATATAGTAAGTGGTTGTACATAATATCATATAGGTTCAATAACACTATATATACAAAACACAGAGACATTATACACACTCATAAAACACTCACATCATTCTTCTCTACTTTCTCATTCTGTCTCTCTGTCTCTCCCTGTCTCATCTGCGCTGTCTCTCTCATCTTTCTCTCTCTCAGCTCGCTCATCTCTCTCTCTCTCCTAATACACAGCAACCCACAAACTGCGCAATCATCATCAGAGAAAATATTCTCTCTTTTTCTCCTCTCTACTCTCTCACTCTCTCCATGCACACACACACACACACGAAAACATGCACACACAGAGCGTATGCACATACTCATAAAACACTCTCTCTCTCTCTCTCTCTCTCTCTCTCTCTCTCTCTTCCCCCCTCTCTCTCTCTCTCCATACACACACACACACACACACACCACACACACACACACACACACACACACACACACACACACACACACACACACACGAAAACATGCACACACAGAGCGTATGTACACATTCATAAAACACGCTCATTCTCTCTCTCTCTCTGTCTCTCTCTCTCTCTCTCTTTCCCTCTCTCTCTCTCTCTCTCTCTCTCCATACACACACACACACACACACGTGGACACACACACCACACACACACACACACACACACACACACACACACACACACACACCACACACACCACACAACGAAAACATGCACACACAGAGCGTATGCACACATTCATAAAACACGCATATTCTCTCTCTCTCTCTCTCTCTCTCTCTCTCTCTCTCTCTCTCTCTCTCTCTCTCTCTCTCTCTCTCCCTCTTTCTCTCTCTCTCTCTCTCTCTCTCTCTCTTCCTCTTTCTCTCTCTCCATACACACACACACACACACACCACACACAAACTGAGCATAATGCACATTCATAAAAAAAATTCTCTCTCTCTCTCTCCCTCTCTCTCTCTCTCTCCATACACACACACACACACACACACACACACACACACACACACACACACACACACACACACACACACACACACACACACACGAAAACATGCACACACAGAGCGTATGCACACATTCATGAAACACGCTCATTCTCTCTCTCTCTCTCTCCTCTCTCTCCTCTCTCTCTCTCTCTCTCTCTCTGTCTTCTCTCTCTCTCTCTCCCTTCTCTCTCTCTCTCTCTCTCTCTCTCTCTCTCTCTCTCTCTCTCCTCCATACACACACACCCCATACGAAAACATACACACACAGAGCGTACGCATACACTCATAAAACACGCTCATTCTCTCTCTCTCTCTCCCTTCCTCCCTC
>JAPXFY010000012.1:87991219-88011219 GCA_030674185.1 Monoplex corrugatus | reverse complement strand
AAACTGGCCTTCTCACTATCCCATCTTAACATCATTGTTGTTCTGGTGGTGTCAGTATAGGATTAGATAAGTCCCCTCATTAAAACTGGCCTTCTCACTGTCCCATCCATCTTAGCTTCATTGTTGTTCTGGTGGCGTCAGTATAAGATTAAATAAGTCCCCCCATTAAAACTGGCCTTCTCACCGTCCGATCTTAGCTTCATTGTTATTCTGGTGGTGTCAGTATAGGATTAGATAAGACCCCTCCCCATTAAAACTGGCCTTCTTACTGTCCCATCTTAACATCATTGTTGTTCTGGTGGTGTCAGTATATGATTAGATATGTTCCCCCATTAAAACTGGCCTTATTACAGTCCCATCTTAACATCATTGTTGTTCTGGTGGTGTCAATATAGGATTAGATAAGTTCCCCCATTAAAACTGGCCTTCTCACTGTCCCATCTTAACATCATTGTTGTTCTGGTGGTGTCAATATAGGATTAGATAAGTCCCCCCACTAAAACTGGCCTTCTCACTGCCCCATCTTAACATCATTGTTGTTCTGGTGGTGTCAGTATGGGATTAGATAAGTCCCCCCATTAAAACTGGCCTTCTCACTGTCCCATCTTAACATCATTGTTGTTCTGGTGGTGTCAGTATAGGATTAGAAAAGTCCCCCCATTAAAACTGGCCTTCTCACTGTCCCATCTTAACATCATTGTTTTCTGGTGGTGTCAGTATAGGATTAGATAAGTCCCCCCATTAAAACTGGCCTTCTCACTGTCCCATCTTAACATCATTGTTGTTCTGGTGGTGTCAGTATAGGATTAGATAAGTCCCCCCATTAAAACTGGCCTTCTCACTGTCCCATCTTAACATCATTGTTGTTCTGGTGGTGTCAGTATATGATTAGATAAGTCTCCCCATTAAAACTGGCCTTCTCACTATCCCATCTTAACATTGTTCATTTGGTGGTGTCAGTATATGATTAGATAAATCTCCCCATTAAAATTGGCCTTCTCACTGTCCCATCTTAACATCGTTGTTGTTGTGGTGGTTTCAGTATAAGATTAAATAAGTCCCCCAATTAAAACTGGCCTTATCACTGTCCCATCTTAACATCATTGTTGTTCTGGTGGTGTTGGTATAGGGTTAGATAAGTCCCCCAATTAAAACTGGCCTTATCACTGTCCCATCTTAACATCATTGTTGTTCTGGTGGTGTCAGTATAGGATTAGATAAGTCCCCCCATTAAAACTGGCCTTCTCACTGTCCCATCTTAACATCATTGTTGTTCTGGTGGTGTCAGTATAGGATTAGATAAGTCCCCCCATTAAAACTGGCCTTCTCACTGTCCCATCTTAACATCATTGTTGTTCTGGTGGTGTCAGTATAGGATTAGATAAGTCCCCCCATTAAAACTGGCCTTATCACTGTACCATCTTAACATCATTGTTGTTCTGGTGTGTCAGTATATGATTAGATAAGTCCCCCCCTCCCACCCACCCATTAAAACTGGCCTTCTCACTGTCCCATCTTAACATCATTGTTATTCTGGTGGTGTTGGTATAGAGTTAGATAAGTCCCCCAATTAAAACTGGCCTTATCACTGTCCCATCTTAACATCATTGTTGTTCTGGTGGTGTCAGTATAGGATTAGATAAGTCCCCCCATTAAAACTGGCCTTCTCACTGTCCCATCTTAACATCGTTGTTGTTGTGGTGGTTTCAGTATAAGATTAAATAAGTCCCCCAATTAAAACTGGCCTTCTCACTGTCCCATCTTAACATCGTTGTTGTTCTGGTGGTGTCAGTATAGGATTAGATAAGTCCCCCAATTAAAACTGGCCTTCTCACTGTCCCATCTTAACATCATTGTTGTTGTTCTGGTGGTGTCAGTATAGGATTAGATAAGTCCCCCAATTAAAACTGGCCTTCTCACTGTCCCATCTTAACATCATTGTTGGTCTGGTGGTGTCAGTATATGATTAGATAAGTCCCCCCCCCCCCCCCCATTAAAACTGGCCTTCTCACTGTCCCATCTTAACATTATTGTTATTCTGGTGGTGTCAGTATAGGATTAGATAAGTCTCCCCATTAAAACTGGCCTTCTCACTGTCCCATCTTAACATCGTTGTTGTTGTGGTGGTTTCAGTATAAGATTAAATAAGTCCCCCAATTAAAACTGGCCTTCTCACTGTCCCATCTTAACATCATTGTTGTTCTGGTGTGTTTGGTATAGGGTTAGATAAGTCCCCCAATTAAAACTGGCCTTCTCACCGTCCCATCTTAACATCATCGTTGTTTTTGCGGTGTCAGTATAGGATTAGATAAGTCCCCCTTCCCTCTCTTTCCTGGAATGGTTATCCCCGTCGGCCATATCACCTGAGATGGGTATCGACGTAAAAACTGAACCAGTCAATCAATCAAACCACCTCGCTACACGCCATGGGGATCATTCATTATTTCTGTACGTGTGTATCGGTTTGTTTCTTCTTTGCACCGAGAACCCGTTAATGAAATTAACAAACGGTTCAAACTAAAATCTAGGATTTACGATAAACATCTTTTGCACAAGTCGATGGGGTGAATTAACCTTTTGACTCCCACACCCTATCAACCAGCCGCAAAAACTTAACCCTTTGACTCCCTCACCATGTCCATGTAGGCAAAGCATAAACTTAACCCTTTGACTCCCTCACCCTATCAATGTAGACAAAGCAAAAACTTAACCCTTTGACTCTCTCACCCTATCCACCAGCTTCCTGCAAAGGATGCTGGTGGATAGGTAAAGGAGTCAAAGGGTTAAGTTTTTGTTTTGAAGCTGGTGGATAGGTGATGAAGTCAAAGGGTTAAGTTTTTGCTTTGAAGCTGGTGGATAGGGTGAGGGAGTCAATGGGATAAATTTTTGCTTTGCCTACATGGATAGGGTGAGGGAGTCAAAGGGTTAAGTTTTTGCTTTGCTACATGGTTGACAATGCAGGATGCCGGTGGACAGGGAGCGGGAGTCAAAGGGTTAATGTTCGTGGTTACACTAAGCGGATTTTGTCATAGGCGAGTTTATTGTAAGCGGGGTCAGCTGAAGTTCTCTCTCCCTTACCTGCCGCCAGTGCCCGCTTGATGATGTCTTCATGGAACCTGGTTGGGACAGCCACAATCACTGCCACGGTGCTGAAAATAACAATCACACAGCTCAGAACCAGAACAAGACTGAGGCAGCCGAGACGTGGTTTCTAAGAAGAATTTTGAGAGTTCCATGGACAGCAAAGAAAACAAACGAGACAGTCTTGATGGAGGCAGACACAAGAAGATCATTGATACGGAAGATTAGAAAAGGACAAGCAACATTTATAGGTCATTCCATGAGGCAAACGAGAATTAGAGCACCTAGTCACAACAGGAAAGCTGGAGAGAAACAGAACACCAGGTAGACCCCGGGAGAAAATACTGGACGGACTTGCAAGGTGGCTGAGGACAGAGAGGGTGGGAGTTGTACTTGCGGTGACAAGGATAGACGCATATGGAGAGCCATGATCGCCAACGCCATGACGATGATGATGATGATGATGATGATGATGATGATGATGACTACTCTGAACATGGCGTTAGGCTATACTGGTTATTTCGTCACGCTAGTTATCAGTGTGCTAATATTGGCCAGAAAATGGAAGGGACCTGCAAAACCTTGTGAATATACTAGAAATAGAAAATAAAGGTAAGGGGTTGGAACTAAACAGCAGGAAGACTGAAGTCATGGTGATCAGTAAAAAACATGAAATCCCCTCATGCAAAATAACAGCAAATGGCACAACCTCGAGAGCACCAGGTAGACCCAGGGAGAGAATGCTGGACGGACTTGCAGAGTGGCTGGGGATGAGGAGGGTGGGGGAGATGCTGGGGGCAACGAGAGATAGAGATGGTTGGAAGTCCATGGTCGCCAACGCCATGCGGCAGGGCACCTGATGATGATGATGATGAACATTGGCCATACAAGTTATCATCAATATGCAGAGCAAGCAATCAACTGACGAAGCATTCCCCCGTGGGGATGCCGGGGCTCTTTCAGTATGAATAGTATCCCCACCTTCTGGACATTCTATGC
Organism: Monoplex corrugatus; assembly: GCA_030674185.1. NCBI lineage: Eukaryota > Metazoa > Mollusca > Gastropoda > Littorinimorpha > Ranellidae > Monoplex > Monoplex corrugatus. The sequence goes on along the minus strand of JAPXFY010000012.1, from coordinate 88,007,139 downwards.
TAGAAATTTCCTCTTCTCTGTCACTCTCTTTGTTTCTTTCTTCCTCCTTTGCTTTCTGTCAATTCTTCCTATCATTTTCTGCCTTGCCGGTCCATTCATCTGTATATGTGTTCGATAAAGTCTTACGTACTTTCTCTTAGGAGTGATAATTGGGTACCGCTATTAAGTGATTTTTGGCTCTCGTGAAATGCCATATGCGTGTTGAAGAATCTGTTAAGACATACCGGTATCAAGTTGGACAGATGCATCTCTCCCTTTTTGTCCATGCCAAAGAAGACCTCGCCAACTTGGTCCCTGGGCGTTGTTCTTGGTGAGGAATAGGAATAGGAATGATCGTCTGGGTCAACAGGTATGCAGACCTGTTTCTGTTTACTTAACTCTTGGACTCCCGCACCTTATCCACCAGCTGCAAAAACTTAACCCTTTGACTCCCGCACCCTATCCACCAGCTGCAAAAACTTAACCCTTTGACTCCCTCACCCTATCCACCAACTGCAAAAACTTAACCCCTTGACTCCTGCAACCCTATCCACCAACTGCAAAAACTTAGCCTTTGACACTCTCTCCCTATCCACCAACTGCAAATACTTAACCCTTTGGCTCCCGCACTCTATTCACCAGCTTCCTGCAAAAACTTAACCCTTTGACTCCCGCAACCTTATCCACAACTGCAGAAAGTTAACCCTTTGACTCCCTCATGCTATCCACCAACTGCAAAAACTTGACTCTTGACTGCCTGGTGAGGGAGTCGAAGGGTTAAGTTTTTGCTTTGCTAGCATGGTTGACTATGAAAGCTGCTGGTGGACAGGGTGCGGGGGTCAAAGGGTTAAATCCCCTCCGAGTGTATACGCACGCCGAACATCACATACGCACGTTAAAGATCCTGTAAGACATATTGGTCTATAGAAACATGACACTACCCAGCCTGCACGTCCACCAAAGAATATGTGACCTCCCACCACCAATTCAGTCTTAACTCGCAGTCAGTCGAACAGCACTAGGAGCTGAAAAGGTGACTGAGGGTCTCTCTGGGGTGTTTTGACATTTTCTCAAAATTGATTTCTGTGGACTATAATCTCCCCACCCCCCCACATACACCAGAATTTTCTTTCTTCAAAAAATATCACTAAATCAGTTAAAAGTGGTATTTATTGTAGCAGAAAGAACACAATTTCTTACCAAAAATACATATTTTTGTCTCAAATTGCGAACAGTAACCTGTACAGAACTCCCACATGTAGTATACTGACAGAAAGCTCTTTGGTGCAACTTTTGGATAATGACAGTTAAATTAAAAACAAACAGGGTCAAAGCCATCAAATAAAGAAAATTTTTTAAAATGTGTAGGAGAGTACATAAAAACTTTAGAGGCTGTTTTCTCAAAATGGCTGTCATACAACTTAATGACTTTAAACATACATAACGTCTACATTTATTTGAGTACAAGCTTTATTCAAGTACCAAAATAATCAGCAGAATGTACACTTTCCAGTGATATGTATATCTCAAAATACCCAAAATGCGAGTTAAGACTGATTTCGTGCTGGGAGGTCACATATGCAGACTGTGCTGAAAAATACTGCCTGCGAAGTGTGTGGGTTGAACAACGTGTTATCAAGCATTCGAGTATTTCGGGACACTTAAAATACAAAACAAACAAAAAAGAAAGAAAGAAAGAAAAGACGAAGAAGAAAAGAAAGTCAAAGCAATGCAATAGTGTTTCTCTCTGCTTCTGTTAAGGTGTGTGTGCGTAAGAGAGAGAGAGAGACAGACAGACAGACACACAGAGATAGAGACAGAGAGACAGACAGAGAACCAGAGACAGAGAGAGACAGAGACAGACACACACACACACACACACACACACACACACACACACACACACACACACACACACACACACACACACACACACACACAGCCACAGTGAGAGTGTGCGTGAGTGTGTGTGTATGTAAGTATGCATGTGTGTGTGTGTGTGTGGTGTGTGTGTGTGTGTATGTGCGTGTGTGTATGTGTGCGCGTGAGTGCATGTTGTTTGTGTGTGAGTTTGAGGGCGCGTGCGTATGTGTGTGTGTGTGCGTGTGTCTGTGTGTGCGTGTGTGTGTGTGTGTGTGTGTGTGTGTGTGTGTGTGTGTGTGTGTGTGGTGAGAGAGAGAGAGTTTGTGGATGTGTGTGTGTGTTGTGTGTGTGTGTGTGTCCATGCGCGAGCACGTGTGTGTGTGTGTGTGTGTGTGTGTGTGTGTGTGGTGTGAGAGAGAGAGAGAATTTGTGGATTGTGTGTGTGTATGTGTGTGTGTGTGTGTGCGCGCGCGCGAGCACGTGGTGTGTGTGTGTGTGTGCGTGCATGCGCGCGTGCGTGCGCGTGTGTGTGTGTTGACAGACAGACAGACAGACAGACAGACAGAGATCTTTCAACACACACCCAGGATCATCAAACACTTGCTGACAGTCTTCAGTGTCCACAAACTCTGTTCCCTCAGTCTGTTGTTGTCCCTGGTTGTAGCGACTCCAGAGCTCTAACGCCCTTTCCCGAACCCCAGCCACGTCGATCAGCCACTTGAGGTGTACGTCAGGGTTGGAAATCAAGTTGGGCAAATGTATCTCACCCGCTCGGCCAACGCCAAATAAAGCCACGCCAATTTTGTCCCTGGGCATCGTTCTCGTGAAGGAAGGGCAGTAGGAATGATTGAAATGAAGCTGTGGTGATGCGAGCTTTCAGAAGGTTTCCTCCTGTAAAGAACAAGAACGTAAACAAAATAAATACAGGGGGGTGCAAAAGTAGGTATACAGTAAGTATCACATCATTATTATAATGCTTAATTCCGCTCTCGATTAGAGGAGTGTGTGAATACCGACAGCAAGCAGTTTGAGTATCTGAGGGATTAAGGCTGTGCTTGTTATTACATGTATATGCAATATTCATTTGTTTGTGAAATAAATGCAATAAGTATTGTACGTGTTTTCTTTTTTCATAACTGTATGCCTACTTTTGCACCCTCCTGTATTTATATTATTAACCCTTTGACTCCCTCACCTTATCCACTGACTGCAAAAATGTAACCCTGTGATTCCCTCACCCTGCCCCCACCAGCATCCTGCATGGTCAACCATGCTAGCAAAGCAAAAACTTAACCCTTTGACTCCCTCACCCTGCTCACCAGCATCCTGCATGGTCAACCATGCTAGCAAAGCAAAAAATTATCCCTTTGACTCCTTCACTCTGCCCACCAGCATCTTGCATGGCCAACCATCTAGCAAAGCAAAACTTAACCCTTTGATTCCTTCACCCTATCCACCAGCTTCCTGCAGGAAGCTGGTGGGTAGGGTGAGGGAGTCAAAGGGTTAAGTTTTTGCACTAGGTGGATAAAGTGCAGGAATCAAAAGGTTAAGCATTCAACCAACCAACACCATCCTCACCATCCAACAAACAAACCAACAAACCAAACAGCATCTAAACTGACCACATTTTTACCCTAAAAGTTACCTACACTCGTTCGCCTTCAACGATGTGCCCAAAACACATTAATCACATGTCAAGTTTCGTGCGTAGTAAACAGCAAACGCCAGCTCTCAAACAGTAAAAAACAAAACACTCAGTCCTATCTTTTACTCCCGTTCATTAAAGTAGCAAGGTTCAACACTTACCCACCCTGCACTCGCAACCAAGTTCAAATCAAACAGGACAGGCAAGTATCAACTATCAAGATTAACAGTTCATCGTGCACTGGGAGGGAGAAAAAAAATAAAGCAGAAGAGATCAATACTTGATATCTGCACAGCTTACAGGTGTAAAGTAACAAAGGTTCTCCACGTCAAATTTGATCAGGGTATTTTGGGTCAACGTGTGGGTCTAAACATTAGATGATTTGAGTGGTATGGTGGCGTTGGGATTTTAAGCAGCTACGAATAGTACCAGGTTCCTTTGCAGACTAAATGGATTTGTCAACTCCTTACCCTTCCACAGGTACCAAGTTCCATGGATTTGTCAACCCCTTCACAGTACCAAGTTCCATGGATTTGTCACCAACCCCTTCACAGGTACCAAGTTCCATGGATTTGTCAACCCTTCACAGGTACCAAGTTCCATGGATTTGTCAACCCTTCACAGGTACCAAGTTCCATGGATTTGTCAACCCACCTTCACAGGTACCAAGTTCCATGGATTTGTCAACACCTTCACAGGTACCAAGTTCCATGGATTTGTCAACCCCTTCACAGGTACCAAGTTCCATGGATTTGTCAACCCCTTCACAGGTACCAAGTTCCATGGATTTGTCAACCCCTTCACAGGTACCAAGTTCCATGGATTTGTCAACCCCTAACCTTCACAGATACCAAGTTCATGAATTTGTCACCCTACTTTTCACAGGTACCAAGTTCCATGATTTGTCACCCCTATTTCACAGGTACCAAGTTCCATGAATTTGTCAACCCCTTTCACAGGTACCAAGTTCATGAATTTGTTTACCCCCTTTCACAGGTACCAAGTTCCATGGATTTGTCAACCCTTTCACAGGTACAAGTTCCATGAATTTGTCAACCCTTCACAGGTACCAAGTTCCATGGATTTGTCAACCCTTTCACAGGTACCAAGTTCCATGAATTTGTCAACCCTTTCACAGGTACAAGTTCCATGAATTTGTCAACCCCTAAACTTTCACAGGATACCAAGTTCCATGGATTTGTCAACCCTTTCACAGGTACCAAGTTCCATGGATTTGTCAACCCTAAACCTTTCACAGGTACAAGTTACATGGATTGTCAACCACCTTCACAGGTACCAAGTTCCATGGATTTGTCAACCCTTTCACAGGTACCAAGTTCCATGGATTGTCAACCCTAAAACTTTCACAGATACAAGTTACATGGATTTATCTAACCCTTCACAGGTACCAAGTTCCATGGATTATGTCAACCCACCTTCACAGGTACCAAGTTCCATGGATTCGTCAACTCCTTACCTTCACAGGTACCAAGTTCCATGGATTTGTCAACCCCTTCACAGGTACCAAGTTCCATGGATTTGTCAACTCTTAACCCCTTCACAGGTACCAAGTTCCATGGATATGTCAACCCCTTCACAGGTACCAAGTTCCATGGAATTATTGTCAACCCCTTCACAGGTACCAAGTTCCATGGATTTGTCAACCCTACTTTCACAGGTACCAAGTTCCATGGATATGTCAACCCTAACCTTAACAGGTACCAAGTTCCATGGATATGTCAACACCCTTCACAGGTACCAAGTTCCATGGATATGTCAACCCCTCCTCACAGGTACCAAGTTCCAGGATATGTTAACCCCACTTCACAGGTACCAAGTTCCAAGGATTGGGCAACCCACTCCTCACAGGTACCAAGTTCCATGGATTTCTCAACCCCTTTCACAGGTACCAAGTTCCATGGATTTTCAACCCCTAAACTTTCACAGGTACCAAGTTCCATGGATTTGTCAACCCCTAACTTTCACAGGTACCAAGTTCCATGGATTTCGTCAACCCCTAACACCATTACAGGTCATCAACTTCCATGGATTTGTCAACCCCAACACCCACATACCAAGCCGGATTCCAACCCCTAACACCACACAGGTACCAGTCCATGACACAACTCTTAACCCCTCACAGTATCAAGTCCATGATGTCAACACCACACGCACTTCACAGTACCACATCATTTTAAACTACATGGACACACCACCACACACACACACACACCCCACTCACTATAACAGGTCCAGTTTCCATTCCCAATTAACAAGGATCTATCACCCCTCAACCTTCCCTTTCAATAGGTTCGAATATTGATCTTCCGGAAAGATGATAAACCGGGATCCTGCATGCAGCATGGTTTCACAGCACGCTAGAATTGACGACAACAACATGTACATGGAACTAGCAAATCTGAATAGCAGAATAGCTGAAGAAACAAAAGCAAGTGATGCTGCCTGGAGCTCTCCTGTCAAAATATGACTTGAAAAGGTTTGAAAGAGAGGGGAAAAAAATCGAGGTAAACGAAAGAATGTGAATAGATCTGAATTCTTTTAACTACACACACAACAGGGAACATTAGGTTCATTAACTTTCATGCCTTACTGATATTGAAATTTGATTAGTGTTGTTGTTGTTGTTGTCGTTGTTGTTGTTGTTGTTGTTGTTACTGTTGTTGTTGTTGTTGTTACTGTTGTTGTTGTTACTGTTGTTGCTTCTGTTGTTTATGTTGCTGCTGCTACTGCTACTGCTGTTGTTGTTGTTGTTGTGTTGTTGCTTCTGCTGTTTATGTTGCTGCTGCTACTGCTACTGTTGTTGTTGTTGTTGTTGTTGTGTTGTTGCTTCTGCAGTTGTTGTTGTTGCTGTGTTGTTGCTGCTGCTGTTGCTGTTGTTGTTGCTGTCGTTGTTGCTGTTGTTGTTGTTGTTACTGTTGTTGTTGTTGTTGTTACTGTTGTTGCTTCTGTTGTTTATGTTGCTGCTGCTACTGCTACTGCTGTTGTTGTTGTTGTTGTTGTTGTGTTGTTGCTTCTGCAGTTGTTGTTGTTGCTGTGTTGTTGCTGCTGCTGTTGCTGTTGTTGTTGCTGTTGCTGTCGTTGTTGCTGTTGTTCTTGCTGCTGTTGTTGTTGCTGTTGTTGTTGCTGTCGTTGTTGTTGCTGTTGTTGCTGCTGTTGTTGTTGTTGTTGCTGTTGTTGTTGTTGTTGTTGCTGTTGTTGTTGTTGTTGTTGTTGTTGTTGCTGTTGTTGTTGTTGTTGCTGTTGTTGTTGCTGTCGTTGTTGTTGTTGTTGTTGTTGCTGTTGTTGTTGTTGTTGCTGTTGTTGTTGTTGTTGTTGCTGTTGCTGCTGTTGTTGCTGTTGTTGTTGTTGTTGCTGTTGTTGTTGCTGCTGCTGTGTTGTTGTTGTTGTTGTTGTTTGTTGTTGTTGTTGTTGCTGCTGCTGCTGCTACTGCTGCTGTTGTTTTATGGATCGTTCAAATCATCATCATCATCATCATCATCAGGTGCCCTGCCGCATGGCGTTGGCGACCATGGACTTCCATCTGTCTCTATCTCTCGTTGCCCGTAGCATCTCTCCCACCCCCCTCGTCTTCAGCCACTCTGCAAGTCCGTCCAGCATTTTCTCCCTGGGTCTACCCGGTGCTCTCTTTCCCTCCAGCTTTCCCGTTGTGACCAGGTGCTCCAAATTCCCCTTCCTCATAAAATGGCCTATAAATGTTGCCTGTCTTTTCCTAATCTTCCTTATGAGTGATCTACTTGTGTCTGCCTCCATCAAGACTGTCTCACTTGTTTTCTTTGCTGTCCATGGAACTCTCAACATTCTTCTTAGAAACCACATCTCGGCTGCCTCAATCTTGTTCTGGCTTTGTTTGATGAATTCAAGAACTCTCTTCCTGATGTTAATTGATAGGCATTTGTTGGTAAGAATGCTTGTCATCTTCTTGAATGCTGTTTTGGCTTGGCCGATTCTGCCAGCTATTTCTGATGTGCATCTACCGTCTGATGAAATGATCGTTCCCAGGTATTTGAATTTATCAACCTGTGTCAAGGTCCAAATGATGATTATCCTAATTCTTCCTTACAGCCTGTTTCTATTGATTTCTTTGGAGTGATCTATAATTGCATGCTGTTGGCTATATTAAGGACTCATTTGATTGGTGTGTTGTTGTTGTTTTTATAATAATAATAATTACAATATTTATATAGCGCAAAATCTTGATAAAATCAAATCTAAGCGCTGAAGCAGACACACACGCAAGCACGCACGCACGCACGCACGCACACACACGCACGCCACACACACACACACACACACACACACACACACACACACACACACACACACACCGCATGGCTATAAATGGGGAGAAAGAATAAAAGCAATAAAAGCAAGAATAAAACCAATGGAAAATTATAGAGAGCATAGCATATACAATTATATATTATAACCATGTGATTCCCTCCGAGCGGAGACAGGCTGCAGAGGGGGGGGGGGGTTGAGTGAGGTTAGGATTTTATGCGGAGGAGAAAGGTGAGTTTTGAGAGCGGACTTGAAGGAGACAAAAGTAGGTTGCTGACGGACTGAGAGAGGAAGTTTGTTCCAGGAGAGTGGACCAGAAACAGAGAAGGCTCGTGGACCATAGGTATTGAGCTTAGTGCGTGGAAAGCGAAAAGTCAGAGGATCGGAGGCAGAGCGGAGGGTACGTGAGGGAAGATAGATCTCAAGTAGGCTTGACAGGTAATCTGGGGCTGCGTTATTGAGGCTTTTGTAGCACATGGTGTCTAGTTTGTACTGTATGCGCTTTGATACAGGGAGCCAGTGAAGTTGTGCCAGGAGAGGAGATATGTGGTCAGCTTTTTTCTTTTTGAGTACAAGGCGTGCAGCATTGTTTTGAATGCGCTGTAGGATGTGAATGGTGGAGGCAGGAAGACCAGACAGGAGTGAATTGCAATAGTCAATGCGAGACATTATGAAGGAGAGAACGAGTTTTGCAGTTGTTTCGACAGAGAGATACTTCCTGATCAGCCTTATACGATGGAGATGATAGTAGCAGGATCTGGCAGTTTGAGAAACAAAGTTGTTCATGGAGAGGGTAGAGTCAATGCAGACACCAAGGTTTTTAGCTGAATCAGAAATTGGGACTGATGTGTTACATAATGGGAGAGAAAGAGGAGGCAGCTGAGAAAGTTTCTGACGGGTGCCAATGAGGATAGCTTCTGTTTTGTCGTCATTAAGCTGAAGTCTATTGTGTGTCATCCAGTTCTTAATGTCCGAGTAACACTCAGTGGTGCGAGTAAACAGGCGCTGTATATTATCAGGTGAGTCACTGTCTTGAAGTTGGGTGTCATCAGCATAGAAGTGGTGTTTTATAGAATGGGAGTTGATGATGGTGGACAGGGGGGAGGTGTAAAGAGTGAAAAGAACAGGGCCAAGGACAGATCCTTGTGGAACACCACAGGTCAGGTATGCAGGTTGAGAGTAAGTGCCATTGATGAGAACAGTTTGTTTTCTGTTGGATAGGTATGAAGTGAACCAAGACAGAGCAATGTCAGAGATGCCAAAAGTATGATGAAGTCTAGAAAGGAGAATACCATGATCAATGGTATCAAAGGCTGCAGACAGATCAAGGAGTGTGAGGAGAGAGACTTTGCCAGTATCAGTTGCAAGGAGGAGATTGTTGAGAATGTGTAGTAGGGCAGTTTCAGTGCTATGGCACTGGCGGTAGGCTGACTGGAAAGGATTGAGGAGATTGTTGGTAGACAGGTGAGAGTTCAGCTGGTTGAGGACGACTTTTTCAAGGAGTTTTGACAAGAAAGAGAGATTAGAGATAGGCCGGTAATTTTTCAGTTCATTTGGATCTAAATTGTGTTTCTTGAGGAGAGGGTGAACAATAGCAGACTTGAAAGAATCAGGGACAGTTCCAGTTTGAAGAGAAGTGTTGATGATGTCAGTGATGAATGGGAGGAGAGTAGGGAGACAGTCGGCGTAGAGAGAACCTGGAAGAGAACCTGTTGTTGCTGCTGCGGCTGCTGCTCCTGATGCTACTGCTGCTGCTGCTGTTGTTTTATGGATCGTTTAAATGATGCGTACCCTAACTTGACTTTGCAGCCTATTTCTATTGATTTGTTTGAAATGATCCAAAATTGCTGTAGGCTATATTAATTAGGGAGTCGTGTCTGACCCCAGGGTCTGCTACAGCCATTGTATACAGTTGTCAGTAAACCTTTATGTTGGGATTGAGACCGCGTGACACGGCTGTTTTGTGGGCTGTGCTGTCTCTCTCTCTCTCTCTCTGTCTCTCTCTCTCTCTGTCTCTCTCTCTCTCTCTCTCTGTCTCTCTCTCTCTCTCTATCTCTCTCTCTCTCTGTCTCTGTCTCTCTGTCTGTCTGTCTCTCTGTCTCTTTCTCTCTATCTCTCTCTCTGTGTCTCTCTCTCTCTGTCTCTCTCTCTCTCTCTCTCTGTCTCTCTCTCTCTATCTCTCTCTCTGTCTCTCTCTCTCTGTCCGTCTGTCTCTCTCTATCTCTCTCTGTCTGTCTGTCTCTCTCTCTCTCTGTCTGTCTCTCTCTCTCTCTCCCTCTCTCTCTCTGTCTCTCTCTGTCTCTCTCTCTGTCTCTCTCTCTCTCTCTGTCTCTCTCTGTCTCTCTCTGTCTCTGTCTCTCTTTCTCTCTCTCTTTCTCTCTATCTATTTATCTATATATTACACACACACACACACACACACACACACACAGGAACACACATACACACACACACACACACACACACACACACACACACACACACATACAGACAATATAAATGTCAAAAGGAGAAGAGTGGCAGAGTGGTTCAGACGTTCACCTGCCAGTAACTAAAGTTGAGGTTCCAGGGTTCGTTTCCCCTTCGAGGCCTCGACATTTCTCCTCAGTTTGACCGGAAAATCGAACTGAACGTCTAGTCCTTCGAAAGGGGGCAGACAAACGAGTCGGACTCGTGTGTCTTCTAACCTGCGCACGCTAAATATCCCACGGCAGTTGAGTATCGTGAAGAGTAGGGCGTTTGCTCGACTGCCCTGGTAAAAAGCATCGGAGAGATAGGTTGATTTCCCGGGTCCCTCCCCTTAAAGGTCAATCAGCCTTCTTGCCTTTCTGAAGTCTTGGTAAAAATAAATGTGACCTCCCCACCACGAAATCAGTCTTAACTCGCAGTCAGTCGAACAGCACTAGGAGCTGAAAAGATGACTGAGGGTCTATCTGGGGTGTTTTGACTTTTTCTCAAATTTGACTTCTGTAGAGTATAATCTATCCCCCACAGAATTTTTTTCTTGAAAAAACGTTTTTAATCAATTTAAATCGGTATTTTAATGCACTGATCGCAGCAGAAAGAACGCAATTTCCTACCAAAAGTACCTATTTTGTCTCTTATTATGAACCGTAACCTGTACAGTACTCACACATGTAAATACTGATGGAAAGCTCTTTGATGCACCTGTCAGAAAATGACAGCGAAAATTACAAACAAACTGGGTCAAAGCCACCAAATAAAGAAATTTAAGGAAAATGTGTAGGACAGCACACAAAAACTTTAGAAGCCGTTTTCTCAAAATGGCTGTCATACAACTTAATGACTTTAAACATACATAAGTTCTACATTTTTCTTAGTACAAGCTTTATTCAAGTACCAAAATAATCAGCAGAATGTACACTTTCCAGTGACATGTATATCTCAAAATGCCCAAAATGCTAGTCAAGACTGATTTGGTGCTGGAGGTCACAAATGCGTGGCGCTGCACTGCGGCGACACGCTCTCGAAGGTAAACCCACTGTGACAAAATTGATGATGAATAAGAAAAGACGAGCATCAAAAATCCATGCAAATAGCTTCCCGATCCTACCGCTAGATACCAAAAGGAGGTAATACCAAAGAAATAAGAGGGAAGCAGGGAGAATTTTTATAATATTAATCAAAGGACACAACTCTTGAGAATTATCTCCCATGTTGTATAGAACTTCCAAATCTAACACAGTTTGCGCTACCCATTCAGCTAGCATAGAAGCAGATACAAAGTACAAAAAAAAGCCTAGCTTTATAGTCTGCAACTACCCTACACACAACTATGAGAAGGAGAGAAATACATACAATATATTGGTCTTATGTTCAAGATTGACATAGTCTTTTGTTCTTGAACTGACCAAACACACACACATAGACCAGACAGAACGTATACATGGAGGTAAATTCATATACAACATATACAAAGGGAGGTAAATTCATCTTGGAAATATCTGTGCTAGTGCACAAAACATGTCACCAACAACAGACTGAATACTACAAGATAACTTACCACATATCGTGAATAATACACCAGGAGGTATTCCTTGTCCTTCATTGTAGAATTTAGGTTCCTCCCACTGGACGAAGCAGCAGGGAAGTTTCAGTTGTTGTTATTTTGTTTTGTTTGTTGTTGCTGTTGTTGTTTTTCTCTCCTAATTTTTGTATTTGGTGTTTGTTCATTTTACGTCTACGCTTGACAAAGGCAGTTGGCCGAAAATTTGCGCCTGTCCTGTCTGGTTGTATTAAATACGCGTTCTGATTTTTGTTTTTGTTTTGCTTTGCTCCTTCGGGTATTGTCGGATCATGTGACCATAGCTATAAGCATGGACAGCAGTAGATAACAAAGCTATGGGAGCACATGTATGTCTGAATGAGTAGGATCAAACGTTGGTGTTAATTGACGTTGCATTGATCGAAACGGAAATGAAACGAAAACAGGCAATCAGAACCAAACGGAAATGAAACGAAATCAGGCGATCAGAACAACAGCGTCAGCTACAGTGAGAAGAGGAGCATCATCAGGGCGCTTTCCATGCCGAGACGACACAGGGATGACTACCACCTGTTGTCTAGAGAGCAGCAAGTTGCCCTGGTGAGGTTGCGCACTGGTCACAATAGGCTGAACAGCCACATGTACCGCAAGCTGAAGCTGGCGCCCTCCCCAACCTGTCCCTGTGGTCAAGAAGACCAAACCACGGAGCATATACTCCAAAGATGTCCCCTTCACCAGGTGGCAAGACAGGACGTGTGGCCGACAGACACTCCGCTGACAACCAAACTCCATGGCTGCAGACAGAAGCTGGAAAAGACGGCTGCATTCATCGCCCGGACTCAGATGATTGTGTAGCAGCGTATGCCAAAAAGAAGAAGAAGGCGATCTAAGCCACCACATCTGATTATGGTTACTACGATGGTATGATGCGAACTGAGAAATTAAACAGGTTTTGCGATTTGAAAAACAACAAACAAACAAACAAACAAATAACTGAATTCTTTCCATAAAACCACCTATCAGATCTCCAGCAGCTTAATAATCACTTACCCCACCGTCGTATTCAACAAACTGAACAATAGCGCAGACAGCCGTTATCATAGAACAAACACGATCGAGTGGAACACTCAAGCACAACTAATGAACAGGCCAGGCAATTAACCGTAACGCACGGCCTTCAGTGAACATATTCAAAGTGTACCACTTCAAATATGAAACAGTAGTTTTGAGATAATCGGAATGGCGTGTTGTTGTGTTGCGAGTGTGGGGTTGTTTTGGTGTTTGTTTGTTCAATCGAATTATTTTTGTTTCTTTCTTTTTCTTCTTTCTTTCTTTTTTTTCTTTCTCTTCTGTTGCTCACGTGTGCGATAGTCGTGTGGTTGGACACTGGACTTCCTCCTGAGAGTAACGAATTTTTATCTCCAAAGCCGACATGTTACACCTGCTAGAGCGTGAGCCCTTCTGTGTATATCCCACACGTACACAGAACCCCACATACCCAGTTCAGGATCCTGTAAGCCATATCCACACTACAGACAAACATCACATACCCAGTTCAGGATCCTGTAAGCCATATCCACACGTACAGACAACATCACAAACCCAGTTCAGGATCCTGTAAGCCATGTCCACACGTACAGACAACATCACATACCCAGTTCAGGATCCTGTAAGCCATGTCCCACACGTACAGACAACATCACATACCCAGTTCAGGATCCTGTAAGCCATGTCCTACACAGAACACCACATACCCAGTTCAGGATCCTGTAAGCCATGTCCTACACAGAACACCACATACCCAGTTCAGGATCCTGTAAGCCGTATACTACACAGAACATCAAACACCCAGTTCAGGATCCTGTAAACCATATCATACACAGAACACCACATACCCAGTTCAGGATCCTGTAAGCCATATCATACACAGAACATCAAACACCCAGTTCAGGATCCTGTAAGCCATATCATACACAGAACATCAAACACCCAGTTTAGGATCCTGTAAGCCAAATCCTACACAGAACATCAAACACCCAGTTCAGGATCCTGTAAGCCAAATCCTACACAGAACATCAAACACCCAGTTCAGGATCCTGTAAGCCATACACTACACAGAACATCAAATACCCAGTTCAGGATCCTGTAAACCATGTCCTACACAGAACACCAAATGCCCAGTTCAGGATCCTGTAAGTCATATCCTACACACAACATCAAATACCCAGTTCAGGATCCTGTAAGCCATACACTACACAGAACACCACATACCCAGTTCAGGATCCTGTAAGCCATACACTACACAGAACATCAAATACCCAGTTCAGGATCCTGTAAACCATGTCCTACACAGAACATCAAATACCCAGTTCAGGATCCTGTAAGCCATGTCCTACACAGAACACCAAATACCCAGTTCAGGATCCTGTAAACCATGTCCTACACAGAACATCAAATACCCAGTTGAGGATCCTGTAAGTCATATCCTACACAAGAACACCAAATGCCCATTCAGGATCCTGTAAGTCATATCCTACACCAACATCAAATAACCAGTTTCAGGATCCTGTAAGCCATACACTACACAGAACACCACATACCCAGTTCAGGATCCTGTAGCCATACACTACACAGAACATCAAATACCCAGTTCAGGATCCTGTAAACCATGTCCTACACAGAACACCAAATACCCAGTTCAGGATCCTGTAAACCATGTCCTACATAGAACATCAAATACCCAGTTCAGGATCCTGTAAGTCATATCCTACACAGAACACCAAATGCCCAGTTCAGGATCCTGTAAGTCATATCCTACACACAACATCAAATACCCAGTTCAGTATCCTGTAAGCCATACACTACACAGAACACCACATACCCAGTTCAGGATCCTATAAGCCATACACTACACAGAACACCAAATGCCCAGTTCAGGATCCTGTAAACCATGTCCTACACAGAACGTCAAATACCCAGTTCAGGATCCTGTCAGCCATGTCCTACACAGAACACCACATACCAGTTCAGGATCCTGTAAGCCATACACTACACAGAACATCAAATACCCAGTTCAGGATCCTGTAAGTCATATCCTACACAAACATCAAATACCCAGTTCAGGATCCTGTAAGTCATATCCTACACAGAACACCAAATACCCAGTTCAAGATCCTGTAAGTCATATCCTACACAGAACACCAAATACCCACTTCAGGATCCTGTAAGTCATATCCTACACACAACATCAAATACCCAGTTCAGGATCCTGTAAGCCATACACTACACAGAACACCACATACCCAGTTCAGGATCCTGTAAGCCATACACTACACAGAACATCAAATACCCAGTTCAGGATCCTGTAAGCCATACACTACACAGAACACACATACCCAGTTCAGGATCCTGTAACCATGTCCTACACAGAACACCACATACCCAGTTCAGGATCCTGTAAACCATGTCCTACACAGAACACCACATACCCAGTTCAGGATCCTGTAAGCCATGTACTACACAGAACACCACATACCCAGTTCAGGATCCTGTAAGCCATGTCCTACACAAAACATCACATACCCAGTTCAGGATCCTGTAAACCATGTCCTACACAAAACATCACATACCCAGTTCAGGATCCTGTAAACCATGTCCTACACAAACATCAATAACCCAGTTCAGGATCCTGTAACCATGTCCTACACAGAACACCACATACCCAGTTCAGGATCCTGTAAACCATGTCCTACACAAAACATCACATACCCAGTTCAGGATCCTGTAAGCCATGTCCTACACAAAACATCACATACCCAGTTCAGGATCCTGTAAACCATGTCCTACACAAAACATCACATACCAGTTCAGGATCCTGTAAACCATGTCCTACACAGAACATCAAATACCCAGTTCAGGATCCTGTAAACCATGTCCTACACAAAACATCACATACCCAGTTCAGGATCCTGTAAACCATGTCCTACACAGAACACCACATACCCAGTTCAGGATCCTGTAAACCATGTCCTACACAGAACACCAAATACCCAGTTCAGGATCCTGTAAACCATGTCCTACACAGAACACCAAATACCCAGTTCAGGATCCTGTAAACCATGTACTACA
>JAPXFY010000012.1:87938719-87978719 GCA_030674185.1 Monoplex corrugatus | reverse complement strand
AATTGATAGGCATTTGTTGGTAAGAATGCTTGTCATCTTTTTGAATGTTGTTTTGGCTTGGCCGATTCTGCCAGCTATTTCCGATGTGCATCTGCCGTCTGATGAAATGACCGTTCCCAGGTATTTGAACTTATTAACCTGTGTCAAAGTTGTGCCATTTGCTGTTATTCAACAGGACAAAAAAAAAGAGAGAAGAAAATTAAGCACACGTATCGATGCATTCGCGCACATAACCTAAGGACATGCCTCTGGCGTTGACCACTGTCTAATTTATCACACAGGAGATTTCAAAAACATGTCTGAACACAAATTTAAACAGAACTAAGGACACTAAAACATATATAAAAACAGGCCTAAATTACCTAAAATGGCTTCCGCATATCTCATTTCCCTAGAGCCAAAAATGCAGTTCATACATATACCCAATTATCAATCCTAAAGAGAAAGTACGTAAGACTTTATCGAACACATACAGGTGAATGGACCAACAAGGCAGAAAATGATAGGAAGAAATGACAGAAAGCAAAGAAAGAAGGCAGAAAGAAAGAGAGTGACAGAAAAGAGGAAATTTTTTAGCACAGAATTTCCAGAAGGTGACCAGGTGCTCTAATCTGCACTTTTTCATGGGCTAGTTGGTAGAGCCATGGACTCAAGATCTGATATCTCGAGAAAGCAAAGGAACAAGGCAGAAACACAGAGAGTGACAGAAAACAGGAAATTTCTAGCACTGAATTTCTAGAAGGTGGGGATACTATTTATACTGAAATAGCCTCCAGCATCCCCAGTGGAGGAGAACCGAAACTTAGGTCACCACGAGATCCCAGGGCATGATCAAAAGACCAAGAAATCTAAGACTATTTTCACGATGCTATAATGACTAATGATGTTCAAGTTCATATTGCTTATAGCCCAGCCGACTGCTAGAGCCATATCAGGGCTAGCACCACGTCAAAAAAACCAGGTTCAGACAAAAGACAACAGTTAAAAACCATGCTCACTGTTAACCTTCATCATCATCATCATATCATCATTCAGGTGCCCTACTGCATGGCGTTGGCGACCATGGACTTCCAACCATCTCTATCTCTCGTTGCCCCCAGCATCTCCCCCACCCTCCTCATCCCCAGCCACTCTGCAAGTCCGTCCAGCATTTTCTCCCTGGGTCTACCTGGTGCTCTTTTTCCCTCCAGCTTTCCCGTTGTGACCAGGTGCTCCAAATCCCCCCTTCCTCATAAAATGGCCTATAAATGTTGCTTGTCTTTTCCTAATCTTCCTTATGAGTGATCTACTTGTGTCTGCCTCCATCAAGACTGTCTCGTTTGTTTTCTTTGCTGTCCATGAAACTCTCAACATTCTTCTTAGAAACCACATCTCGGCACTGTTAACCTTACAAGTCTAAAATGCAGTTAAAGAAAAAACATACTCAGACGTAAAATCATATCAGGTGAAATATGTTCACCTCTTGTGAAACCTGGAAAATTGCATCAGGAAGGACGTCTCTGAAGAGGTTCTTTAATCCGTTCAGTGCCTATAAGCCGTCAGCTGACGTCGTACAAAAAGTGTTGCTATATTGCCTATAATCCTAGAATTTTTGTTAATTATTACCCTCAAATCCTCAAAATTCCCCGGCAATGGGGAAGCACATGTTTACATTTTTCTCTGGCACTGAAAGGGTTAAGGAGTCCGCCATGTAGTGCTTACTTATGTCTCATATCGCACAAGTCCCAGCAGTCAAGGAGGAGGTGCCTGATCCTGAATGGCTCGTCACATGGTATACACCATGGTGCTACCTTCATTTATTTTAAAAGATACGAATGAGTGTAGGATGTGTGACCCATGTGTAAACTACATAAGACTGATGCTGTTAAGACAAAAGGAATTGTTTATGACAAAGGAGTTTGAGCCTATGTATTAATAATCATACTGTAATAATGATAATAATAATTACAATATTTATATAGCACAAAATCTTGATAAAATCAAATTCTAAGCGCTGAAACAGACACACACCACACACACACACACACACACACACACACACACACACACACACACACACACACGCATGGCTATAAATGGGGAGAAAGAAGAAAAGCAATGGAAAATTATAGACAGCATATTATATACAACTATATATTACAATGTGATTCCCCTCCGAGTGGAGACAGGCTGTAAGCATCTCCACCGTTTTACGACAGGAAACGTTTTGCTTCACACCACAATGTAACAGCTGTGTTTGATTAGCACACACACACAGAATGCTATATAGAGCCAATACTGTTATACGGTGGTGAGGCGTGGACAGTCAACAAACAAAGCCAGAACAAGTTTGGGGCAGTCGAGAAAAGAAAACAAACGATAGCAAAGAAAACAAACGAGACAGTCTTGACGGAGGCAGACACAAGCAGATCACTCATAAGGAAGATTAGGAAAAGACAAGCAACATTTATAGGCCATTTTATGAAGAAAGGGAATTGGAGCACCTGGTCACAACAGGAAAGCTAGAGGGAAAGAGAGCACTAGGTAGACCCAGGGAAAAAATATTTGGACGGACTTGCAGAGTGGCTGAAGACAGAGAGGGTGGGAGATGTGCTTGAGGCAACACGGCATAGAAACAGATGGAAGGCCATGATCACCAACGCCATGTGGCAAGGCTGTCCACGGACAGAATGATAAATAAAATGCGTTTTTGTTAAATTGTTCAACTTCAAGGCAAAATATATGTCCTCATTTTTACATGTAATATGTCTTAGTCTCGACAGTCCTACAACGTTAAAACACACTACCAATCTTTCCTACGTGTTACTAGAATAACGTGCGCTTCTATCAGTTCAACTCTCTCTCTCTCTCTCTCTCTCCTCTCTCTCTCTCTCTCTCTCTCTCTCTCTCTCTCTCTCTCTCCTCGCCCCCCCCCTCTCTCTCTCTCTTTCTCTCTCTTGACTTTGTGTATGGAGAGACAAACAGATATCCATTATATGTAAACTCTGCCGTTAGATGCATCCACTACTGGTTTAAATTAATACAGATGGAAAATTATAGAATACCTCGCAAAGCGTATAATATATGCTATATGATTTAGATGCCAAAGATAAACCACACCTGGGTGTCGAATGTACGTGCTTGCTTGTTTGAATATGGATATGGTGTCGTATGGATTAATCAAGGTGTTGGCAATTTAAATAAATTCATACGGGAGTTTCGTCAGCGCTTGATTGACTGTGGATGGCAGAAATGGAACGATCACATTCAAAGCAGTGACAGATTTAATATTTACAGAACTTTTTGTAATACTCGTGAAGTGAAATCATATATAACATTGAATATGGACAGACATTTTAAATATGTGACAGCAAGATTTAGATTTGGCATATCAGAAATTAACGCCCATTACTTTAGATATAGATCTCACAGAGAGAGTGATTTATTGTGTCCATTATGTAAAAATTCAAAAGAAGATGTGCACTTTTTGCTTTGCTGTCCAACACTACAAAATATTCGACAGAAATTGATTCGACCTAAATATCATAGGCAACCTTCATTATTTAAAATGACTTTATTGATGTCATCAAACGCATCTGATGATGTATATAATCTATCTTTGTTTTTGTATAAAGCATTTAAGTTTAGAGAAAAAGCAACGTCATGATGCAGTACAACTTATGCTGCCCGTTTTGATTTTTTGTCAGTGAACAGTTGCATACATACTGTGTACAAATTATTTCATGATTTCTGTTTTCCATAGTATTTACACATTTAAGAGACACAATATGTTATTGTATAAATGTTCATGGATTTCTGTTTTTCCATAGTATTTACACATTTAAGAGACGACAATATGTTATTGTACAAATCAAACTTCACTGAAATGACTAGTGCTATAGATTGATGTCTTAGGTTTGTTATTTATATGAGTATTGTTCAAATGTTAGTTTCTGTTTTAGTCTATGTACAATGTAACATTAATGTGATTGTCATGATGCCAAATGATAGTTTTGCTTATGTATTTGTACCCCTTCATGAGGGGCAATGGCCTATTACATGAATAAACCATCTGAAGTCTGAAGTCTGAAGTCTGAAGCTCTCTCTCTCTCTCTCTCTCTCTCTCTCTCTCTCTCTCTCTCTCTCTCTCTCTCAGTATAAGCCAAATAATTTAGCAACAAACATAACCAAGTCATAAAACAAAAATTGAACAATGCATATCGACGAGACATCTTTTATCCTTTTGAAAGACTGATACAGAAATATCGAGAAAACTACTTTAATTACTTCTTCCTTTCGTAGTAGAATTAGAATGAGCTTCAGAAGTAGAATCAGCTTTATCTTTATAAGGATGTTCCTATGTTTTTGCGGAATAAGTTATTTCATTAGGTCATTCAAGGCAGAACATCCTAAAACAAATGTACTTTAACTGCACAATTGATACATAAGGATGATTTGACTCCGTCGTCATCATCATCATCATGTGCCCTGCTGCATGGCGTTGGCGATCATGGCATTCCATCTGTTTCTATCCCTTGTTGCCGCAAGCACATCTTCCACCCTCTCTGTCCTCAGCCACCCTGCAAGTCTGTCCAATATTTTTTCCTTAGCTCTACCTGGTGTTTTCCGTCCCTCCAGCTTTCCTGTTGTGACCAGGTGTCCTAATGTCCCTTTCCTCATAAAATGTCCTATAAATATATGTAGCTTGTCTTTTCCTAATCTTCTTTATTAATGATCTTCTTGTGTCTGCCTCCATCAAGACTGTCTCGTTTGTTTTCTTTGCTGTCCATGGAATTTTCAATATTCTTCTTAGAAACCACATTTCAGTTGCCTCAATTTTGTTCTGACTTTCCGTGTTGACTGTCCACGCCTCACAGCTGTATAACATTATTGGTTCTATATAACATGCAAGAACTCTCTTCCTGACGTTAATTGATGGGCATTTGTTGGTAAGAACGCTTTTCATCTTCTTGAACGCTGTTTTTGGCTTGGCCGATTTTGTCCCCGTACTATAACTGTGTTTCTCCAGGAGGTTGATGTGCAATATTATGGTTTGCCATCCACATCCAACCTGCAGTTGTTCATACTGACCTTCCTCATCATAGCCAAAGAATCTTCCACTGCGTTATAAAGTTTCAGTTGACAGAAAAGAAAACTGCACGGTGCTGCAGAACCTTGTCTACCACAGTGGCGGATTCCTGACAATATTTGCAGGAACCAGAAGAACAAGAAAACCAGTATAAGCGCGTATTTAACAAAACAAGCGCAAATTTTCGGCCAACCGGCCTTTGTCAAGCGCGAACGCACGGTCACAAACAGATCACAAACACCAAACAATGGATAATAAAAACAGGACTAAAAACGTCCCTGCCGCCTCGTCCAGTGGATAAAAAGGGACATTTCCAGGTTTCCTCCGATACTGAGGCAGAGCAGTATATCAAGGAACTGAAGGATTTCTTACGGAAACAACGTAGAGACATACAGGTGGATGTCTGTTGGGTAGAAAAAAGAAATGCCTGAACTGCTTACAAAGACACAAGACAAACAAAACACTGTTCAGTATTTGTTGCTGCACGCCATTTTCAATGAAACACAAAGGATCCTTTGAGACACCGCTGGATTGTAACATCAACGGATTTGGAAAGACTGTACATCTCAAGATACCAAACATCATAAACATCAGATCATCATCATCTTCATCATCATCATCAGGTGCCTTGCCGCATGGCGTTGGCGATTATGGACTTCCATCTGTCTCTATCTCTTGTTGCCTCAAGCATCTCTTCCACCCTCCTTGTCCCCAGCCACTCTGCAAGTCCGTCCAGCATTTTCTCCCTGGGTCTACCCGGTGCTCTCTTTCCCTCCAGCTTTCCCGTTGTGACCAGGTGTTCCAATTCCTCTTTCCTCATAAAATGGCCTATAAATGTTGCCTGTCTTTTCCTTATCTTTCTTATGAATGATCTACTTGTGTCTGCCTCCATCAAGACTGTCTCGTTTGTTTTCTTTGCTGTCCATGGAACTCTCAACATTCTTCTGAGAAACCACATCTCGGCTGCCTCAATCTTGCTCTGGCTTTGCTTTCTGACTGTCCACGCCTGGCATCCGTACAACAGTATTGGTTCTATATAACATTCAAGGACTCTCTTTCTGAAGTTAATTGAACCTGTTCTGGTATATCCATTTTAGTCATTCTGTGCTTCATCAGAAGAATACGGCGACTCCCTAACGAAAGACTTTTCATGACCATTTGTTTCGTCTGATGTTCAGCTGCCTGATATATCCACCATTCGTAAGCTAAGTGTCACACACACACCAACACACACACACAACACACACACACACACACACCACACACAACACACACACACACACACACACACAACCCACACACACACACACACACACACACACACACCACCACACACACACACACACACACACACACACACACACACACACACACACACACCACACACACACACACACACACACACACACACACACACACACACACACACACACACACACCACACACACACACACACACACCACACACACACACACACACACACACACCACACACACACACACACACACACACACACACCACACACACACACACAACACACACACACACCACCACACACACACACACACACACACACCACACACACACACACACACACACACACACAACACACACACACACCAAAAACACACACACACACCAAAAAAAAACATCACAAAATGACCGAGAAAAGGAAGAAAGACAAAAAAGTACAGCAATGGCAATAAAACTCTGAGAAAATTTGCACTTTCTGTATGAATAAATATTATGAAGAATTTATACAACATTGATTTCCATTCTCATCTCCATTGTTAACAATCTTGATTTTTCATGCTTTGACGCTAGAGATATTCTTTACAACAAAAATAATGATATTATCCTGCTAGTCCAGCTGATTCTCAGATCCCCTGTTGGGAGATTGTTATGAAGAGTTAATTAATTGTTGTATGTTATTATTTGACACTGTTAATTCATTGTTCTGAATTATTAATTGTAATTGTTCCCCTTCCCCATACTCATCCTCCACCCCCAAGTTTTTGTTTTTGGTTTTTTTACGTGTGTGTGTGTGTGGTGTGTGTGTGTGTGTGTGTGTGTGTGTGTGTGTGTGTGTGTGTGTGTGTGTGTGTGTGTGTGTGCATGTGTGCGTGCGTGTGTGTCTAAAATCACTATTGTGAACAGATATTAAATAAAAGATTCATTCATTCATTCTCATCTCCATCAGATAAAAAATGTGCCAAACAGCAAAATATTTCATGAAATGAATTTTCTTAATGATCTTCAACACATATAGCAGTAAAGTCAAAAGGTGAAAGCTAGCTTTCCTTCTTCGTCTATGTTTCAGTTTTGTTCGCCTACGTGTTTGTTTGCTTTTCGTGCGTCACAAAACTGATATAGAAACTGGTGGATGTCTTTTTTTTTTCTCAACTCGCTCAGTTATGAATAATTTATTAGATGATTCATCCACTCACATGTCATTGCTTTCACTCTTTCGTTTGTTTATTAATCCATGAGAGAAAATAATTCTGACATGAAAAAGACAGGTGGGCTTTCAAATTATGTACATTTGTGTGCATCCGTTGGGCTGTTAATGAAAGAAAATAATTCTGATATGGACGAGACAGATGGACCATCAAATTATATATGTTTGTGTATCTATTGGGATGTTTATGAAAGAAAATAATTCTGACATGGAATAGACAGGCTGTCAAATCATATATGTTCATGCATCCTTTAGGCTATTCATGAACAAAAATAAATGTAACATGGAAGAAATGGGTCATCATCATCAAGTAACCTGCCACATGGCGTTGGCGATCATGGCCCTCCATATGTATCTATCCCTTGTTGCCACAAGCACATCTTCCACCCTGTCTGTCCTCAGCCACCCTGCAAGTCCGTCCAATATTTTCTCTCTGGATCTACCTGGTGCTCTCTTTCCCTCCAGCTTTCCTGTTGTGACCAGGTGCTCTAATTCCCCTTTCCTCATAAAATGGACTATAAATGTTGCCTGTCTTTTCCTTATCTTCCTTATGAACGATCTTCTTGTGTCTGCCTCCATCAAGACAAGAGACGGGTGGGTTATCAATTTATATAAATTTGTGTGCCCACTGAACTGTTTATCAAGTTGTTTTGTTTAATTATCACGTACTCATTCGATTCATTCACTTGTTTACTTTTTTTCATGTTTTTATCTACTCCGTTTCTTTCATCCATTTATCAGTCAATCTACTGATGTTAAACTAAATCAATGTATGTATAATTATCAGTTACTTTGTACCTATCTGTTTGATAAATCATTATCTGTTAACAAATGACAGACAGACAATTTACGCCAGGTCGCATATTTATATGTTGTGTGTCTTGTTCATATGCCAACAAAACTATGCTAAGAAATACCAGGGTAATCCTTAGCCATAAGTTTCAGTCTATTTATGTACTTACTTAATAACAATTCTGAGTCATAAGTTTCAATCTATTTATGTACTGATGTGACATGACCACACTCTTACAGACTTTACTTGAGTCAGTCCTGTTGGGTTCGTTCCCTGTTTCTTTATTGTAAATCTCACGAGAGGCATAAATGTGACAGAAACAGGGTGGGGAACACTTGGCAAGAGTTTCCTCTGAAAATGGTGTGGGGTCCAGGGGCCGCCAGGCCCCTGGTGGGGTGCAGGGGCAACGCCCTGCTGGGGGGTCAGTGGGGCAAAGCCCCCTGAAGCTGAAGCATTTTTACAATTTTCAGATGTTTTCAAGGCCTCTCCTTGAAGTTAAATGTTGTTTTTTTTTCTTTTTTTCAACTCCTACAATTTCAGTTCTTTTCAATGATTTTGTAACTGTATTCTGTGCACGTTTATAGTCATACATTGTGCAACAACACTGTGTTAGAAACAAATTTATCGCCACGATTGACTATCTTTGAAAGCGACATGTTGTCCAACGCACAAGATGGCGACTCTGACCGGAAGTCAACACTACCGGTACATATCAACCCGGAAGTTGACCGAAACTAACCTAAAATGCGCAAAACTCGTCGAGGTTTTTTTTTTTTTTTTTCGTTGCCGATTTTTTTTCACCGCTGAATTTTTTTTTTCTGCCGCGGAAATCCTGTCGTTTTCCGCTGAAAATAACGAATCCGCTGAGAATTCCCCAGCCTGCAGAAAATAAACCCTGAAACACACCAAGAAACATTACTCACTAACTATACCATAACTTATGTGCTTCAGTAATTTACAAATCACAATAAAGTCCATTTCAAGTTGACTCAAAAATAAGTTTTAGAGTCACTGTAAACAATAAACTAACAAGCTAAATCAAAATGTAATAATGATTTAGAAAATGATAATGCCTAATAAGAAGGAAAGAAATAATCTAAACTAGACTTGATCTAAACCTAGACTAAAGAAATAATCCAAAATAGACTTATCATATTTGTGGAATAAGGTGTTATACACATAAGCTACATCAGCTACAAGTGATCTCTCTACACCAAGAAGAGGAATAAAAAACGGGGCCGCACACACTGAACAGTTCTCTCTCACGTTCTGGTGTGTGTGTGTCTGTATGTGTGCGCGTGTGCGTGTGTGTGTATGCGTGTCTCTCTCTCTCTCCCTCTCTCTCAAGCATCACTGGATCACACTTACTTAATAACAATTCTGAGTCAAAAGTTTCAATCTATTTATGTACCTACTTAATAACAATTCTGAGTCATAAGTTTCAATCTATTTATGTACCTACTTAATAATAATTCTGAGTCATAAGTTTCAATCTATTTATGTACCTACTTAATAATAATTCTGAGTCATAAGTTTCAATCTATTTATGTACCTACTTAATAACAATTCTGTCATAAGTTTCAATCTATTTATGTACCTACTTAATAACAATTCTGAGTCATAAGTTTCAATCTATTTATGTACCTACTTAATAACAATTCTGAGTCATAAGTTTCAATCTATTTATGTACCTACTTAATAACAATTCTGAGTCATAAGTTTCAATCTATTTGTGTACCTACTTAATAACAATTCTGAGTCATAAGTTTCAATCTATTTGTGTACCTACTTAATAACAATTCTGAGTCTTAAGTTTCAATCTATTTATGTACCTACTTAATAACAATTCTGAGTCATAAGTTTCAATCTATTTATGTACCTACTTAATAACGATTCAGAGTCATAAGTTTCAATCTATTTATGTACCTACTTAATAACAATTCTGAGTCATAAGTTTCAATCTATTTATGTACCTACTTAATAACAATTCTGAGTCATGTTTCAATCTATGTACCTACTTAATAACGATTCTGAGTCATAAGTTTCAATCTATTTATGTACTTACTTAATAACAATTCTGAGTCATAAGTTTCAATCTATTCATGTACTTAATAACAATTCTGAGTCATAAGTTTCAATCCACATGTGTTTATGTACTTATTATTTGCCATAAACTCGTCTGTTTGCTGAATTGTTAGCTGTAAAATATGAGAGATGGATGATTCGAAGTAGACAGATGTTTCTGTGTCTTGCTCTTATGCCAACAAAACTATGCAGACAAGAACTACAAAAGTATTCATTAATAACAAACCTGAACCAAGAGCGATGAACAAAAGACATATCAGCAACAGTAATGTTCCAGCAATGTCTATTTTGTGGATGGATGTAATAATAATAATAATTACAATATTTATATAGCGCAAAGTCTTGATAAAAATCAAATCTAAGCGCTGAACAGACACATACGCACGCATGCACACACACACGCATGCACAAACACACACACACATATGGCTATAAATGGGGAAAAAGAAGAAAAGCAATGGAAAATTATAGAGAGCATATTATATACAATTATATACTACAATGTGATTCCACTCCGAGCGGAGACAGGCTGCAGAGGGGGTTGAGTGAGGTCAGGATTTTATGCAGAGGAGAAAAGGTGAGTTTTGAGAGCGGACTTGAAGGAGACAAAAGTAGGTTGCTGACGGACTGAGAGAGGAAGTTTGTTCCAGGAAAGTGGACCAGAAACAGAGAAGGCTCGTGGACCATAGGTATTGAGCTTAGTGCGTGGAAAGTGAAAAGTCAGAGGATGGGAGGCAGAGCGGAGGGTACGTGAGGGAACATAGATCTCAAATAGGCTTGACAGGTAATCGGGGGCTGCGTTATTGAGGCTTTTGTAGCACATGGTGTCTAGTTTGTACTGTATGCGCTTTGATACAGGGAGCCAGTGAAGTTGTGCCAGGAGAGGAGATATGTGGTCAGCTTTTTTCTTTTTGAGTACAAGGCGTGCAGCATTGTTTTGAATGCGCTGTAGGATGTGAATGGTGGAGGTAGGAAGACCAGACAGGAGTGAATTGCAATAGTCAATGCGAGACATTATGAAGGAGAGAATGAGTTTTGCAGTTGTTTCGACAGAGAGATACTTCCTGATCAGGCTTATACGATGGAGGTGATAGTAGCAAGATCTGGCAGTTTGAGAAACAAAGTTGTTCATGGAGAGGGTAGAGTCAAGGCAGACACCAAGGTTTTTAGCTGAATCAGAAATTGGGACTGATGTGTTACATAATGGGAGAGAAAGAGGAGGCAGCTGAGAAAGTTTCTGACTGGTGCCAATGAGAATAGCTTCTGTCAATAAGGTACCAATACATGAGGTTTGCACTTGTGACCCAAAAGGGGTTTAAGAATTAATAAGAACCAGAAAAAACGAAAAAAGATTAAGAACGTGTATTTAATACAACAAGACAAGATTGTTGGCCAACTGGCCTTTGTCAAGCATAAGATCACAAACAAACAAACACCAGATACAAAAATTAGGAAAGAAAAAAACTGAAACTTCCCTGCCACTCTTTTCTCACACTGGACAGAAAATTTGCGCCTGTCTTGTCTTGTTGTATTAAATATGCGTTTTTATTCTTTTTTGTGTGTGTTTTTTTCTGGTTCCTGTTTGCTTGACCGCAGGCAGTCACACCTGTTTTGGATTAAGAATAAATAATCAACAAAAACTTCTTAGCAACTGATCAGATTTAATGCATATAATCAGCATATGTATATATGTAAAGGCACATTTATCATACATGAATACATGTTGAAAAGTATGTCTTCAGACGGGACAAGCATGAACATCCCAGAGAAATGGGGGAAGGGAGCTTACCTAACCCTACACTAACACCACCAGAACAAAACAGTCATGGTCAGCTAGGCAGTAAATGGCCTGTTTAATGTAGAGCAACCGAGATTCAAACCTACAATCAGTGACGTGTGAATCCACCACTTAACCAGCTCAGCTACTGAAACCTGCACAGGTGATGTATTCACGTTAAGTACGTATGCCTGGTTAACCGTTCATTTTCTACCTGGAATGTGTCAATGTTAAATACATACACCTGACAGCCCATTTATTTTCTACTGGAATTTGTTGATGTTAAATACATCCACCTGTTTACCCATTCATTTTCTACCTGGAATGTGTGATGTTAAGTGCAAAAACCTGCTTTTGCCCGTTCACTTTCTATCTGGCAATCATGCTTAGGAACGAGTGCTCTACTCATTACGCCAATGGCCATACCACGTTGAAAACACCGGTTCTCATCTACTGACTACACTATCTTGTCCCTATTCCCTGTCATGATTTACTGGCATTTTAAAACAACACACGATATCAAAAACAAAAAACATGTACCACGTTTAAAAGTGACAAAGTTACTCTGGACATTTTCTTCTGGCAGAACTGCAGAACTGCAATGATACACCAACTTCAAGCTTACTGAAAAGCAGTCTACAACATCAAAATCACTGTAAACAATCTACATTGATACAACATCATCAAATTTTCTGTTAAACAATCTACACTGAAACAACAATATCAAACTTATTGTAAAACAGTTTACAATGATACAACAACATTCATATAAAACAATCTTTTTTTTGTCAAAGACATAGAAAAAGCACATTCGAAAACACCTCTACGAGAATAAACACAAGGTGCAACTTAGAAAAAGTCAAAAAACGGAAAGGGGGGTCCAGGGCCTGGTAGGCCCCTGGTGGGGTACAGGGGCAGTACCCCGTATGGGGGGTCTGAGGGGCATATCCCCCCAGACGCTGAAGCTTTTGTAAAAATAAAACTGAATCTTAAGCTTTCTCCTGCAATTAGATTCAAGAAAACCAGCAGATGCTTTTCTGCCTATTTCAGACAATTTCAAGAATCTTTATTACTGCTCGGTCGATTTTCACACACCACAGGCGACGGGAATGATCTTTGTCTGTATCTTTCTCCTCTAGCCATTCCAACTGCCATTTATTCTTGACAGTTGCGTTGATTAAAGCAACATATTCGCCTTCTTTCACCGTTGGCATCGTGAAGTTCGCTCAACATGCCAAGCTCAAAAATGGCGGCAATTTCACGGAAGTTGATGCGAGATTTCGCAACGAAGCATGTGCATTGACTTTCATAGCTTCCTTCACGAAAGAATGTTTCTGCTTTCCTTTCTACACCGGAGAGTAACCGTCGCAAAACATTCACGTTCGATAAACGATTTTAGACCAAAAAAACAAAAAAAAAGACCCTAGCTCTCATTTTGATCCCATTATTTTCAAAAAAACGGATTTTCCATTTCTGACTCTTTTGAAAAAACGGATTCCGTCGTCAAACGGAAAAAGATTGCACCCATGTAAACAAAATGAATACAATCTGTCTTCAATATATACATCAGACAAGACTACTACCTGCCAAATGGACAGATAGAAGAACTAATGAAAGTGTCCTGGAAGAACTTGATACCAACCAGAAAATTACCTAGCAGACATCAACAAGAGAAGACTAAAATACATTGGCCATGTGTCACGCACAAGAACACGGACCTCACGGCAACCATCTTTCAAAGAAAAACAGTGGCAAAAAGAAAGAAAGGCACATCTCCAGTCTCATACATCGAGAACATAACCAACATCGGTGGCCTAAATATTCAAGAAGTTGTCCACAAAAGTCAAGACAGAGCCATCTGGTGGCGACTGGCTGCGTCACTGAGAGCAGCGGCCAACACTGAACCCTGTGATGCCGAAAGGTGAGAGGGGCGACATCAGACACACATCAAATCTGATTAAAACAGATGTAGATGTGCACATTCAGTATCTTTAGCAGCTGTAATTTCAAAATAATAACAAATCATTTCACCAAGGTTGAGTAATTCCAAAAGTGTCTTATCATGTGAGTAACCAATCAGACAGTTAGGAAATGATTGCTTTGATCTTTTTCTTTTTTATCCATGTTAGTTTTGTTGTTGTTGTTTTTTTCAAATCAAGATTATCATTCATGGAGTATGACATATTTGACATTTCTTCTTATAGCACCATCACCAAAGATCTGTATTTCTGCCACCTATATTAGTGTCAGCTATCACCCCTTACCCTATATATATATACATACAACACACACACACACACACACACACACACACACACACACACACACACACACACACACACAGATATATAATATAAACGTATGTATGTATCCATCTATTCAACCAGCTCATCTTTTATTACCATTTTACCTGAACATGTCCTCTTTTTCCTGAAATAATTACGAGTTTTTTTTTTCCAAATTCAATTTAAGGTAACTTAATTTTCAACATTCAATTTAACTTTTTTCAACATTCAT
Source organism: Monoplex corrugatus (assembly GCA_030674185.1). Lineage (NCBI taxonomy): Eukaryota > Metazoa > Mollusca > Gastropoda > Littorinimorpha > Ranellidae > Monoplex > Monoplex corrugatus. The sequence goes on along the minus strand of JAPXFY010000012.1, from coordinate 87,964,021 downwards.
TTAGGGCAACTTTGTTTTTCCACTTTCATTTAACCTTGACTCCACTCCTATCCCAACTGCAAATTACCTTAGATTCCGTCACCATCCACATTCTGCAGAGTGTGTAGGTGAGGATCAAAGCTTAAGTTTTGCCTTGTATGTTGCAATACAGATGCTGGTGGACAGTTTGCGGAATCAAGGGGTTAAGTAACTTATGTTTTTCAACATTTAATTTACGGTAACTTGAATTTTCCAACATTCAATTTAATGTAACTTATGTTTTTCAACACTTAATTTACGGTAACTTGAATTTTCCAACATTCAATTTAAGTAATTATGTTTAACATTATTTAGTAACTTAATTTTCCAACACTCAATTTAAGGTAACTTTTGTTTTTCCAACACTCAATTTAAGGAGATTTTTCTCACACCAGTTCACAAACCCAACAGTTTCTCTTTTAAAATCAGTATCACCGTCATAACTTATTAGTCTGTTCTTACGGAATCATCTGCAAACTTAATCGATGGACGCAATTCTGTCAAGTTTCTGCACTCAGCTGTGAGCAATGTGAAGAGAGGTGGTGACAGCACTGTGCCTTGTGGCACCCTGTGTGGAAAGATTAAGGGTTGGACGACCAAAGTTGAAACAGTTCCATCATATTGTAATGAATGGGTACAGCAGTTGATACTGGTTGTTGTGACAAAAATAGCCCCATATCGACATCAATAACAACAGCATACCACACTTAGTACATTTATTCATCTGGTCATTTGACAAAAACAGCCACATACCGATAGCGATATCAACAGCACAACACAGTACATTTATCCATCTGGTCGTTTGACACACACAGTCCCCACCCAATAGCAATAACAACAGCAACCACACTTAGTACATTTGTCCATCTGGTCATTTGACAAAAACAGCCACACCATAGCATACAACAGCACAACACTTAGTACATTTATCCATCTGGTCGTTGTGACAAAAATGCCACACACAACACAAATAACAACAGCATAACCACACTTAGTACATTTATCCATCTGGTCATTTGACAAAAACAGCCACATACCGATAGCGATATCAACAGCACAACACTTAGTACATTTATCCATCTGGTCGTTTGACAAACACAGTCCCACACCAACAGCAATAACAACAGCACAACACACTTAGTACATTTATCCATCTGGTCATTTGACAAAAACAGCCACATACCGATAGCAATAACAACAGCACAACACACTTAGTACATTTATCCATCTGGTCATTTGACAAAAACAGCCCACACCAACAGCAATAACAACAGCACAACACACTTAGTACATTTATCCATCTGGTCATTTGACAAAAACAGCCCCACACCAATAGCAATACAACAGCACAACACACTTAGTACATTTATCCATCTGGTCATTTGACAAAAACAGCCCCACACCAACAGCAATAACAACAGCACAACACACTTAGTACATTTGTCCATCTGGTCGTTGTGACAAAAACAGCCCCACACCAATAGCAATAACAACAGCACAACACACTTAGTACATTTGTCCATCTGGTCATTTGACAAAAACAGCCCCACACCAATAGCAATAACAACAGCACAACACACTTAGTACATTTGTCCATCTGGTCATTTGACAAAAACAGCCCCACACCAATAGCAATAACAACAGCACAACACACTTAGTACATTTGTCCATCTGGTCGTTGTGACAAAAACAGCCCACACCAATAGCAATAACAACAGCACAACACACTTAGTACATTTGTCCATCTGGTCGTTGTGACAAAAACAGCCCCACACCAATAGCAATAACAACAGCACAACACACTTAGTACATTTGTCCATCTGGTCGTTTGACAAAAACAGCCCACACCAATAGCAATAACAACAGCACAACACACTTAGTACATTTGTCCATCTGGTCGTTGTGACAAAAACAGCCACACACCAATAGCAATAACAACAGCACAACACACTTAGTACATTTGTCCATCTGGTCGTTGTGACAAAAACAGCCAAATATGACAGCAATAACAACAGCACAACACACTTAGTACATTTGATCCATCTGGTCGTTGTGACAAAAACAGCCACATACTACAGCAATAACAACAGCACAACACACTTAGTACATTTGTCCATCTGGTCGTTGTGACAAAAACAGCACATACCAACAGCAATAACAACAGCACAACACACTTAGTACATTTATCCATTGGTCATTGTGACAAATAATGCCACACACCAACAACAATAACAACAGCACAACACACTTAGTACATTCGTCTGTCATTTACACAGGTATCAAACAGCTAGCGCAGGTGAAACCACCAAAAAGATGTAAAATGTATGAGCTCACGAAATTTCGCCCTGTGTCACCACCAAGAGCACCACCACTTGTGCGACCTTTTAGCTTGTGTGAGGTTCATCTTGTACCTCAGAAAGTGCTGACTCACAACACATAGGCCTACCTAGAAAGTGCTGACTCACAACACATAGGCCTACCTCAGAAAGTGCTGACTCACAACACATAGGCCTACCTGAGAAAGTGCTGACTCACAACACATAGGCCTACCTGAGAAAGTGCTGACTCACAACACATAGGCCTACTGAGAAAGTGCTGACTCACAACACATAGGCCTACCTCAGAAAGTGCTGACTCACAACACATAGGCCTACCTGAGAAAGTGCTGACTCACAACACATAGGCCTACCTGAGAAAGTGCTGACTCACAACACATAGGCCTACCTGAGAAAGTGCTGACTCACACACATAGGCCTACCTCAGAAAGTGCTGACTCACAACACATAGGCCTACCTGAGAAAGTGCTGACTCACAACACATAGCCTACCTGAGAAAGTGCTGACTCACACACATAGGCTACCTGAGAAAGTGCTGACTCACAACACATAGGCCTACCTAGAAAGTGCTGACTCACAACACATAGGCCTACCTGACAAAGTGCTGACTCACAACACATAGGCCTACCTGACAAAGTGCTGACTCACAACACATAGGCCTACCTCAGAAAGTGCTGACTCACAACACATAGGCCTACCTCAGAAAGTGCTGACTCCAACACATAGGCCTACCTCAGAAAGTGCTGACTCACAACACATAGGCCTACCTCAGAAAGTGCTGACTCACAACACATAGGCCTACCTCAGAAAGTGCTGACTCACAACAATTAGGCCTACCTGAGAAAGTGCTGACTCACAACACATAGGCCTACCTCAGAAAGTGCTCGACTCACAACACATAGGCCTACCTGCAGCAATTCTAGCATCGCACTGTCCTCACAAGTAGTTCTTACTGATTTTCTCTGTGATTTTTATCACTGTTTCTTACTGATTTTCTCTGTGATTTTTATCATTGTTTCTTACTGATTTTCTCTGTGATTTTTATCACTGTTTCTTACTGATTTTCTCTGTGATTTTTATCATTGTTTCTTACTGATTTTCTCTGTGATTTTTATCATTGTTTCTTACTGATTTTCTCTGTGATTTTTATCACTGTTTTTTACTGATTTTCTCTGTGATTTTTATCACTGTTTCTTACTGATTTTCTCTGTGATTTTTATCATTGTTTCTTACTGATTTTCTCTGTGATTTTTATCATTGTTTCTTACTGATTTTCTCTGTGATTTTTATCATTTCTTCTTATTGATTTTCTCTGTGATTTTTATCACTGTTTCTTACTGATTTTCTCTGTGATTTTTATCACTGTTTCTTACTGATTTTCTCTGTGATTTTTATCACTGTTTCTTACTGATTTTCTCTGTGATTTTTATCACTGTTTCTTATTGATTTTCTCTGTGATTTTTATCATTGTTTCTTACTGATTTTCTCTGTGATTTTTATCACTGTTTTTTACTGATTTTCTCTGTGATTTTTATCATTGTTTCTTACTGATTTTCTCTGTGATTTTTATCATGTTTCTTACTGATTTTCTCTGTGATTTTTATCACTGTTTCTTACTGATTTTCTCTGTGATTTTTATCACTGTTTCTTACTGATTTTCTCTGTGATTTTTATCATTGTTTCTTACTGATTTTCTCTGTGATTTTTATCATTGTTTCTTACTGATTTTCTCTGTGATTTTTATCATTGTTTCTTACTGATTTTCTCTGTGATTTTTATCATTGTTTCTTATTGATTTTCTCTGTGATTTTTATCATTGTTTCTTATTGATTTTCTCTGTGATTTTTATCATTGTTTTTACTGATTTTCTCTGTGATTTCTATCACTGTTTTTTACTGATTTTCTCTGTGATTTCTATCATGTTTTTACTGATTTTCTCTGTGATTTCTATCACTGTTTTTTACTGATTTTCTCTGTGATTTCTATCACTGTTTTTTACTGATTTTCTCTGTGATTTCTATCATTGTTTTTTACTGATTTTCTCTGTGATTTCTATCACTGTTTTTTACTGATTTTCTCTGTGATTTCTATCACTGTTTTTTACTGATTTTCTCTGTGATTTCTATCACTGTTTTTTACTGATTTTCTCTGTGATTTCTATCATTGTTTTTTACTGATTTTCTCTGTGATTTCTATCACTGTTTTTACTGATTTTCTCTGTGATTTCTATCACTGTTTTTTACTGATTTTCTCTGTGATTTCTATCATTGTTTTTTACTGATTTTCTCTGTGATTTCTATCATTGTTTTTTACTGATTTTCTCTGTGATTTTTATCATTGTTTCTTACTGATTTTCTCTGTGATTTTTATCACTGTTTTTTACTGATTTTCTGTTATTGTTATCAAGGTGTCTTCTGATTCTCTGTGATTTTTATCATTGTTTCTTACTGATTTTCTCTGTGATTTTTATCACTGTTTTTTACTGATTTTCTGTTATTGTTATCAAGGTGTCTTTCTGATTCTCTGTGATTTTTATCATTGTTTCTTACTGATTTTCTGTTATTGTTATCAAGGTGTCTTTCTGATTCTCTGTGATTTTTATCATTGTTTCTTACTGATTTTTCTGTTATTGTTATCAAGGTGTCTTTCTGATTCTCTGTGATTTTTATCATTGTTTCTTACTGATTTTTCTGTTATTGTTATCAAGGTGTCTTTCTGATTCTCTGTGATTTTTATCATTGTTTCTTACTGATTTTCTGTTATTGTTATCAAGGTGTCTTTCTGATTCTCTGTGATTTTTTTCATGCTAGAAACCAGATCTCATTAGCTGTCCACAAACTGAGTTTGCTATAGGGAAAAACCCTAATGTGAAAATTAATCTTCAAATGGAAAGTTTTTTTTTCTTTATGAAACTGTATTTCAAATTTTCATTGTGAATCACTCTTCGTAATGAAGAAAAAGCTGTGATCAAAGCATGAAATCTACCTGCAGCACCGTTAATTTAATAAAGAATTCTTATTCGGACAAAGTCTATTTGAAAAAGTAGTAGAGTTTTAACATGATGAAGCATGTAACTGTCATTCTAAGAAAAAGAAAGGGACACGCGTGAATATGATAAACTTTTGGTATAAAATTTGTTAAAAAGATGCTTACAACTTAACCCTTTGACCCCCACACCATATCCATCAACTGCAAAAACTTAACCCTTTGACGCCCTCACCCTATCCGCCAGCTTCCTGCAAGAAGCTGGATAGGGTGAGGGAGTCAAAGGGTTAACTTTTTGTTTTTCTGCCATCCTCGCTGGTGGAGATGGTGAGGGAGTCAAAGGGTTAAGTTTTTGCTTTTTTCTACCATAGTTGACAATGCAAGATTCTGGTAGACAGGGTGCAGGAGTCAAAGGTTAAAAATTATGACCCAATAGCTTTACAATCCTCTCTACCTTAAATGTTACGAAACTAATTCAGGGTCTAAGCAGCACACAAATCCACAGACACATACTTCCACACATACAGCTGCAAATAAAATGACTTCACGTGCACGTCACAAGTCCAACCGAACACGTTCGCTGAAGCTGCGCATCAGGTTACTGAATACGTCCGCGGAGGTCGAGCGCAAGTTACTGAACATGCTTGAAGTCGCACATCAAGTCTTGGGTGTAGTTGGAGAACCAGTCGCGATTGAAGACGTCATACAGCTGCCTGCGCAGGTTTCCTGCAGTACTGTTCATGGTATGTTCAGGCTGCTTCACCACAAAACCAACACCGGCTGTCTGATGAAGTAGTCCCCAGACCAGTTGGACGTCCCTGCATAACACAGAGAAACAATTGTCAGGCCACACTGATAATCTTCACTCAGGGCTTAACTCTTCGGAGACGTAACACAACGCAGCGGCATTCCAGCTGCAGCGACATGCTGCACTGCAAACCATTAGAGACGTGACAGCGGATATTCCGCTGCAGTTTTTAAAAATAGATGCAAGCCGGTCGCTGGTCTAGGGAACTAACTACACATATAGGAACACTCTTTGGTATCTTCTGAAGTGTTTGTTACTTCCCTTGCATCGATTTTATCCCGATTAGTTACAGTTTTTGCCTTTATCCAAACCAACCGGAGTGAGTGTCCTTGCACCAAAATGGCGACATTTAGGCCTTCTTTCTTCTTCTTCAAAGGATCGTCATAATCATTTTGCTGCTTCACCTGTGTGAAAACAAAGCTGTGTTTGTTCTTTTATATCTTCTGGTCATACCAAGGACTTGTGATTACCTGGATTTCTGGATTACCTGGTCAAGAATGGATGTTTTACTGACTTTATGTGTTGGATTACTGTCAATCAAAAACTTCTTTCCCAGAGCCAAAACCCTACCCCATTTCACCTTCTAGGAAGGTAAGTAGAATAGATGTATTGTCCCTTTTATGTAGCTTCAGCTCAAAGAGCGTAAATTGAATTTTAATTTGATATAAAATATGTTCTTGTGCTGTAAAATCTGTATTTTTTAGAATTTTTTGAAAACCCCCCAAAATTCGTGCATCTCCAAGGGTTGTGGCAGGTCCTGTTGATCACGTCCACAGTGGTTGTGCAAGGCAACTATATTATGTCTTCAAAGAGTTAAAACAGGAGGAGGAAGAAACCACTGAAAGTAGGGGGGTCCGGGGGCATGCTCCCCGGGAAAATTGTTTTAAAAACCAAGTGTAAATCTAGCCATTTCGCGCTTTCTGGATATAATTTCAAGAGATATTTAGTGCGTAAAAATTGCTGTAAACACATAATTATTACAAGAAGATATATTTGGGAAAAGGGGAGAAGGGATTAAAAACATAATAATAAAATGAACACTACCCTTTAACTTGAGTGTTTTTAATTAAAGAGTCGTCAAAAGTCAGACCTGCTTGAACAATGTCTGCGCGCTCTGCCATTTTGTTTTTTCCAAGAAGTCCGACCGGAAACTTCTTCCAAGAAAAACAGGGGCCATAACTTGAAGCCGTTGCTATGAACCTTGCAAGCCGATCATAGATGCCTTGCTTTCTTTTTTGTTGTTGTTGTTGTTTTTTGGTGGGTTTTTTGACAAACCGAAATCAGGAATTCCGCCCAGACGTGAACGCTTTCAGCCGTTTCACTGTTAACTCTTCGGACTCCAGCACCTATCTACCAACTGCAAAAACTTAACCCTTTGACTCCCTCACCCTATCCACTAGTTCCTGCAGGAAGTGGTGGATAGGGTGAGGGAGTCAAAGGGTCAAGTTTTTGTTTTGCTAACATGTTTGACAATGCAGGATGCTGGTAGACAGGCTGCAGGAGTCAAAGGGTTAATTTTAAATGATCAGACACACAACAAAATGAAGCAGAATCCTGTTTTTCACTAGTTCTCCTCACAGTATAAGAAAAAAACAAGATAACAAACAAAACCAACATAATGACTAAATGTGACCTGCCAGCAGAAATCAGTCTTAACTAGCATTTTGGGCATTTTGAGATATACATATCACTGGAAAGTGTACATTCTGCTGATATTTTGGTACTTGAATGAAGCTTGTACTCAAAAAAATGTAGAATTATGTGTGTTTAAAGTCATTAAGTCTGTATGATGGCCATTTTGAGAAAACGGCCTCTAAAGTTTTTGAGTGCTCTCCTTCACATTTTCCTTAAATTTCTTCGTTCAATGGTTTTGACCCAGTTTGCTTCTAATTTTCGCTGTCATTATCTGAAAGGTGCATCAAAGAGCTGTCTGTCAGTATATAACATGTGGGGGTGTTGTAGAGGTTACGGTTCATAATAAGAGATAAAAATAGGTACTTTTGGTAGGAAATTGCGTTCTTTCTGCTGCAATCAGTGCATTAAAACACCATTTTAAATTCATAAATAATATTTTTTCAAGAAAAAAAATTCTGTGGTGGATAGATTATAGTCTACAGAAATCAATTTTGAGAAAAAGTCAAAACACCCCAGATAGACCCTCAGTTACCTTTTCAGCTCCTAGTGCTATTCGACTGTCTGCGAGTTAAGACTGATTTCGTGGTGGGAGGTCACAAATGTTAAACTTTTCTCCTGTGTGTTCACAATCTGGGCTGCTCTCAACAGTTCTCCAGCATCAATAGTTTATTGCCGGCTAACGACTTTTACCATATACAGGTTTCATATATGTTGCATGACACATTTGTCTCATATCAGGGTGTTCGTCTGATTTTAGAAAAATGCATTAACCCTTTGACTCCCACACTCTATCCACCAACTGCAAAAATTTAACCCATTGATTCTCCCACCCTTCCCGCCAGCTTCCTGCAGGATGCTGGTGGAAAGGGTGAGAGAATCAAAGAGTTAAGTTTTTGCTTTGCTAGCATGGTCGGCAATACAGGATGCTGATGGGCAGTGTGTGGGAGTCAAAGGATTAACAGATTATGACTGTGATAACAGGTCATGTCCGTTCTTTAACAGACTTGATCTGACTGACTTACCAATATACGCGTGCTGATCGGTCACCATATACTTGTTATGATTGACTCGACTGAACGGAATCTGCGACTGGTTCTTAGAGAAAACTGGCACTTCAAATAGTTTCTGAAACAGAAAAATTGCTGGTGAACAACCTACCATCATCATCTTCACTACATTCTGGGAAAAAAAATAATCAGGTACTGATGACAGAATTCAATTCAATTCACACTGCTTACAGCACCACTGCACACTGAGGTTATTGTTATTGTTAATTTTGTTTAACCCTTTTCCTACCAAGAAAATAGGTCACTGTACTAACTACTGACCAAGTAATGTTAAGAGAGAGAAAGGCCGGTGGGGGTATTGTCAGAAAACAAGGTATATCTTGCCATTTTTGCCGCTTCAAATGTCGTGTAAACTCAGAAAGGAAATGACAAGAGTATACTCCCTTTGCCGGAAAAGGATTCACGTCAGCAAAGCGGTCATTTTCTATTTATATACTCGAAACTGAAACTACGGTTCAGGGCACGAAATCCTCGTGACGCGGTCCACAGAGAGAGAAAGCTGAGTCACGAGGATCTCGTGATGCGGTACAGAATGTGTTAGAGCCCAGCTGACTGCGTAGAGCCATATCAGGACTATAGCCGTTTCAAAACCATACACAATACTTCAACAGATAAAAAACAAAACAAAAAGGAAAACAAAATACAGTACACATATCAATGCAATCGCACGCATAGTCCAAGGACATGCCCCTGGTGCTGACCACTCCATCCAATTCATCACACAGGGAATTCCAGCCCACTGCGAAGTCTCCGGGAATGAGTGAGCTGATATGCTTGCTAAGGAGGGAGCCAGAGAAGAACACCCTAACAACAGCGTCAGCTACAGTGAGAAGAGGAGCATATCAGGGCGCTTTCCATGCCGAGATGACACAGGGATGACTACCACCTGTTGTCTAGAGAGCAGCAAGTTGCCCTGGTGAGGTTGCGCACTGGTCACAATAGGCTGAACAGCCACATGTACCGCAAACTGAAGCTGGCGCCCTCCCCAACCTGTCCCTGCGGTCAAGAAGACCAAACCACGGAGCATATACTCCAAAGATATCCCTTCACCAGGTGGCAAGACAGGACGTGTGGCCGACAGACACTCCGCTGACAACCAAACTCCATGGCTGCAGACAGGAGCTGGAAAAGACGGCTGCATTCATCGCCCACTCAGATGATTGTGTAGCAGCGTACGCCAAGAAGAAGAAGATCACACAGGGAATTTCAAAAACAAACCTGATTACAAATTTTAACATAACTACAGACACAAAAACATGTACATGTATAAACAGGCCTAAATTACCTAAAACTGCTTCTGCATATCTCACCTCCTTAGAGCCCAAAATGCACTTAATACATGTACCCAGTTCTCAATCCTAAGAGAAAGTACGTAAGACTTTATCGAACAAATACAAGTGAATGGAGCAGCAAGGCAGAAAATGACAGGAAGAAATGACAGAAAGCAAAGGAACATACTGAGGTCACATCAGAGGCTGTCACAGTCACTAACAAAAGCTGGTTCAGTTCGGTGCATGATGCTTGTAGCCCAGTTAACCACTAAACCCATATCAGGGACAACGCTGTGTTAACCCTTTTCATCCCGCACTTTATCCATCAACTGCAAAAACTTAACTCAATGGAGACGCGGATTTCTGTCACAGCTGCGACATGCTCAAACGCACTAATTTTGGGCATTTTACAAAAAATCCACAGTTGGAACCAAACCGAGTACAGTAACAAACTATATGTTTTTAAAAACTTCAATCCATGCTAGTTTAGAAAAAAATACTATAATCTTGTGCTAAGTACTCAATTTACTTATAATGGGTTTGAAAAATGTAAGAAAATAGCTTTCCGGAAATTTGTTTTTTCCTGGTACGAGCTCAATAAACACCAGTTGTAACTGTACAAAACTAAAATAAAATGTTTTTTTCACATCTACAGCACCTCATCTGATCCTTCTTCCATCACTCTTTCAATAACTTCTTGCAAAGGTATATTTCTTGCCAAAACACGACGTTTTGGAGCAGACGCCATGGTGTAAACATCAGCATTGCCAGAGTTTCACACCATCCCATAAAGTGTGCAAAAAATAGAATTACACGCGAGTGAAAAGGGGCTCGAAAGAAGAGAGACAATCATCGAATAGAGGAATGACTCAGCTTTATAAGCGTACCAGAGTTGTTTCCCTTCCACCAACTGCTTTAGTACCAAAATTCGCCAAAACCGTCGGTCACCTGGCGGCCGCTACGCCCATCTGACACTCACACAGCGTCGGCCGCCAGGCGTCTGAAAAGACGCCATTGAGTTAACCATTTGACTCTCACCCTATCCACAAGCTTCCTGCAAGAAGCTGGTGAATAGGGTGAGAGTCAAACGGTTGTTTTTGTTTTGCTAACATGGTTGACACTGCAGTACGCTAACGGACATGGTGCGGGAGTCAAAAGGGTTAAAACCAACAAGAGTCTAATTACAAAGACACCGATTCAAGACAAGTATATAATTAACATTTAACTCTTTCACCCCCAACATATGCTGAAGCGTAGGTCACGCACACATCGCTTCAGCCCAAGCATGAGGCCGAGCGTAGCTGACCTTTCGGAATTTTTGTAGGAAAGGGTCAAGGTTGGATGCGAAACTAAACATGCTGGCTCCCTTGTATAACATATCAAGAGTACGTGTGTACCCTTCCCGAGTGCTGGCGACCTTTGTTGGTTAAGGTGAGGTCAAAGCAAGTGACTCGGTGCTCGAGTTCACCGCGTGGTCGCGTGGGGTTAACATGGCGTCAAGTCAAACATCGGCTAGCCGTGCACGGTGAATAAATGCAGGACTCCCAAACTTGGTATACACACTAACCAATCATAAATATACAAAATAAAAGTATTTTGGAGCGTATCAAACAAAAATTGTGATTTTTTTGTTCTTTGAGTATTATACCCCTTTGCACGATTTTTTCAAAAAATCAAATTTTTGAAAAAATTGAATAACTTCATTATTTCACAAACAAACACTTCCAAACTTGCACACAAGTTAGTTTATTCTAATGACAACATCTCCACAAAATTTCATTCCTCTATCTTTACAAGTTATTTTTTTTATAAATTTATTAGTAACATATACAATTTGGCCAGGGGGGAGAGGTTGTGAGAATGAGCACTCGGCCAGGGTGGACTGAGTTAAAATCTAAAATGCATTTAAAACTCTTTCCTGTCTATGTGATCTTATAAGATGAAATCTATTGATCACTTATAAAAACTTAAAAATCGTGCCTGAAGGAACGGCTCTGAATAGCTTCAAAGATTTGAAATAATCATCACATAAAATCACATCAGTCATATTTAAAGAATAATTTCCTAAAGCAAAATTGAGTAATGATATACATAATATTATATGAAATTAATTTTCAATTCATACGAGTACAAAACCTTAGTACGTCACGGCGCACAAATCCGAGATACTTTAGTTGGCCACTTTCTGCCGGCTATTAATAGTGCAGGAGCACAAAGACGCGCTATACTGATGGACTGCCTGACTAAAAATAGCACTCACAGGCGACGCCGGCTCGCAACTACAGGGTATCAGAATGGCTGGGAAAATGCAGCCATGACGTATGGATAGATGGAGCAAACTAAATGCCATCAGCACATAAACGACACTCCTGATGTAATAATATGAAGCTATTAAAAACAAGAAATTTTCAACAGCAGAGAACAGTATCCTAATATCAGACTTAAAAACAACAAGCTTTCAACAGCAGAGAACAGTATCCTAATATCAGACTTAAAAACAACAAGCTTTCAACAGCAGAGAACAGTATCCTAATATCAGACTTAAAAACAACAAGCTTTCAACAGCAGAGAACAGTATCCTAATATCAGACTTAAAAACAACAAGCTTTCAACAGCAGAGAACAGTATCCTAATATCAGACTTAAAAACAACAAGCTTTCAACAGCAGAGAACAGTATCCTAATATCAGACTTAAAAACAACAAGCTTTCAACAGCAGAGAACAGTATCCTAATATCAGACTTAAAAACAACAAGCTTTCAACAGCAGAGAACAGTATCCTAATATCAGACTTAAAAACAACAAGCTTTCAACAGCATTGAACAGTATCCTAATATCAGACTTATAAACAACAAGCTTTCAACAGCAGAGAACAGTATCCTAATATCAGACTTAAAAACAACAAGCTTTCAACAGCAGAGAACAGTATCCTAATATCAGACTTATAAACAACAAGCTTTCAACAGCAGAGAACAGTATCCTAATATCAGACTTAAAAACAACAAGCTTTCAACAGCAGAGAACAGTATCCTAATATCAGACTTAAAAACATAAATATAATAATAATTACAATATTTATATAGCGCAAAATCTTGATAAAATCAAATCTAAGCGCTGAAGCAGACACACACGCAGGCACGCACGCCCGCACACACACGCACGCACACACACAGACACACACACACACACACACACACACACACACACACACACACACACACACACACCCACACACACGCATGGCTATAAATGGGGAGAAAGAATAAAAGCAATAAAAGCAAGAATAAAAGCAATGGAAAATTATAGAGAGCATAGCATACAATTATATATTATAACCATGTGATTCCCTCCGAGCGGAGACAGGCTGCAGAGGGGAGGGTTGAGTGAGGTTAGGATTTTATGCAGGAGAGAAAAGGTGAGTTTTGAGAGCGGACTTGAAGGAGACAAAAGTAGGTTGCTGACGGACTGAGAGAGGAAGTTTGTTCCAGGAGAGTGGACCAGAAACAGAGAAGGCTCGTGGACCATAGGTATTGAGCTTAGTGCGTGGAAAGCGAAGAGTCAGAGGATCAGAGGCAGAGCGGAGGGTACGTGAGGGAACATAGATCTCAAGTAGGCTTGACAGGTAATCGGGGGCTGCGTTATTGAGGCTTTTGTAGCACATGGTGTCTAGTTTGTACTGTATGCGCTTTGATACAGGGAGCCAGTGAAGTTGTGCCAGGAGAGGAGATATGTGGTCAGCTTTTTTCTTTTTGAGTACAAGGCGTGCAGCATTGTTTTGAATGCGCTGTAGGATGTGAATGGTGGAGGCAGGAAGACCAGACAGGAGTGAATTGCAATAGTCAATGCGAGACATTATGAAGGAGAGAACGAGTTTTGCAGTTGTTTCGACAGAGAGATACTTCCTGATCAGCTTTATACGATGGAGATGATAGTAGCAGGATCTGGCAGTTTGAGAAACAAAGTTGTTCATGGAGAGGGTAGAGTCAATGCAGACACCAAGGTTTTTAGCTGAATCAGAAATTGGGACTGATGTGTTACATAATGGGAGAGAAAGAGGAGGCAGCTGAGAAAGTTTCTGACGGGTGCCAATGAGGATAGCTTCTGTTTTGTCGTCATTAAGCTGAAGTCTATTGTGTGTCATCCAGTTCTTAATGTCCGAGTAACACTCAGTGGTGCGAGTCAACAGGCGTTGTATATTATCAGGTGAGTCACTGTCTTGAAGTTGGGTGTCATCAGCATAGAAGTGGTGTTTTATAGAATGGGAGTTGGTGATGGTGGACAGGGGGGAGGTGTAAAGAGTGAAAAGAACAGGGCCAAGGACAGATCCTTGTGGAACACCACAGGTCAGGTATGCAGGTTGAGAGTAAGTGCCATTGATGAGAACGGTTTGTTTTCTGTTTGATAGGTATGAAGTGAACCAAGACAGAGCAATGTCAGAGATGCCAAAAGTATGATGAAGTCTAGAAAGGAGAATACCATGATCAATGGTATCAAAGGCTGCAGACAGATCAAGGAGTGTGAGGAGAGAGACTTTGCCAGTATCAGTTGCAAGGAGGAGATTGTTGAGAATGTGTAGTAGGGCAGTTTCAGTGCTATGGCACTGGCGGTAGGCTGACTGGAAAGGATTGAGGAGATTGTTGGCAGACAGGTGAGAGTTCAGCTGGTTGAGGACGACTTTTTCAAGGAGTTTTGACAAGAAAGAGAGATTAGAGATAGGCCGGTAATTTTTCAGTTCATTTGGATCTAAATTGTGTTTCTTGAGGAGAGGGTGAACAATAGCAGACTTGAAAGAATCTGGGACAGTTCCAGTTTGAAGAGAAGTGTTGATGATGTCAGTGATGAATGGGAGGAGAGTAGGGAGACAGTCGGCGTAGACAGAACCTGGAAGAGGATCCAGTTCGCAGGTTTTGAACGACATGGATCTGATTGTGTTGAGAATTTCTTCTTGTGAGACTGGGGTAAAAGTAGTAAGAGGTGTGCCAGAGAAGGAAGGGTCAGGTGGGCATGGTTGACAGGGTGTCCTGTCAAGCCTGAGAACATTATCCTAATATCAGACTTAAAAACAACAAGCTTTCAACAGCAGAGAACATTATCCTAATATCAAGCTTTCAACAGCAGAGAACAGTATCCTAATATCAGACTTATAAACAACAAGCTTTCAACAGCAGAGAACAGTATCCTAATATCAGACTTATAAACAACAAGCTTTCAACAGCAGAGAACATTATCCTAATATCAGACTTAAAAACAACAAGCTTTCAACAGCAGAGAACATTATCCTAATATCAGACTTAAAAACAACAAGCTTTCAACAGCAGAGAACATTATCCTAATATCAGACTTAAAAACAACAAGCTTTCAACAGCAGAGAACATTATCCTAATATCAGACTTAAAAACAACAAGCTTTCAACAGCAGAGAACATTATCCTAATATCAGACTTAAAAACAACAAGCTTTCAACAGCAGAGAACATTATCCTAATATCAGACTTAAAAACAACAAGCTTTCAACAGCAGAGAACATTATCCTAATATCAGACTTAAAAACAACAAGCTTTCAACAGCAGAGAACATTATCCTAATATCAGACTTAAAAACAACAAGCTTTCAACAGCAGAGAACATTATCCTAATATCAGACTTAAAAACAACAAGCTTTCAACAGCAGAGAACATTATCCTAATATCAGACTTAAAAACAACAAGTTTTCAACAGCAGAGAACATTATCCTAATATCAGACTTAAAAACAACAAGTTTTCAACAGCAGAGAACATTATCCTAATATCAGACTTAAAAACAACAAGCTTTCAACAGCAGAGAACATTATCCTAATATCAGACTTAAAAACAACAAGCTTTCAACAGCAGAGAACATTATCCTAATATCAGACTTAAAAACAACAAGCTTTCAACAGCAGAGAACATTATCCTAATATCAGACTTAAAAACAACACGCTTTCAACAGCAGAGAACATTATCCTAATATCAGACTTAAAAACAACAAGCTTTCAACAGCAGAGAACATTATCCTAATATCAGACTTAAAAACAACAAGCTTTCAACAGCAGAGAACATTATCCGACTATCTTCATAAAATAACACAACACTGCCATGAAGAGGGGAAAAAAACTTGGATGTTCAAACGAACGGACAAACACACTCAGAAACTCTGAAATTCTGTGTAAAGCCAATAAGTTAACCCTTTCACTCCCGCACCATGGTCACCAGCATCATGCACTGTCAACCATGCCAGCGGAAGAAAAACTTAACCCTTTGACTCTCTCACCCTATCCACCAGCTTCCTGCAGGGAGCTGGTGGATAGGGTGAGGGAGTCCAAGGGTTAGGTTTTTGCAGTTGGTGGATAGGGTGAGGGAGTCAAAGGGTTAGGTTTTTGCAGTTGGTGGATAGGGTGAAGGAGTCAAAGGGTTAAGTTTTTGCAGTTGGTGGATAGGGTGTGGGAGTCAAAGGGTTAGGTTTTTGCAGTTGGTGGATAGGGTATGGGAGTCTAAGGGTTAGATTTTTGCAGTTGGTGGATAGGGTGAGGAAGTCTAAGGGTTAGGTTTTTGCAGTTGGTGGATAGGGTGTAGGAGTCAAAGGGTTAGGTTTTTGCAGTTGGTGGATAGGGTATGGGAGTCAAAGGGTTAGGTTTTTGCAGTTGGTGGATAGGGTGAGGAAGTCTAAGGGTTAGGTTTTTGCAGTTGGTAGGTAGGGTGTAGGAGTCAAAGGGTTAGGTTTTTGCAGTTGGTAGGTAGGGTGTGGGAGTCTAAGGGTTAGGTTTTTGCAGTTGGTGGATAGGGTGTGGGAGTCTAAGGGTTAATGGAAAAACTAATGGACACAAACAGATGAATCAAAATATCTAACTGACCACTTCAATGTAGGTCTTGGGGTAGCGTATGTATGCCATCATTCTGAGGGAACACAGAAAGGCGTACATGTCTTTCTTCGTGTGCTTCCAACGGCTGGCTAGCAGTCGTACAGACACTCGGCGATCGAACGCTGCATGTCGCAGGGCATCATCAATTACTGGCCAGTACCTGCCCATGACAACAACAATAAACAATAATACACAAAATAATGAACAACAATTAACAATACATCAGGGCTTAAAACAGGAGGAGGAAAAAAACACTGAAACTATGGGGGTCCGGGGGCAAATCAGGGGCCATAACTTGTGCGCCTTTGCTATGAACGCTTGCAAGCCGATCACGGATGCCTTGCTCCTTTCGGTTTTTTTTGTTGTTTTTTTTTACAAACTGAAATCGCGGAATTCCGCCCAGACGCGGAACGTTTTAAGCCCTGATATATATAACAACGAACAACAATAAACAGCAACATATATAACAATGAACAATAAATATTAATACTTTCCGGACTTGTCAGCGGAACATCCGCTGATGCGTAACCTTGCCGTAGTGATGTGTCAGCGGAATGTCTGCTGACGTTTTTAAAAACTCGCCGATCTCTATTCATGATAATAATATGACAGAGGTCACAACTATTAAAATCTGCTATATATTTGTCACAAGCTCTGTACGCTATGCATTTCTAACACATTCAACCCACAGCTCAAAAGTATGTTCATCATCCTATTCAACTGAGGAAGTGGACATTTCTCACGAAAGAAGGGCCACAACCCCCTCCAAATAAAGGGAAGTAAATCACCCTGACAACCCTATCTTCACCCTAACCCTTTCACCAGATCAGGTCGCAATTAAAATTGTACAAAATACTGCTATGATGATTTCAAAGCTACTTTCAAATTCTCTGGGTACGGTGTACAACATATTACATAGATGATTTCAAAGCTACTTTCAAATTCTCTGGGTACGGTGTACAACATATTACATAGATGATTTCAAAGTTACTTTCAAATTCTCTGGCTACAGTGTACAACATATCACATAGATGATTTCAAAGCTACTTTCAAACTCTCTGGCTACAGTGTACAACATATCACATAGATGATTTCAAAGCTACTTTCAAACTCTATGGGTACAGTGTACAACATATTACTTAGATGATTTCAAAGTTACTTTCAAACTCTATGGGTACAGTGTACAACATATTACTTAGATGATTTCAAAGCTACTTTCAAACTCTATGGGTACAGTGTACAACATATTACTTAGATGATTTCAAAGTTACTTTCAAATTCTCTGGCTACAGTGTACAACATATCACATAGATGATTTCAAAGTTACTTTCAAATTCTCTGGGTACAGTGTACAACATATCACATAGATGATTTCAAAGCTACTTTCAAATTCTCTGGTACGGTGTACAACATATTAGATGATTTCAAAGTTACTTTCAAATTCTCTGGGTACGGTGTACAACATATTAGATGATTTCAAAGTTACTTTCAAATTCTCTGGGTACGGTGTACAACATATTAGATGATTTCAAAGTTACTTTGTACAACATATCACATAGATGATTTCAAAGCTACCCTCAAACTCTCTGGGTACGGTGTACAACATATTAGATGATTTCAAAGTTACTTTGTACAACATATCACATAGATGATTTCAAAGCTACTTTCAAACTCTATGGGTACAGTGTACAACATATAAGATGATTTCAAAGTTACTTTGTACAACATATCACATAGATGATTTCAAAGCTACTTTCAAACTCTATGGGTACAGTGTACAACATATAAGATGATTTCAAAGTTACTTTGTACAACATATCACATAGATGATTTCAAAGCTACTTTCAAACTCTATGGGTACAGTGTACAACATATAAGATGATTTCAAAGTTACTTTGTACAACATATCACATAGATGATTTCAAAGTTACTTTCAAACTCTATGGGTACAGTGTACAACATATTAAATGATTTCAAAGTTACTTTGTACAACATATCACATAGATGATTTCAAAGTTACTTTCAAACTCTATGGGTACAGTGTACAACATATAAGATTATTTCAAAGTTACTTTCAAACTCTATGGGTACAGTGTACAACATATTACTTAGATGATTTCAAAGTTACTTTCAAACTCTATGGGTACAGTGTACGACATATTAGATGATTTCAAAGTTATTTCAAACTCTATGGGTACAGTGTACAACATATTAGATGATTTCAAAGTTACTTTCGAACTCTCTGGGTACGGTGTACAAAATATTACTTAGATGATTTCAAAGTTACTTTCGAACTCTATGGGTACAGTGTACAACATATTAGATGATTTCAAAGTTACTTTCGAACTCTCTGGGTACGGTGTACAACATATCACATAGATGATTTCAAAGTTACTTTCAAACTCAATGAGTACTGATACCAGAAGAAAAATAATAATGATTAAAACAACTGACTGAAGTGAACAACTAAATACACAGAAATTCAATGAACAAATATATACACAGAAATTAAACAAACAAACAAATAAACACACAGAAGTTCAATGAACAAATATATACACAGAAATTAAACAAACAAACAAATAAACACACAGAAGTTCAATGAACAAACAAATACACAGAAATTAAACAAACAAGCAAACACACAGAGGTTCAATGAACAAATAAGTACACAGAAATTAAACAAACAAATAAACACACAGAAATTAAACAAACAAATAAACACACAGAAATCAATGAACAAATAAATACACAGAAATTAAACAAACAAATAAACACACAGAAATCAATGAACAAATAAATACACAGAAATTAAACAAACAAACAAATAAACACACAGAAGTTCAATGAACAAATATATACACAGAAATTAAACAAACAAACAAATAAACACACAGAAATCAATGAACAAATATATACACAGAAATTAAACAAACAAACAAACACACAGAAGTTCAATGAACAAATAAATACACAGAAATTAAACAAACAAACAAATAAACACACAGAAGTTCAATGAACAAATATATACACAGAAATTAAACAAACAAGCAAACACACAGAAGTTCAATGAACAAATAAATACACAGAAATTAAAGAAACAAACACACAGAAATCAATGAACAAACAAATACACAGAAATTAAACAAACAAAACACACAGAAGTTCAATGAACAGACAAATACACAGAAATTAAACAAACAAACAAATAAACACACAGAAGTTCAATGAACAAATAAATACACAGAAATTAAACAAACAAATAAACACACAGAAATCAATGAACAAACAAATACACAGAAATTAAACAAACAAAACACACAGAAGTTCAATGAACAAATAAATACAGAGAAGTTCAATGAACAAATAAATGCACAGAAGTTCAATGAACAAATAAATACAGTGGCGTTCAACGACGAACAAACACATACACAGAAGGAATGTTCTGAGCTTGCCACTTTATGCTTTGTGGCTGTGTCTATGCTAGCTGAATGGGTAGCGCAAACTGTGTTGGGTTTGAGAAATTCTACATGGGAGATAACTCCGTGACTCTCAAGAGTTATGTTACTTAGTTGATATTTAAAATTCTCCCTGCTTCCCTCTTATTTCCTTTGGTATTAGAGAAGTTGAAGCCACGTACTTATTGGGGTTCTGAAACTGGGTGGTAGGACTGTAGTCCATGACCGCGATGTAGACAAACTCCTGGGCCTGCTGGATCACCTCCACGATGGCATCAATGTCCACCGTCCTCCCACCGGGACAGAAAGGTTTTGGTGAACTCTGCACACCCATCACCACAAACAGCATTTCTTAAATACAGTGACACACCAACAGACAGATGGGTTTTGTTTTGTTTTTTTAGATCGTCACATAAGGTGGAGATACTAATCATATTGAAAAAGCCCCTGGCATCCCCACGGGGGAGGGGAAGGAAACATGAACACAACATACAATAAAACTAGATCCAAAACAAGTGCGACTGCCCGCGCCCAAGCAAACAGGAACCAGAAGAACAAGCAAACCAAAGTGAACGCGTATTCAACACAACAAGACAAGACAAGTGCAAATTTTCGGCCAACCGGCCTTTGTCAAGCGCGAATGCACGGTCACAAACAGACCACAAACAACACCAAAATGGATAATAAGAAGAGGACTAAAAACTTCCCTGCCACCTCGTCCAGTGGATAAAAAGGGACCAAATGGAATGCCCTCTTCTTATTATCCGTTTTGGTGTTGTTTGTGTTCTGTTTGTGACCATGCATTCGCGCTTGACAAAAGGCCGGTTGGCTGAAAATTTGCGCTTGTCTTGTCTTGTTGTGTTGAATACGCATTCACTTTGGTTTGCTTGTTCTTCTGGTTCCTATATAATAAAACTGTTCATGATAGAGAATATGCTCAAAGTAACACAATGGGTTACAGTAACAACAATTAGATACACTGTTACTTCTGCTGCTGTTACACACAGGCCATGTCATAACGACGGTGAAAACTGCTCATTCAATGCATTCAATTTTCTTATTTGAAAAAAAAAAATCCTGAAAGTGCTGAAAGCAATACCTATATTCAGAGTGGAAAAAATCCTCTCATAAAGAACCAAGAAATTTCTCCTCAAAGACTTCACATATATCTGTGTATCAGTCAGACTAGAAACGGGTCACATTCAGTTAAACTTGTATTTCATAACCAAACACGGGTCATAGTAACCTTTTGACCCCCACACTCTATCCTCCTATTCCTGCAGGAAGCTGGTGGATAGGGTGAGGGAATCAAAGGGTTAAGTTTTTGCTTTGCTAGCAAGGCCGGTTCATTCAAGAACTCTCTATCAATTAATATCAGGAAGAGAGTTCTTGAATGTTACATAGAACAATAATGTTATACGGATGTGAGGCGTGGACAGTCAACAAACAAAGCCAGAACAAGATTGAGGCAGCCGAGATGTGGTTTCTAAGAAGAATGTTGAGAGTTCCATGGACAGCAAAGAAAACAAACAAGACAGTCTTGATGGAGGCAGACACGAGAAGATCATTCATAAGGAAGATTAGGAGAAGACAGGCAACATTTATAGGCCATTTTATGAGGAAAGGGGAACTAGAACACCTGGGCACAACAGGAAAGCTGGAGGGAAAGAGAGCACCAGGTAGACCCCGGGAGAAAATATTGGACGGACTTGCAGAGTGGCTGAAGACAGAGAGGGTGGAAGAGGTGCTTACAGCAACAAGGGATAGAAACAGAAAGAAGGCCATGATCGCCAACGCCATGTGGCAAGGCACTTGATGATGATGATGAGCATGGCTGGTAATGCAGGATGCTGGTGGACAGGGTGCAGCAGTCAAAGGGTTAATTTAAACCCATGTTTCATAAGTAAACATGGGTCATGTTAACCCTTAGCTGTTCACAAAGCCGGTAACCGCCCTGTGGAAGAATGTGCCGATCCGTTCATAGCGGTTGAGATCGCCCGACCTTTTCTGGCACATGTATGGGGAATTTCCATCACTATTGGCCTTGCTGTCTTATCACACGTGTGGTTAGAATCTTGGTCTGTCTCAAATTGAATGTTCTAAAAATAGTACAAGCATTCTGGGATGCAAGGAACTTTCCATTCACTACTGAAAGACTTCGTACTGATGCTGTGCTACATTCGAATGCGAATACTAGGAACTAGCTTTACACCTAGCAGTGCAAATGCGAAAGGGTTAACTGAAACTCGTGTTTCATGTCCTTCTGCTGTAATGGGTGTGTGGCAAAGGTATACCCCATATCAGATAAGAAATCTTTACTGACAAATCGTCCACACACCTGTACACCTGCGCGTATGGACAACTCCAGAATCCCCAAGCAGATACTGTATGGGGAACTGTCTGAGGACACGCGTAACGTTTGACGACCCAAGCTTCGCTTCAAGGACCAGTGTAAAACGTTCATGATGGAATTTTCTATCAATGTTGCGAACTGGGATACGGTTGCCCAGGATCGAGTGGGGTGGAGAGCTGCTGTTTTCGTGGGAGCAAAGAGCTATGAAGAGGATAGAGTCGAGCACGCTATAGAGGCTAGACAAAGACGCAAATGCCCCACAGTGGATGACTCCACACGGCGCACAATTCCGGATACTTTAGTTGGCTCTGCCCTGCCGGCTATTAATAGCACGCATCTTTCCCCTTCCCTTCCACTCCCCACACCATTTTCACCTGTCCCGCTGCTTGAGCACAAAGAAGCGCTACAGAGATAAGACTTTGGTCGACCCTGCCTGGCTGAAAATAGCACTCGCAGGCGATGCTGGCTCGCAACTAAAGGGTGTCAGAATGGCTGGGAAAATGCAGCCATGTCCACAGTATACTGCTACTGTAGCCATTGTCAGAAACTGTGCGGATCGTGTGTTGGTTGTTTTAGCTGTGAGCGTTGCTGCGTTTTAAGATAACTAATTTTCCGCTGCCAACCGTTGCCATTGACGAAAAAGGCCACAGAAACCTGTACACAGACACATACATACTTGCAACCGCCATTCAATTAATATGAAATAAACCTCCCCATCTCCCACACCACCATTCCCCCCAAGAAACTTAGACTGAAAAACAATAAAATAGACAGAAAAATTGAAAAACGGTAAAACAGACTTTTATTTTGTTTTATTTATATTACATCATATGGTAAAATAGACCTTTTATTATGTTTTATATATATTACATCAAATGGTAAAATAGACCTTTTATTATGTTTTATATATATTACATCAAATGGTAAAATAGACCTTTTTTTTTGTTTTATATATATTACATCATATGGTAAAATAGACCTTTTTTTCCATTTTATTTAAAGTATATCAGACAATCTGCAAGCCCTACTCACAGACATATAGACCGGTGCCTTAGTGTTGTTGAAGGGCACAGAAGCAGGGTTGGAGGCGTTGATAGTGGTGTTGTACTGGGAGGGCCACACAGACGGTATGGAGGCAGCAGGCTGGCCCAGGTACCAGTACACATCAAAGATTTTCTTCAGGTCCTGGCCAAGGCAGGGACAGTTCTGGACCAGCACTCCAAGCTCCTTCACCTGAAAGATTTTACACGTTTCTGTTCATCTTTTTGACGTGTCAAACGTAGTCAGCTTGACGTTATGAATTCTGCTGGATCAGCACGCCAAGCTCCTTCACCTGAAAGATTTTACACGTCTCTGTTAATCTTTTGACGGTCAAACGTAGTCAGCTTGAATTATCAATTGCTGAACCAGCAGCCAAGCTCTTTCACCTGAAAGATTTTACACGTCTTCTCTTTTGCTCACGACTCTTTTTGGACCGTCACCAACACCTGAAGTTACAGTCTTGCATGATAAATATCAGCTTGACTTGAATTCTAGCAGCCAAGTTCCTTCACCTGAAAGATTTGACACGTCTCTGTTCAGTCTTTTTGACGGTCAAACGTAGTCAGCTTGACGTTATCAATTCTGCAGTCTGACTGCTATGGAAATCAACATGCAGGTTTTGGTGAG
This sequence comes from Monoplex corrugatus, assembly GCA_030674185.1. Lineage (NCBI taxonomy): Eukaryota > Metazoa > Mollusca > Gastropoda > Littorinimorpha > Ranellidae > Monoplex > Monoplex corrugatus. The sequence continues at coordinate 87,939,548 of JAPXFY010000012.1, read as the reverse complement.
ATTTCTGCCAAAGCCAAGTTGCTTGTTTGCTTGTTTTTGTCTGTTCGCTTTTTGAGGTTAAAGGAACAGAAATGAATAGAGGGGGGGTGGGGGGGAGGGAGGGGCTGTTGTTTCAAGAAAAAGCTGAATACAACTGCATCAGTATTCATTGGGTAAAATAAAAACCTAGATAAGATACAACTGCATCAACAACAGTAGGGTAAAACAGATAACAAATAAATGCAAAATAAATACAATCAACATCAGTAGGGTAAAACAGATAACAATATAAATGCAAAATAAATACCTTTCCAATATCAGTAGGGTAAAACAGATAGAAAAAATATAAATGCAAAATAAATACATCAATATCAGTAGGGTAAAATAGAAATAAAATGCACCAAAATTTTGTATGGTAAAAAAAAAATACTGCAAATACAACTGCAGTCAACATCTGTATGAGTAAAATAAACACCGAATCAAACATAATACGTCAATATCATGTTTGAACATACTTGATAAATCCCACAATCAGGGCATATCAAATTAATCAAAAAATACACAATATCAAAGGAAATGAAAAAAAGAAAAATAAATAATACACATATCAATGATTACAGATAACAATATAAATGCAAAATAAATACAATCAATATCAGTAGGGTAAAATAGATAGAAATATAAATGCAAAATAAATACAATCAATATCAGTAGGGTAAAATAGATAGAAATATAAATGCAAAATAAATACAATCAACATCAGTAGGGTAAAACAGATAACAATATAAATGCAAAATAATATAAATGCAAAATAAATACAATCAATATCAGTAGGGTAAAATAGAAATAG
>JAPXFY010000012.1:87903719-87931219 GCA_030674185.1 Monoplex corrugatus | reverse complement strand
CCTTCGCCTCCCTCCAGCATCCTGCATTGTCAACCATGCTAGCAAAGCAAAAACTTAACCCTTTGACTCCCTCACCCTATCCACCTGCTTCCTGCAGAAAGCTGGTGGATAGGGTGAGGGAGTCAAAGGGTTAAGTTTCTGCATTTTGGTGGATAGGGTGTGGGAGTCAAAGGGTTAACTCTCTCATTCCCTCACCCTATCCACCAGCTTGTTACCAGGTAAACTACTGCATTTATATGGTGATAGTTTGCTCCTGTTTGAATATTATTTGTCAAAATAACAGCTTTCATTCATTTTATCAAGACACAAAAACAATTTTAGCGAAAACCAGAACAATTTCTACCTAAGATTTAAAGTTCAAAAACACATGCAAAACTTTCACATCTTCAAGACTGATCTGTGTGCATGTTAATGTCAACAAACCATATGACAAATATTATCAACATACACAAACAGGTCACAGAGAAAACATGTACATACATCACAAACAAAGAAGGAATCGCAAAGCAGTCAAATCAAATTTCATCTGAAACAGGAGACAGATATGGCAGCCATTAACCAGTCCACATGAAGTGGTCAACGCAACAGACTACATCTATATATAAATATTATAAGCAAGACGCTTCGAAGATGCCGACTGAGACTGATCGGGCACAGCCTTCGAATGCAGACAAGGTGTCCCACTCCCCTGGGTGACATATTGTCTGCCAACCTCAGCGACCGTGTCAACCTTCAATGTGGACAAGGCAGAACCCTGACTCTGAAGGCGGATGTTACGAATGATCTTGACCTCCTCGGCGTTTCCCCAGCAATTGTCATGAACATGAACAACATCCAATTTTCACAATTGACTGGTTTGCTCTAATTTGCTGAGCGTTAAATATATATATATATATTATATTATTAACAAGTCCGGTAGTATAACAAAGTGATCATATCACACAGTCCAACGGAACTAACAGTTTCCATGTCCATGTCTATGCTAAAATCCCAGGTAACAACACCACTAACAGCCTGTTTCCATGTCTATGTCTATGCTAAAACCCCAGGTAACAACACAACTAACAGCCTGTTTCCATGTCTATGTCTATGCTAAAACCCCAGGTAACAACACAACTAACAGCCTGTTTCCATGTCCATGTCTATGCTAAAACCCCAGGTAACAACACAACTAACAGCCTGTTTCCATGTCTATGTCTATGCTAAAACCCCAGGTAACAACACAACTAACAGCCTGTTTCCATGTCTATGTCTATACTAAAACCCCAGGTAACAACACCACTAACAGCCTGTTTCCATGTCCATGTCTATGCTAAAACCCCAGGTAACAACACAACTAACAGCCTGTTTCCATGTCCATGTCTATGCTAAAACCCCAGGTAACAACACAACTAACAGCCTGTTTCCATGTCTATGTCTATGCTAAAACCCCAGGTAACAACACAACTAACAGCCTGTTTCCATGTCTATGTCTATACTAAAACCCCAGGTAACAACACCACTAACAGCCTGTTTCCATGTCTATGCTAAAACCCCAGGTAACAACACAACTAACAGCCTGTTTCCATGTCTATGCTAAAACCCCAGGTAACAACACAACTAACAGCCTGTTTCCATGTCTATGCTAAAACCCCAGGTAACAACACAACTAACAGCCTGTTTCCATGTCTATGTCTATGCTAAAACCCCAGATAACAACACAACTAACAGCCTGTTTCCATGTCCATGTCTATGCTAAAACCCCAGGTAACAACACAACTAACAGCCTGTTTCCATGTCTATGTCTATGCTAAAACCCCAGGTAACAACACCACTAACAGCCTGTTTCCATGTCTTTGTCTATGCTAAAACCCCAGGTAACAACACAACTAACAGCCTGTTTCCATGTCTTTGTCTATGCTAAAACCCCAGGTAACAACACAACTAACAGCCTGTTTCCATGTCTTTGTCTATGCTAAAACCCCAGGTAACAACACCACTAACAGCCTGTTTCCATGTCTTTGTCTATGCTAAAACCCCAGGTAACAACACAACTAACAGCCTGTTTCCATGTCTATGCTAAAACCCCAGGTAACAACACAACTAACAGCCTGTTTCCATGTCTTTGTCTATGCTAAAACCCCAGGTAACAACACCACTAACAGCCTGTTTCCATGTCTTTGTCTATGCTAAAACCCCAGGTAACAACACAACTAACAGCCTGTTTCCATGTCTATGTCTATGCTAAAACCCCAGGTAACAACACAACTAACAGCCTGTTTCCATGTCTATGTCTATGCTAAAACCCCAGGTGACAACACAACTAACAGCCTGTTTCCATGTCCATGTCTATGCTAAAACCCCAGGTAACAACACAACTAACAGCTTGTTTCCATGTCATGTCTATGCTAAAACCCCAGGTAACAACACAACTAACAGCCTGTTTTCCATGTCTATGCTAAAACCCCAGGTAACAACACAACTAACAGCCTGTTTCCATGTCTATGCTAAAACCCCAGGTAACAACACAACTAACAGCCTGTTTCCATGTCCATGTCTATGCTAAAACCCCAGGTAACAACACAACTAACAGCCTGTTTCCATGTCTATGCTAAAAACCCCAGGTAACAACACAACTAACAGCCTGTTTCCATGTCTATGTCTATGCTAAAACCCCAGGTAACAACACAACTAACAGCCTGTTTCCATGTCTATGCTAAAACCCTGCAGACCTAGTGCTCAATTTGCTCACCTCATCAGCTGTTTTATCATGGAAAGCTACATCAGTGCCTCTCAGAGTCCAGTAGAAGGAAGCAATCTGGACCGACTTTTTGGCAGATGCCAGCAATGTTTTCAAGCCAAGATATGTTGAAGTGTGGACAGTCTCGTTGGAGTCATAGGTGAGGTTCTGTGGAATGGATTCCACCAGGGTAAATCTGCACAGCAAATTCAAACATGCCAGTTGATCAAAATAAAACTATGATGGACATGTAGATGATGGACATGTATGTATATGATGGAAATGTATAATCAATTTATTACTAAAACACAGATTGGCAGTTTGAAAGGAAATCAAAAGAACATAAAATGCAAATATCAATAATTATACATGCGTGCACACACACACACACACACAACACACACACACACACACACACACACACACACACACACACACACACACACACACACACAACACACACACACACACACACACACACACACACACATATTTCAAAAGTACAATCAGTCTCACACAGTGAAATGCAAAATTCTCAAAAATTAAAGTGATTTTCTGAGTTCAGTCCAACAGCTCTCTCTCTCTCTCTGTGTCTGTTCATTTGTTCATTAGTTACAGTCATCTGATCGATATGTAGCTACATGTGACTCCAAACCAACATTGCTTCAGATACAGTTAAAGAAACACACAAAACATTAACCCTTTGACTCCCACACCCTATCCACCAAAAGTTCCACAAAAACTTAACCCTTTGATTTCCTCAGGTTTACAAAAGGTACAAACTCACCTCGTATGACAGTATTAAGTTTTCAGGTAAATTAAATGAAACACTACAGCATATCCCTCCATCCTTCCAATGACAAGTTCACACACTAACTGATAGTGATACCATACAAACCAGCTCAAAACACCATATCATCTATTACGGTTATCATATCATCCATTATGATTATCAAACATAAAGGTAAAACGTCAAAACTGTGCATACTCACGTGCACATGTCTGGACATTTCTCTGATGATGGTAACTTCTTGAAATCATCAGCAGCACTTTTGTTGGAGCAAGACAACGAAGAGTACGCATAATAACCAAAGACAACAGCCACGGCCAAAAGAAGAGCACAGCGGACTTCAAACCTAAAACACTTTTTTGTAACTTCCTTTATTTTTTCGAGTTTCTTTCTCCTTGTTTCCGATTTTGTGCAGCATGTTGGCAAGTCCGTGTCTGATTTGTCCACCGTGTCTGGTTTAAGAAAAACCTGATGATCATCCCCATTGGAACATGCTGCAGGATCCCGCAAAGTCCCTGGAGATGCCATGGAGTACTTTGGCTTCATAGCGATTTTGACTTGAGTAGGTTCACTCTGGGAGTCTGGTGGCAACTTGAAAACTCTATTAACTGAAACCAGAACAAGAATATTTAGTGCTCACACAGCCAACAATTAAACCCTGCCAAACACAGATCATACGCACAAAACATCTGTAGACAGCTGTCAAAGAAATCTAGCATTTACACAAGCACACACACATATTTTATAACCCACTTTATGACTCATCAACTATTCTCCAATTTTAAGAAACAGAATCAAATTAACAAGAAAATCATTTGAAATTCAAGCCTACGACAACATACCGTAAAAATGTAATACATCTTGCAGGTTCGGCTCATACCTTCCCCCCACTTCACCTGCAGAAACGCTGACCAGACAATGGAACATATCTACCAGCTGCTGAGGGAGGGGATTTGGCCAACACTCGTGAGTCTGCAGGATATGCTACAGAAGACGACCTATTTCATCCGCCAGTGGATATGCAGTTTCAATTTCAGTTTTTCAAGATGACATCTTTCGCGCTCAGGATGAATTCCGTATCCACTAATGTCATAGGTGCCATGTGATGGAGAAGATCAGAATGATCACAGCACAAGCCTTAAGCCTGCACATAAACCCATGAGCTGGCCAGGTCCTGAGGTCCTACCTAAACAGTTCCATAATCCTGGGGCTGCAGGGGAACAAGGTGGCAGAGATCCCAACCCCTTCCGGGGCCAGCATCGTAAAGGCGGTGTCCATCCTCCCTTCTTCGCTTCAAATTTACATTCGTATTCACTTTTTTTTTTTTTAACCAAGACTTCAGAAAGGCAAGAAGGCTATTTGGTCTTCAAGGGGTGGGACCTGGGAAATCAACCTATCTCTCGGCAATGCACTGCTCTTCATGATTTTTAACTGCCATGGGATCTTTAGTGTGTGCAGCCAGAAGGCACATGGGTCCGGCTCAGTTTTCATCCCCTTCCAAAGGACTAGACATTCAGTTCGATTTTCCAGTCAGAGGAGAAAAGTCAAGGCCTCTATGGGGAGCAAACCCAATAACCTCAGGTTTAGTTATTGGCAGGCAAACATCTGAACCATTCTGCCACTCTTCTTGCCAAGATATGGGCAAGTCCTGTGGACATGCTACAGAAGACAACCTATTTCATCCGCATGTGTACATGCCACAGAAGACAACCTATTTCATCCGCCTGTGGTTATGCTATAGAAGATGACCTATTTCATCTGCCTATGGATGTGCTATAGATGACCTATTTCATCCTCAAGACTAAACACCAAATGTGACAGTGAACGAGACGGCATCTTGCAAGTCACAGATTTCAAGTGAATATCTTTACTATCATTCAATAATATAACTATCTCTGTATGTATGTATAGGCCTATTCTTTTAACTTTGTATGACCTAACACTAATAATGTAGACATGTATAGTTCTAAACAAATCAAGAGTGACTCCCTGTGTTCAAGCGAACAGGAACCAGAAAAAACAAAAACAAAACACAACACACACCACACACACACACACACACACACACACACACACACACACACACACACACACACACACGAAAAAAGAATCAGAACAACCAGACAAGACAGGCCTAAGTTTTCAGCCATCAAACGTACGATCACAAACCAACAAACACCAAATACAAAAATTAGGAGAAAAAGACTGAAACTTCCCTGCTGCTTCGTTCAATGTGAGAAAAGGACTGGGTTTTTCTCTGGTTAATGTATTATTGTATAGGTCTACATAGAAATGGAAATCAACTTCTAAATCAGTAAATGGTAGAATGTTGAAAGAAACTCTAGGGAGAGCTAAACAACAGAAGGTCTGGTCTCTGCGAGTTCGAATGCTTGGAACCCTGATTTTCTTTCGGCTTGCCAGTCTCGCAGATCAAGTAGATAACTAGATAGATCTAGTCATCTACCGAACTAGATCATTGGGCTATATAAGTATATTATTATGGTTTGATCAACTGACAACAGACAAGTCATTACTCAATGAGTAACTCAGTCATTTACTATCAACATTATTACTTACAAATATTGCGTCTACTAACCATAAAATTCTGGAAGGCCAAGCAGCAAGACAACCTTCAGTAGGCCATGAACAGCAACAGCATGTGACAATGAGTCGAGGGTTCAGGATACTGCGGAAGCTGTGTAGTGTCTTGGGGGATATTTAGAGTGTAGGCCTAGCGTACAAGTAAACAAAGACAGTCCCGATGATTCACAAAAACGCGGAGAGGTTATCGGCCCTGATCGTCATTTGTACTATTTCCCAAATTGGCGTATTTTGAAAAGGTTCAACATGAGACATGTTTGGCATGAAACCATGCAGTGGAGATTTATTTCTGTTCGAATAAGTGTGACAAATATATAAATTATATTCCTATGAAGGACAATCGGATGAATTTAGGTGTGACTTTTTTACTTCATGAGTTTATGTCAGAGTGTGCGTAATTCCGAGCCTTGTGCAATGTGTGTAATTTGTTTTGTTTTTTTGTGCAACAAAAGCAGACGACACACTAAGACACTTTGAGTGTTTGACGTTTGGTCGCAAACGAATAGACCCAATTTTTTTTTCTTTTACTGGTTACCATTTCCTTGGTCACAAAAGGCTGAGATTTTAGAATCAACGTCCAGGTTAGAGTGAGGATGATTCTAGTTTTCTAAACTGGAATCGGATCTTGTTTCAGACCTATCCGATCGTCCTATCATGACCTATGAATTGAAGTTGAGGCCACAACTCTTGACACATTCGTGTCAAGGGCCTCCAAAACCCCAGACTAGACCGACCCCCCTTCCCTTCCCCCTTCCCCTCAGAGCCCCTGCCCCACCCCCCTGCTGCCCTCTTCACCCACCCCACCTCTCTTCACCCCCTTCCCCCTCCTGCCTCCACCCCACCACCCTCATTCACCCCCACCCCCCACCATCATCATGATTAAAACTGAACTCTAAAGACACGTCCACTGCCGAGATTTATCTGCTGCAAACCCCTCAGTTCTAGGTGCCAGAATAATCAAGTTTGATTGTGGGCCCTCAACACTGAAGAAGAGAAGAAGTTTATTTTGAATACTCGTACTGTCATAGCCATACTGTAAACTGTACATGTTCCAAAGAGATGTTAGGACAGCAGATTGAAAAAAATTGATTTTGTCATGTATGACTAGGTCTATAGGTCTAATAGTTTGGGGTGTGGGGAGGGGTTTCACGCTGATTGCAGTGATAGGATTTTGTCCTTAGTTTTGGACACCGATATATTCTAGTCTAGCATTTTGTCAGCTTCTGTGAAGTACATCATGCATACTGTGACTCACACTGCTGAAACTTTTTGAGTTTTTAATCTTTATTGACATTAACACTTTATGTGACATTCATGTATTCATCAATAACGCATTGGCGACCATTAAACCATGACATAACGTCGTACATCAGCGTCACATAGTCTGCTTACCGACATTAACCTTTTTATGCCTACTTACTGATATGAACGTTCTCATGGCGTGCTGATGTGCGATACATGTCGTGATTTAATGCTTGCCAATGCATTGTCAATGCATATGTGAAAGTCAGATAGAGTGTTAATGTTTCACTCAGTGTTACAGAAATATTCTCTGCCAAGTAAGAAGATTTTAAACAATGTTGCAGAAATAACAAGACCTTCCGAAGCATAGAGTTTTGCTCAGACTCATGGGGTCTTGACAGGTAATTGTTGGCAGATTTGGGTGGAGCGCGTATGGAATTGTCTGTGTGCGATGAATCCCTCTTGAACTGCTAAATAAGAAGATTTATTTCCTCTGAAAGCTTTTTCTTTCCTGCATGAGTATGACAAGCTCAGATGCTTCCATCATTACTGGTCTTGTCCAAGAAATTTAAAGAAGTTGCCATGAGCTCAGTCATTCTGTTTAAGTACTTTAAAAGTTTAACAACAGTGACAGAAATGAACATAAACATTTACGCTGTAGGAAGTATTATATGAATAAGTCTTCACAGTGCCAACAGAGGTGATGAAGATTTTGGTCCTGATGAAGTTGAACTTTGTGCACATTTTGATCTGGAAGATTTGAAGAAGCACAGCTGGATGATGATGATTCTGTTGAAGATTCTCAGCCTCATCGACATGCTTGTGTGAAATTTAGAAAACCTAGTTTAGTATTTGCATGTTACATAATTACAGAAAGAAATGTCATTTTTTTGTTTTTGTTTCATTAAGGTATAACTTTATAGTGTTACCAGCAGAATTAAGTGCATCAGTTTTTGAGGTCTGTGTATGAACAAAAATCATATGTGTAATGTTTTAGTTTTCTTATATATATTTTTTCAACATACACTGTACTGAGAAGCGTTAGCAGCTGAGGGTCTGCATAAAGCATATAATGCAAGCTGGATTGAATGTCTATTTTTCCAAGGGAAAACATGCCTGTGTATTGACAAAATGGTGGTTTGTTTCATTAGGAAGCTGGGTAGAACACTAATGTTTGTTCTCTGATCATGCATAATTCAGTATCAGGTGACGTGTCACTCTTAAAAAACGTTTGTGAATTTTTTTTATTTTTTGGAGTGAACTTGTGTTTGGGCTAATACTAATGCTAATATCTTCAGTTTTGAAGCTATAGTATAGTGCAGAATTATCCATCAAAATAATCAGCTCTTTGTTGTCTAGCAATCTGCCATTCAGGAACAAAAATTAACAACAACAAAACAAAAAATTAACTCCTTGACATTTTACTATTACATTTTGAAACAGAATTAGGTATTATATACATATATATATATATATTTGAAAATCCAAGTTTTTGTTGGTTTTGTTTGTTTGTTTGTTGTTGTTTTCAAATATTAGCTTGTGAAATACAGCAGCTAAAGAGTTGTAATACTAATATTAGTAATAAACATGAGGAAAAAAGACAGCTGAAACATATACTACACGTCATTATTGAAGGGCCAGGAACGTTTTTGAGTCAATTTTTGAAAGGAGAAATAACCTATTTTCTCTTACTCTTTTCTCCAATTTGTTGCCGTAACTGAATGGATAAGAGCTCAGACAACATTGCAGTTTCCTTTTGGCACGTGTTTGGGGATTTGCCGATTTGCAATGGGCGGCCCAAGGAAGACAATTTCCACACGAAATTGTCGAATCTTCAGCAGGGTCTCTCTGACGACGCAGGCAAGGTAGCGACAAAATTCGCTTTGCACGTGCAAGGCAAGCCCTTTTTGAACACTACTCCAGCCAAAGTTGCCCGTAGACGAGGATAAAAAGGACCCGTTCTTGGTTCGTTTTAACCATGCTTGCAAGACGACGGATGACGGATGAGCAGCGGGGGAGAGCCCTCGCTCTGCTTGATGAAGGCCTAGCGCAGCGGGAAGTTGCTAGACGACTTGAAGTGTCGCATTCCACAATCCAGAGACTGCTGGAGCGCTTCAATGAGACTGGAGCAGTCCAGGAAAGGCGTCACACGGGTCGACCCAGAGTAACGACAAGACAGCAAGACCGCTACCTTGCCCTCTCCGTCCTGAGGGAAAGGGCATCCACTGCGGTGACCTTGAGGGGTCAGCTGAGGGACGCAACAGGTGCTAACATCAGCTGCAGCACGGTGAGAAGACGGCTACATGAGGCAAACTTGAGGTCACGGAGACCGGCCGTCCGACCCGTGCTGTCACCGGTCAACAGAGTGCGCCGCATGACCTGGGCCAGGGAGCACGTGACCTGGACAAGGCAACAGTGGGCCCGGGTCTTGTTTTCGGATGAGTCCAGGTTCACCCTGACCTTTAACGATGGCCGGGCTCGGGTGTGGCGACGTCAAGGGGAGAGGTTCGCTGACGCCACTGTCCAAGAGCATAACCGGTACGGCGGCGGGTCGGTGATGGTGTGGGGTAGCATGAGCCGTGGTACCCGGACCCCCCTGCTCCCCATTGACAGCATCCTGAACGGGGTCCGGTACCGGGACGAGGTTCTGGCGGCCGTGGCACTGCCTGCGCTTGTGGACCTTGGTCAAGGCGCCATCTTCCAGGACGACAATGCACCTGCGCATCGAGCACGCCTTGTGACCGACTTCCTGGAGCAGCATGAAGTCGTCCGTATGGCCTGGCCAGCGTGCTCACCTGACCTGAACCCAATTGAACACCTCTGGGATGTGCTCGGGAGGCGCATCAGGGACAACCACCCCCCACCGGGCACCCTGGCCAGGCTGGTCGACATCCTGCAGATCGAGTGGGCGGCCATCCCTCAGGACACACTCCGTACCCTTGTGGGGTCGATGCATCGGCGCTGTGAAGCATGCATCCAGGCTCGGGGCGGACACACGCGATATTGAAAACAGATTGGCCAAATCTGACACTTTCTGTTTTTTGAAAAGGGGGGGATGTTCCTTTAAATGCATGTGCTGTTCACTAATGGGTCATTGTGCTAATTTCTTTTTCCAAAACAGGTGTGGAAATGATGAAATAAAACATAGAATCAATTCTAAACATTGTCAATTATTTCAACTTAAAATTAGAGAGGAAGGAAGAAGTGGCCCTTAAATTATGATTAGGAGTATATGTTCTGTTGAGCTCTGTGCTCTTTAACTTTACAAAGAAAATATTGAATCAGAGCACACTAAGGCCCACTGTATGAGACTTGCACAATAGTAATTTCCTGGGATATGAGATGATGTAAGCCTTCTCATACTGTGACCACTAATAGCTATAGATCATGCGCCTGAGTTTCTTTTGTATGTGTGTGTATGAGTGTATGTGTGTGTTACTCTGTGTGTGTGTGTGTGTGTACTGAATCATGTGTGAATGTTTTGTTTTTTCAGCAAAGATCATGCATTTCGTTTCATATAGATTCTGTACATTTTGTCTGATAGTCTCTGAAAATAAAGATAATACAATAGCTTTCAACTGAAGATCTGGTAATGCAAATATCAGTGAAGATGCTGATGTTATTGGTTATGGCTGGATAGGAAATCCGGCTTGCTATTACTGAACCAGACCCAGTAAATGATCCTCTATCCGGCCATTACTGTACAGTATATTGTAAAAAGTCTGGGTGTAATTATCATACTTTTGCTTTCCCTAGAGGGGTATTGTTTTGTCTTGGGATAGACCTATTCCGCCGCCTAGGTAAGTGGTGCTGATCAGCATTCGTGAGATGTGTATGTTTATTCAACAATTCAAAAAAGTATGTTTTGTGTGAACATTTGTTTTGTACGTCAGGCCGGACTAAATTTGTACTGGTCATCTTGTACACACTGAGCATCAGGGCTTTGACAGCACAACATGAACAGGGAAATAAGACATTAACCCTTTGACTCCCGCACCCTGTCCACCAGCATCCTGCATTGCCAGTTGTGCTAGGAAAAAAAAAAAAACGAAAAACTTAATTCTTGGATTATTTCATTCTATCCGGATCCAGCAGGTGGACAGAGTGATAAAGTCAAAGGGTTAAGGTTTTGTAGTTGGTGGATATAGAGTGCGAAAGTCAAAAGGTTAAGAGATAAGATTTCATGCCCATCTGAGTTACTGTTTTGCAATATCTTTTTTTTTTTTTTATCATCAATTATTGAGTACCACAATCTGAGCTATAGCCTATACTGTTGTTTTTCTTTCTAATTATACTATAGTATAATGTGATCGTTCATCTCAGAATGACTTGTGAGCACCACAATCTGAACTACATGGTTTTTCTTTCTTGTTATGATATTACAATGTGATTGTTCATCTCAGAATGACTTGTGAGCACCACAATCTGAACTACATGGTTTTTCTTTCTTGTTATGATATTACAATGTGATTGTTCATCTCAGAATGACTTGTGAGCACCACAATCTGAACTACATGGTTTTTCTTTCTTGTTATGATATTACAATGTGATTGTTCATCTCAGAATGACTTGTGAGCACCACAATCTGAACTACATGGTTTTTCTTTCTTGTTATGATATTACAATGTGATTGTTCATCTCAGAATGAGTCGTTTTTCACCACACAGTGTCTGCCACTCACAGCTGAAATAGGAAGAGTTGGTGTTTGAGCTTGATTTTGGAATTTTGATTTAAATGATTTTATAGTTCTAGATTTTGTAGTTCTACTCATGGACACACTGCTATGGCTAAATTCCTTCTGTTGTGAATATTTCATCATTAAAACATCTTTCAGTGCTAAAACATTATTCAAAAACACCTAATAGTTTGCAGGCATTTTTCATGAGAAAAATCTTTCATGAGAGAAATCTTTCAAACCACCCATTTTCAACAGTTTTTGCAGTAGACCTGTTGAACTGTGTTGATTGACAAAATATGCAAATTTTCATGAACATTGGGTCTCATTGCAAAGGAAAAGATGGGATGTTTTGGGGTTTTTTTGCTTTTTCCCCCTCAAAAAAATCAGACGGAGGTCCAATCTTCCAAAGTATTTAAAAAAGTAAACATCTGATTTTAAAATGGCTATCCAAAGTACCTGAGAAAATAAACGTCTGATTTTAAACTGGTTTTCATTACTTGTATTATAAGAAAGGAAAAAAAAAAAACGATTAGATTCTGCAATAAACTAAAAATGTCCATTTGATTAAAACAAACTCATTTATTTTTGGAAGGTGAATTTTTTGTGAATTATTGGTGAGTATGTCAGAAATGTGGAGTGTAAAAGAAAGGTCAAAATCTGTGTTTCTAAAGTTATATATGCACTGATACAGACAATGAGAGTCAGTAAGACATGCTCACACACAAATACACACATGTATCCACACGTGACATGCAAACACACACACAAATATACATATGCAAGAACATACACACACACACACACACACACACACACACACACACACACATGCACATGCACACACACAAACACACATGCACATATGGGCAAGAACACACACGCATACACACACTCATACACGCACACACTTGTAACACATGCTTGCACACACATGTATTAATGATAATGAGAGGTATGGAAATTACCAAGGAAGCAAGCTGTTAAGTGTTTTGCATCTCAAAGCAAGTTTACAGATCATTAATTTAAACATATAATACAGCACAAGAAAAGAAACCAACACAGACAAATACTTTTATATGAAGGCAGATGCATACACCAACACATAGATACACAGGTATGTATGCAACACATAAACAATCACATGATCCAAAACAAGTGGCGACTGCCCGCACCCAAGCAAATAGGAACCAAAAGAACAAGCAAACCAAAGTGAACGTGTGTTCAACACAACAAGACAAGACAAGCACAAATTTTCGGCCAACCGGCCTTTGTCAAACGCGAATGCACGGTGACAAACAGACCACAAACAACACCAAACAACGGATAATAAGAAGAGGTCTGTTTGTTGTTTGGGACCTTTTTATCCACTGGACGAGAAGGCAGGGAAGTTTTTAGACCTCTTCTTATTATCCGTTGTTTGGTGTTGTTTGTGGTCTGTTTGTGACCGTGCATTCACGCTTGACGAAAGGCCGGTTGGCCGAAAATTTGCGCTTCTCTTGTCTTGTTGTGTTGAATATGCGTTCACTTTGGTTTGCTTGTTCTTCTGGTACCTACACATGGACTCATGCTGGTGGACATGCACACATACACGCCTACGTGCATGCACACATAAACACACATACACACATGCTCCACACACACACACACACACACACACACACACACACACACACACACACACACACACACACACACACACACACACACACACACACACAGCCAACGTCTGTACTGTATAGGGATTACACATATCACATGTCATGCTGTAGGTATACAAAACACAGGACTGCTGTATGATACATGTCTGCTGTGTGTGTCACTGTGTACATGTGTGTATCTTGTAGCATTTCTGCTTAACAGCTCTTGGCAAATATTGATTCTGTGGTAAGCGACAGTTAACATTTTATTTTTAAATTTGTTTCAGATCATGTCTGATGTCAGTCCATGATCAATAAAACAGCCACGACAATGACACTTCATTGTATCAAGAAATGCAAGCAGTGAAGATTGTGCTATGTGACAGTAACTTTATCTGCATCAGACTGACAGTATAATATCAGGCTGACAGTAAGTCCATCCTTATCAGATTGACGGCATTTTCATTGTCGTAGTCCGTCATGGCGACATCAAATGAACACACTGACCCCATGTCTGCAGAGACAGATTCCAACTCCAACAAAAATGTCAAAAAAGAGACTTTCGTCAGTGATGAGGGTGTTAACAGTGTGACACAAGAAGAATCCACGACCGGCAGTGATGGTGCCGAGGATGCGGGTGTTGTCAGTAAACAGGGAGAGTCAGGCGGTGTCCAACATCAGACTTCAGAAAGAGCGGCTGGGGAGGAAGACGAGAGTGGTGCTAGTGACGTGCACACTGCTGTTGAAGCTGACTATGCTCCGCTAGGATTTCTTGACTCCATGGTCGAGTCTGGGATTGAGATGGATCCGTCTGATGGTAATACTTTGTTTATTCATGTGTTTTAATTTGTTTTATTTATATGCAGTGATATCATGCTCCCCTTGTTTATTTGTTTGCTTTAATTTGTTTTATTTATATGCAGCGATATTGTGCCCCCCCCCCCCCCCCGTTTATTTGTTTGCTTTAGTTTGTTTTATGTATATGCAGTATCATGCCCCCCCCCCCCTGTTTATTTGTTTGCTTTGTTTTATTTATATCCAATGATTCATGCCCCTCCCCCCACACACACACATTGGGATGCCTGATTGATTGATTTGGTTCAATTTTTACATCAACACCCACCTCAGATGATATGGCCGACGGGGATGACCATCCCAGGAAAGTGGGAGAAGGGGGACTTATCTAATGCTATACTGACACCACCAGAACAACAATGATGTGAAGATGGGACAGTGAGAAGGCCAGTTTTAATGTAGCGCACCCCAGGATTTGAACCCACAACCATTAGCATGGGGATGCCAGGGACTCTTTCAGTATAAACAGTATCCCCACTTTCAGGAAATTCTTTGCTAGAGTTTCCTCTTTCCTCTTTTCTGTCACTCTCTCTGTTTCTACCTTGCTCCTTTGCTTTCTGTCATTTCTTCCTATCATTTTCTGCCTTGCTAGTCCATTCAGCTGCAGGAAACTGGTGGATAGGGTGAGGGAGTCAAAGGGTTAGGTTTGGGTTATGTTTTTGCTGTTGGTGGATAGGGTGAGGGAGTCAAAGGGTTAGGTTTGGGATAGGGTGAGGGAGTCAAAGGGTTAGGTTTGGGTTATGTTTTTGCTGTTGGTGGCTGGGGTATGGGAGTCAAAGAGTTAAGTATGTATGAAATTGAAATAATGAAACTCCTATACATCCATTGCCATATTGGCAGATGTGATGCGTCTAGTGTGTCGGCTTTGGCCTGCACCGCTGGCTAGCACTGCTGTGCGAAAAGAAGAGCAGAAGGCGTAAGTCTCTTCCTGTCAGTACATAGCCTCTCCATCAGCAAGCCCTACGCTGTGCCTCCTCGTGGCGACAGGCGGTAACTGAGCACCTCACGGACTCAGGCTGAATTGTTGGACTCGGAGGAGGTCTGGCCCCCAGACGTGAGGCATGCAGGCCCACCGGCGTGTGGACACGCCCTGGTGCCCACGAACCAGATCCCCAAGCTATGGGTAAATAGCTCCACTGCCTTGTGGACATCTCGGGAGAGAGTAAGGCTAAGGGAGTTAACCTTGAAAAAAAAAAAAAACGATTGAAGGCAAGGGGAAACCACCATCGTAGTTTTCCCCAGGAAAACCATGGACAGGAGAAAGAGAAAAAAGATGATGATGATGATGATGATACCATCCCCACCCATTCTGTTGTTTGCATTGTGTCCCAAAACTGATTCATGGTACAATAAACTGTCTGAGTTTTTAGTTCTGTCTTTTGAATTTTGTCTCTTTCTGTCAGGATTTCTGTCTCTCTGTCTTTCCAGAATGAATATTTCCTGAAAAAAATGTCTAACCATAACAAAAATTCACATTTAATTGATTTCAGAAGAGGATCTGGGTGATACCTCGGGGTTCAGTGCAGAGGAGAGAAATGAGCTGTTTGCCCGTGGCCTCTCTCGTGAAAAGGAAGGGAAGAGAGACGCTGCCTTGAAGTGCTATATCGGCTGCCTGTCTGGGCTGTCTAAAGACACGCGCTTTGTCCTGCTTCCTCAGTGTCTGAGAAATGTGAGTGTTCTGGGATGTGGTTGACTTGATCCTACAACGCATTCAAAACAATGCTGCACGCCTTGTACTCAAAAAGAAAAAAACTGACCACATATCTCTTCTCCTGGTACAACTTCACTGGCTCCCTGTATCAAAGAGCATACAGTACAAACTAGACACCATGTGCTACAAAAGCCTCAATAACGCAGCCCCCGATTACCTGTCAAGCCTACTTGAGATCTATGTTCCCTCACGTACCCTCCGCTCTGCCTCCGATCCTCTGACTTTTCACTTTCCACGCACTAAGCTCAATAGCTATGGTCCACGAGCCTTCTCTGGTTCTGGTCCACTCTCCTGGAACAAACTTCCTCTCTCAGTCCGTCAGCAACCTACTTTTGTCTCCTTCAAGTCCGCTCTCAAAACTCACCTTTTCTCCTCTGCATAAAATCCTGACCTCACTCAACCCCCTCTGCAGCCTGTCTCCACTCCGAGGGGAATCACATTGTAATATATAATTGTATATAATATGCTCTCTATAATTTTCCATTGCTTTTATTCTTTCTCCCCATTTATAGCCATGCGTGTGTGTGTGTGTGTGTGCGTGCGTGTGTGTGCGTGCGTGCGTGTGTGTCTGTTTCAGCGCTTAGAATTGATTTTATCAAGATTTTGCGCTATATAAATATTGTAATTATTATTATTAATTATTATCAACATTTGTACTTCTTTGTAAAAAAAACTTTTCTTTTAGGATTATCGCACTCAGGGAGGTTACCTTTGTGCTCACCTTTTTTTTTTCTCCCATCCTATTTTCTACACCACCTCAGTGGCCACAGAAGCTGGCACAGTTTTTACAGTGTGATGATGATGATGATGTCGATGAGCATGATAGTCATGATGCCATGGAGTTCCATCTGGGATTGAGACTGCGTGACAGGGCTGTACTCTCCTGGCTTCAACCAGGCTCAAGAGATACAGACACCTGCGGTGATGGTCAGAAGATTTGAGCAGCATCCTCAGTGACGCATCCATGAACTGGATGAGATTCGACTGTGTGGTCCCAGTATTCCCACAGCCCACCCAACTCTGGGTAGGAGTCGGTTAGAGCCAAAAAATCCAACATACGGACTACTTTGTAAAAAATTATACTTTGTTCTTGAATGTGGTTGATTTCATCAACATTCGGACTACTTTGTGAAAAATTATAGGGCCTACTTTGTTCTTGAATGTGGTTGATTTCATCAACATTCTGACTTCTTTGTAAAAAAATTATACTTTGTTCTTGATTATGGTTGATTTCATCAACATTCGGACCACTTTGTAAAAAATTATAATTATACTTTGGTCTTGAATGTGGCTGATTTCATCAACATTCGGACTACTTTGTAAAAAAAATTATAATTATACTTTGTTCTTGAATGTGGTTGATTTCAACATTCGGACTACTTTGTAAAAAATTATAATTATATTTTGGTCTTGAATGTGGCTGATTTCATCAACATTCGGACTACTTTGTAAAAAGTTATAATTATACTTTGTTCTTGAATGTGGTTGATTTCATCAACATTCGGACTACTTTGTAAAAAATTATAATTATATTTTGTTCTTGAATGTGGCTGATTTCATCAACATTCGGACTACTTTGTAAAAAATTATAATTATATTTTGGTCTTGAATGTGGCTGATTTCATCAACATTCGGACTACTTTGTAAAAAGTTATAATTATACTTTGTTCTTGAATGTGGTTGATTTCATCAACATTCTGACTTCTTTGTAAAAAAGTATACTTTGTTGTCTGCTTCGAAGAGTTCATGTACTATAGACACCTTGCATGATACTGATACTACAGTATGTCACTATGTGCGAAGTGTCTTTTTTTTCCCTTAATTTATCGTCTCTTGGAGCTTCAGAGAAGGGACCTGTATAACACTGGGACCTGTATAACACTAGGACCTGTATAACACTAGGACCTGTATAACACTGGGACCTGTATAACACTGGGACCTCTATAACACTAGGACCTGTATAACACTAGGACCTGTATAACACTGGGACCTGTATAACACTGGGACCTGTTACATTACACTGGGACCTGTATAAAAACACTAGGACCTGTATAACACTGGACCTGTATAACACTGGGACCTGTAATACGATACACTGGACCTGTATAACACTGGACCTGTATAACACTGGACCTGTATAACACTGGACCTGTATAACACTGGACCTGTATAACACTGGGACCTGTATAACACTGGGACCTGTATAACACTGGACCTGTATAACACTGGGACCTGTATAACACTAGGACCTGTATAACACTGGACCTGTATAACACTGGGACCTGTATAACATGGACCTGTATAACACTAGGACCTGTATAACACTGGGACCTGTATAATAACTGTAACTGGACCTGTATAACACTGGGACCTGTATAACACTGGACCTGTATAACACTGGACCTGTATAACACTGGGACCTGTATAACACTGACAACACTGGGACCTGTATAACACTGGACCTGTATAACACTGGATGTATAACCTGGTATGTATAACACTGGACCTGTATAATGCCCATCACTGGACCTGTATAACACTGGACCTGTATAACACTGGGAACACTGCTGTATAACACTGGACCTGTATAACATGACTGTTAACTGGACCTGTATAACACTGGACCTGTATAACACTGGACCTGTATAACACTGGACCTGTATAACACTGGACCTGTATAACACTTAGGACCTGTATAACACTGGACCTGTATAACACTGGACCTGTATAACACTGGACCTGTATAACACTAGACTGTAACCTGATGTATAAACAGGCCTGTATACTGGTTATACACTGGACCTGTATAACACTGGACCTGTATAACACTGGACCTGTATAACACTGGACCTGTATAACACTGGACCTGTATAACACTGGGACCTGTATAACACTGGACCTGTATAACACTGGACCTGTATAACACTGGACCTGTATAACACTGGACCTGTATAACACTGGACCTGTATAACACTGGGACCTGTATAACACTGGACCTGTATAACACTGGGACCTGTATAACACTGGGACCTGTATAACACTAGGACCTGTATAACACTAGGACCTGTATAACACTGGACCTGTATAACACTAGGGACCTGTATAACACTGGACCTGTATAACACTAGGACCTGTATAACACTAGGACCTGTATAACACTGGGACCTGTATAACACTGGGACCTGTATAACACTGGGACCTGTAAACATGGGACCTGTATAACACTAGGACCTGTATAACACTGGACTGTATAACACTGGACCTGTAACACAGTGTGACCTGTATAACACTGGACCTGTATAACACTGGACCTGTATAACACTGGGACCTGTATAACACTGGGACCTGTATAACATCTGGACCTGTATAACACTGGGACCTGTATAACACTGGACATGTATAACACTAGGACCTGTATAACACTGGGACCTGTATAACACTGGACCTGTATAACACTAGGACCTGTATAACACTGGGACCTGTATGACACTGGGACCTGTATGACACTAGGACCTGTATAACACTAGGACCTGTATAACACTGGGACCTGTATAACACTGGGACCTGTATAACACTGGGACCTGTATAACACTAGGACCTGTATAACACTGGGACCTGTATAACACTGGACCTGTATAACACTAGGACCTGTATAACACTGGACCTGTATAACACCAGGACCTGTATAACACCAGGACCTGTCTAACACTGGACCTGTATAACACTGGGACCTGTATAACACTGGGACCTGTATAACACTGGGACCTGTATAACACTGGACCTGTATAACACTAGGACCTGTATAACACTGGGACCTGTATAACACTGGGACCTGTATAACACTGGACCTGTATAACACTGGGACCTGTATAACACTGGACCTGTATAACACTGGACTGTATAACACTGGGACCTGTATAAATCTGGACCTGTATAACGCTGGGACCTGTATAACGCTGGGACCTGTATAACACTGCGACCTGTATAACACTGCGACCTGTATAACACTGGACCTGTATAACACTGGGACCTGTATAACACTGGACCTGTATAACACTGGACCTGTATAACACTGGGACCTGTATAACACTGGGACCTGTATAACACTGGGACCTGTATAACACTGGGACCTGTATAACACTGGACCTGTATAACACTGGACCTGTATAACACTGGGACCTGTATAACACTGGACCTGTATAACACTGGACCTGTATTATAGTGTATAACACTAGGAACTGTATAACACTGGGACCTGTATAATACTGGGACCTGTATAACACTGGACCTGTATAACACTGGACCTGTATAACACTGGACCTGTATAACACTGCGACCTGTATAACACTGGGACCTGTATAACACTGGACCTGTATAACATTGGGACCTGTATAACACTAGGACCTGTATAACACTGGACCTGTATAACACTGGACCTGTCTAACACTGGACCTGTATAACACTGGGACCTGTATAACACTGGACCTGTATAACACTGGGACCTGTATAACACTGGGACCTGTATAACACTGGACCTGTATAACACTAGGACCTGTATAACACTGGACCTGTATAACACTAGGACCTGTATAACACTGGGACCTGTATAACACTGGGACCTGTATAACACTGGGACCTATATAACACTGGGATCTGCTGGGACCTGTATAACACTGGGACCTATATAACACTAGGATCTGTATAACACTGGACCTGTACAACAGTGTGACCTGTATAACACTGGACCTGTACAACAGTGTGACCTGTATAACACTGGACCTGTATAACACTGGGACCTATATAACACTGGGACCTGTATAACACTGGGACCTGTATAACACTGGGACCTGTATAACACTGGACCTGTATAACACTGGGACCTGTATAACAGTGGGACCTGTATAACACTGGACCTGTACAACAGTGTGACCTGTATAACACTAGGACCTGTATAAAAGTTGACACCACCAGAATGATGGAAACATTAAGATGGGCAGCAAACAGGCCAGTTTTTAATATTGCAGGCTGGGACAATGGTAAAGAGTCGACAATCTCCTAGTCTGTGCATTTGCAGTCTATAATTATGGAATTAGTCACGCGCCTGCGCGCGCCCACCCACACACTGTCTCTCTCTCTCTCTCTCTCTCTCTCTCTCTCTCTCTCTCTCTCTCTCTCTCTCTCTCTCTCTCTCTCTCTCTCTCTCTCTCTCTCTCTCCACACACACACACACACACACACACATAATAATTACAATATTTATATAGCGCAAGTCTTGATAAAATCACTCACACACACACACACACACACACACACACACACACACACACACACACACATACACACACACACACACACACACACACACACACACACACACACACACACACACACACACACACACACACACACACACACACACACACACACACACACACACACTCACACACACACACACACACACACACACACACACACACACACACACACACACACACAGAATCTATCTGTCTATCTATCATTGCTGTTGAATATACTGTTGTCAAGTCGGTGCGTGTTCTGTTTCAGATTGCTGAGATCTATTATCAGAATCAAGAATGTATCCTTTGAAATATTGAAAAAAATACTTTGTGTGTGTTGTAACCCCCCTCCTTTTTTTGTGGTTTTTTTTGTTTGTTCTCCCAATCCTTATCTATACATATGTCTCATGGGTATTTTGTGCAGAATCAAGGAGTTTAATCATGATAATGACATTAACATAAGGCGCCAAATCTTGATACAAGAAACAAACCAAAGCGTGCACTTTCATCATTCACCCAACAACAACCAAAACTCCAGGGCACACACACGCACGCACACACGCATGCACGCACGCAACACACACACACACACACACACACACACACACACACACACACACACACACACACACACACACACCACACACACACACACTGGGAGGGGGAGGACAGGAGGGGAGTGGGGCAGAAGAGTGAACATGTAGAGGAGGAAATCACTGCTGGACAAAAAGGTATGTCTTCAAGCTAGACTTCAAGAAAGACAGTTTGTGACTGCCGAATAGATACACAGAATGTATGTACTTGTTCAAAAACATTATCAGTCCACCATCTGCTCTTTGAATGTCCTATCTTACTTACAACATATAGAAATAACAATCTTGATTTTTCATGTACTGACGCTAGAGATATTCTTTACAACAAAAATAATGATATTATCTCGTTAGTCCAGCTGATTCTCAGATCCCCTGGTGGCAGATTGTTATGAGTTAATTAATTGTTGTATGTTATTATTTGACACTGTTAATTCATTGTTCTGAATTATTAATTGCACTTGTTCCCCTTCTCCCCTTCTTACATTCAAACTTCTATTACCCTTCCCCATACTCATCCTCCACCCCACCTTTTTTTTTTCCCTTTGTATGTATGTGTGTGTGTGTGCGGGCAGAAGCAGAATGGATAGGTTGGACAAGGGTGTACATTTGGAGGTGATCACGAAGATAAATAGGTGCAGTACCATTGATACACTTGCAGCATGATGTGTTGAATTTGTATTAAATTGAGTAACGGGCAGCCAGTGGAGAGGGTGAAGCAAGGGAGTGACATGATCATGCCTCTTTTACGAAGGGCAAGACAAGCTGCAGAATTCTGAATACACTGGAGGCAAGTGACAGAAGCAGCAGGGAAGCCAGAGAGCTGAGAGTTACAATAATCGATACAAGACAAAATAAGAGAACTGACGAGTTTAGATGCTGCTGAAGTTGTAAGATAATGATGAATAGAACTGAAACGTCGCAGTTGACAGTAACAAGACTGACAGGTTTGGGTGATGAATTTCTGCATAGACAGTAGAGGATCAAGAACAACGCCAAGGTTCTCGACTGAATCAGAAAGTACAGTGATGTTGTCACCTACTTGGATAGAACAAACTTTCATGGTGGAAAGCTTGTATTTTGTGCCAGTGGGCATTGCTTCAGTCTTATCTCCATTCACCTGTAGCTGATTCTGTATCATCCAGTTCTGGATCTCCATCTGGCAGTCAGAGGCTTCGAAAAGAAGTGTTGTAAGATTTTCAGCAGATACATTGTTGTAGAGTGGGAATCATCAATATAAAAATGATATTGTGATGTTACGCTGACTGATGACATTGCCAAGTGGTGATGTGTACACGGCTCACAAATCCGAGATACTTAAGTTGGTGTGTGTGGCTCTGCCCTGCCGGCTATTAATAGCGCGCATCTTTTCCCGTCCCTTCCACTCCCCACACCCTTTTCACTCATCCCCTGCCGTGTATAGCGCACTCAGCTTCCTTCTTTATCACTAGTGCTTGAGCACAAAGGCGCACTACAGAGATAAGACTTTGGTCGACCCTGCCTGGCTAAAAATAGCACTCGCACTCACAGGCAATGCCAGCTCTGCAAACTAAAAGGTGTCAGAATGGCTAGGAAAATGCAGCCATGTAGAGTGTGCCAGATAATTGCTGGCAGATTTGGGTGGAGCACAAATGGCATTGTCTGAGTGCAATAAATCCTTCTTGAACACGCTCTGAATTTCAAACAAATACAGTGAATCCCTCAGAATTCTACACTTATGTTTCCAGCCATTCAGTGTTTGTTAAACATGGACTTACTTGGAATTTGAACAGTAAGAATTGCTGTAGTTTGTTAACCATGGTCATATTTGGAATTTGAACAGTAAGTAATGCTGTTGTATGTGGTGAGACAGGTTGATAAATTCAAATACCTGGGAACGATCATTTCATCAGACGGCAGATGCACATCAGAAATAGCCGGCAGAATCAGCCAAGCCAAAACAGCATTCGGGAAGATGACAGGCATTCTTACCAACAAATGCCTGTCAATTAACATCAGGAAGAGAGTTCTTGAATGTTATATAGAACCAATACTGTTGTACGGATGTGAGGCGTGGACAGTCAACAAACAAAGCCAGAACAAGATTGAGGCAGCCGAGATGTGGTTTCTAAGAAGAATGTTGAGAGTTCCATGGACAGCAAAGAAAACAAACGAGACAGTCTTGATGGAGGCAGACACAAGTAGATCACTCATAAGGAAGATTAGGAAAAGACAAGCAACATTTATAGGCCATTTTATGAGGAAGGGGGATTTGGAGCACCTGGTCACAACGGGAAGGCTGGAGGGAAGGAGAGCACCAGGTAGACCCAGGGAGAGAATGCTGGACAGACTTGCAGAGTGGCTGGGGATGAGGAGGGTGGGGGAGATACTTGGGGCAACGAGAGATAGATATGGTTGGAAGTCCATGATCGCCAACGCCATGCGGCAGGGCACCTGATGATGATGATGATGATGATGATGATACTTGGAATTTGAGCAGTGTGTGTTGCTGTTGTTTGTTAAACATGGACATATTGGAATTTGAACAGTAAGTATTGCTGTTGTATGTGATGAGAGTGATTTCCCCTTAACATTGCTGCAGACGATAAAGCCATTCATTTCATCCAGGCAGAAAAGCTGTACTATGAAAATGCTTTGATCAACACGGAGGAAATTCAGAAGAAACTGGGTTAGTATGGACTGTTTGTGATCTGACTATACCGATGAACTTGAGCCACTCAGACTTTTAGATATTTGCTGTGATTTTTGCTTGTTTTTCTCTTATGTAAAAGAGTAGAGGAAGTCAGATGAATATGTCATGTGTTTTTTCGAAGAATGAATAAAGATGCCAATGTTTGTATCTGAAATGGTACTGAAATAATTGAAAATTAAGATTGGAACAAAGTGTATATTTATGCGCACATGCATACACACACACACACACACACACACACACACACACTCATGCACACATGAACACATACACACACACACACATACACACACTCACTTATGCACACATGAACACATACACACAACACACACACACACACACACACACACTCATGCACACATGAACACACACACATACACACACTCACTTATGCACACATACACACACACACACACACACACACACTCATGCACACATGAAAACATACACACACACACACATACACACACTCACTTATGCACACATGCACACATACACACACACACACACTCATGCACACATACACACACTCACTTATGCACACATACACACACACACACACACACACAGAGGGTGTTTTTCTTGCCATATCCATATACAAGTGGAAGGCACTTAATCACTTAATGAGTAATTGGCATTGCAATCAGAAAGTGTCTTCTGATAAAGAATATGGATTTGCATTCTCATTGATGAAAAAAAATTGTGTCATTCATTACCACCAGTTAGAGGAAGATTGTCTGAAAATATGGCGAACAAAATAGCGTGCCTTATTGAAACATTGGTCAGAAAGAATATGGATTTGCATCCTCATTGATAAAAAAAAATCGTGTCATTCGCTACCACCAGTTAGAGGAAGATTGTTTGAAAATATGGCAAACAAAACAGCGTGCCTTATTGAAACTTTGCAAACATTGGTCAGGCATCTTAAAATGTAAATATTCTTGCAAACATTGGTCAGGCATCTTAAAATGTAAATATTCAAACAGTATCAGGAAGATTGTCTGAAAATGTGGAAATATAAACATTGAAACAGTATTGGGAAGATTGTCTGAAAAATATGGCAAACAAATGGCTAACAAGATAGTATGCCTTAGTGAAACTTTGCAAGCATCAGCAGGCATCTTGAAATATAAATATTGAAACGGCCACCCGCCCCTCACAATGTGTTGAGAAAATCAGCAAGGGTAACAGCTTGATTGGGCAGAAGTTGTTGTTATGAATTCCTCACCATGGGGAGAAACGAGTGAAAATTTTGTTTCTGCGCCTTTCTTTTTTAATCCTTTGACTCCCGTACCCTGTCCACCAGCATCCTGCATTGTCAACCATGTTAGCATAGCAAAAACTTAAACCCTTCGACTCCATTACTCTATCCACCAGCTTCCTGCAGGAAGCTAGTGGATAGGGTCAGGGAGTCAAAGAGTTAAGTTTTTGCAGCTGGTAGATAGGGTGTGGGAGTCAAAGGGTTAAATGTGTAGTAGACTGTAGACATGTTTTCAGGATTCTAGGAGACAGAACATACCGGTTTACCTTTCATTAAGATGTGATGGTCAGTGATTTCATATAATTGAATGATTCCCCCCCCCCCCCCCCCCCCCCCCCACAAGCAAAAGTAAGAATATGAATAAGCAGTGTCTTGAATGAGTGTTCACGTGGAGAGTGGATGTCTGTTTTTTTGTTTTTTTTTAGAGGAGCTGCATGTGAGTCATGGTGATCCGCCTCAGTCAGGGAGCAGTGAGCC
Organism: Monoplex corrugatus; assembly: GCA_030674185.1. Taxonomy (NCBI): domain Eukaryota; kingdom Metazoa; phylum Mollusca; class Gastropoda; order Littorinimorpha; family Ranellidae; genus Monoplex; species Monoplex corrugatus. The sequence goes on along the minus strand of JAPXFY010000012.1, from coordinate 87,904,669 downwards.
AAACACTTTGTCTGTGGAGACTCTGCGAGCTGAGGAGTATGAACACCTGGCCAAACTCTGCATGGACAAACATCAGTGAGTGCTCTTTGATCTCCTTCTCCTCCCCCACCCCCTCAGTCCCCCTCCCCCCCTTTTTTTTTTTTGTGGTTATTCCTGTGAGGTTGTCTTCTTCTTCTTCTTGGCGTACGCTGCTACACAATCATCTGAGTCCGGGCGATGAATGCAGCCGTCTTTTCCAGCTCCTGTCTGCAGCCATGGAGTTTGGTTGTCAGCGGAGTGTCTGTCGGCCACACGTCCTGTCTTGCCACCTGGTGAAGGGGACATCTTTGGAGTATATGCTCCGTGGTTTGGTCTTCTTGACCGCAGGGACAGGTTGGGAGGGCGCCAGCTTCAGTTTGCGGTACATGTGGCTGTTCAGCCTATTGTGACCAGTGCACAACCACACCAGGGCAACTTGCTGCTCTCTAGACAACAGGTGGTAGTCATCCCTGTGTCGTCTCGGCATGGAAAGCGCCCTGATGATGCTCCTCTTCTCACTGTAGCTGACGCTGTTGTTAGGTTGTTCTTCTCTGGCTCCCTCCTTAGCAAGGATATCAGCTCGCTCATTCCCGGAGACTCCGCAATGGGCTGGAATCCACTGCAGAACTGCTCTTCTGGTTGTGGCAACCTGGTGCTGAGCTCTAGACAGGAGGGGGAGCGTGTCTGTGAGGTTGTAAAGACATGCCCATGCCCACATTGATATGCTCCAAACTCTGCATGGACAAACATCAACGAGTGCTCTTTGATCTCTTCCTCCTCCCCCCTCCCTTTTTTTTTTTTTTTTCTTATTCTTGCTAGGTTGTAACGACATGCCTATATCCACATAGGTATATTACTTGAGTACTTGTCACACATGTAAGCACACACACACATACACACACATAGACACACACACACACACACACACACAC
>JAPXFY010000012.1:87891219-87898719 GCA_030674185.1 Monoplex corrugatus | reverse complement strand
AGCACTCTGTGCACATAAACATGCCATGTAATACATAATAGCGCTCTGTGCACATAAACATGTTGTGTAATAGCACTCTGTGCACATAAACGTGCCATGTAATAGCACTCTGTGCACATAAACTGCCATGTAATAGCACTCTGTGCACATAAACTGCCATGTAATAGCACTCTGTACACATAAACTGCCATGTAATAGCACTCTGTGCACATAAACGTGCCATGTAATAGCACTCTGTGCACATAAACATTCCATGTAATAGCACTCTGTGCACATAAACATGCCATGTAATAGCACTCTGTGCACATAAACATGCCATGTAATAGCACTCTGTGCACATAAACGTGCCATGTAATAGCACTCTGTGCACATAAACATGCCATGTAATAGCACTCTGTGCACATAAATGTGCCATGTAATAGCGCTCTGTGTACATAAACATGCCATGTAATAGCGCTCTGTGCACATAAACATGCCATGTAATAGCACTCTGTGCACATAAACGTACCATGTAATAGCACTCTGTGCACATAAACGTGCCATGTAATAGCACTCTGTGCACATAAACGTACCATGTAATAGCACTCTGTGCACATAAACGTGCCCTCTAATAGCACTCTGTGCACATAAACGTGCCGTGTAATAGCACTGTGTGCACATAAACATGCTGTGTAATAGCACTCTGTGCACATAAACGTGCCATGTAATAGCGCTGTGTGCACATAAACATGCCATGTAATAGCACTCTGTGCACATAAACGTGCCATGTAATAGCACTCTGTGCACATAAACATGCCATGTAATAGCACTGTGTACATAAACATGCCATGTAATAGCACTCTGTGCACATAAGAATACCATGTAATAGCACTCAGTGCACATAGACATGCCGTGTAATAGCACTGTGTACACATAAACATGCCGTGTAATAGCACTGTGTACACATAAACATGCTGTGTAATAGCACTGTGTACACATAAACATGCCGTGTAATAGCACTGTGTACACATAAACATGCTGTGTAATAGCACTGTGTACACATAAACATGCCATGTAATAGCACTGTGTACACATAAACATGCTGTGTAATAGCACTGTGTACACATAAACATGCCGTGTAATAGCACTGTGTACACATAAACATGCTGTGTAATAGCACTGTGTACACATAAACATGCCGTGTAATAGCACTGTGTACACATAAACATGCCGTGTAATAGCACTGTGTACACATAAACATGCCATGTAATAGCACTGTGTACACATAAACGTGCCATTTAATAGCACTCTGTGCACATAAGAATACCATGTAATAGCACTCTGTGGACATAAACGTGCCATGTAATAGCACTCTGTGCACATAAACGTGCCATGTAATAGCACTCTGTGCACATAAACGTGCCGTGTAATAGCACTCTGTGCACATAAACGTGCCATGTAATAGCACTCTGTGCACATAAACGTGCCGTGTAATAGCACTGTGCACATAAACGTGCCATGTAATAGCACTCTGTGCACATAAACGTGCCGTGTAATAGCACTCTGTGCACATAAACGTGCCATGTAATAGCACTCTGTGCACATAAGAATACCATGTAATAGCACTCTGTGGACATAAGAATACCATGTAATAGCACTTTGTGTACAGAAGAATACCAGTGCTTAGTTTGCATTCAGTCCCCTCCTCCCCTTTTGTTTGTCTGTTCTCTTTGTGTACCACAGATTCTCACTCCCTCTCTTATATGGTGCAGACCTTGACATACAATGACATATCTGGTTAATTGTGCATATTTCTCTGATTGATTGTTTAATCCAAAGCGTTGTCTTTCTGTGTGTACCCAATAGAAACAGTTCTAGAAATTGATTGATTAATTAATCCAGAGTGATACCTTCCTGTATGATCCCATAGGAAACAGTTGTAGAAATTGATTAATTAATCCAGAGTGATATCTTCCTGTATGTTCCCATGGGAAACAGTTCTAGAAATTGATTGTTTGATCCAGAATGAGTTCTCTCTGTATGTACCCAGTAGAAAGAGTTCTTGAAACTGGGCTATACATTCCAAGCTCTTTGTCCAGGAAAGTACATAATGGAGAAACATTCAGCGTTGGGGTTGACTTTGTGTGCTTACTGTGTTCTGAGAACAAAGGCATTGTGTTATCAACAAAGGTGGGAGTATAATTATGTTGTTCTCTTGCTTTGTGTAGCTCTTAGATGGTGTATTATTTAAATATGCTAGGATATCATGTGTCATGTGGAAGTTTTATAGTTTATTTGATGATCAATTATTCCTTTGTGTAAAGATGCTGTAAGCGAAAGAAGGAAGACAAATTTGAGGCTGTAATCACAGTATGAAAGCTAGAGGAAAAAGAGCACCAGATAGCCACAAGGAAAAAAATATTAGTTTTACAGAGTGGATAAGGACAAAAAGGGTAACAAGATTACAAGATAACAAGATTTTGTTTTAGCCCAGTGCACAGACACAAGGAAAATGTTTTTGGCTATATATGCAATCACACTCACACCTCACAACAGTAATCAGGGCTTAAAACGTTCCGCGTCTGGGCGGAATTCCGCGATTTCGGTGTGTCAAAAACACCAAAAAAAACAACAACAAAAAAACGAACAAAAGGAGCAAGGCATCCGTGATCGGCTTGCAAGCGTTCATAGCAACGGCGCACAAGTTATGGCCCCTGATTTGCCCCCGGACCCCCTTAGTTTCAGTGGTTTTTTCCTCCTCCTGTTTTAAGCCCTGAATAATAATATTCAGCATCATAAAAGGAGATATACTTGCAGTGACATAGAAAGAGAATTCATGAATGCCTCTTGAATTGTGACCAGATTAATCGTCAGTGTTATGAAATCCAAAACAAGTGTGACTGCCCACGTTCAAGCAAACAGGAACTAGAAAAAACACGAAAGAAGAATATGAACGCGTATTTAATACAAGACAAGACAGGCGCAAATTTTCAAAAACATCACAAACTGACAGTGAATTAAAGTTAGAAAGATTGGTACCACAAACCAACAACACAGTAGAACATCAGTGATTTCTTTTCTCACATTGGACACAGCAGCAGGGAAGTTTCAGTCTTTTTCTCCTAATTTTTGTATCTGGTGTTTGTTTGTTTGTGATCTTACGCCTGACAAAGGCCAGTTGGCCGAAAATTTGCACCTGTCTTGTCTTGTTGTATTGAATATGCGTTCATATTCTTTTTTCAAGTTTTTTCTGGTTCCTGTCAGTGTTATGTTTTCATTTTGATGAAAGTACAGATGAACAATTGGTGTTACTGTAGCACTGCATTTATCTCTGATAGTATTGTTATCAAAACCAGTACTGATATTATGATGGGTTATGTTTTTTAATCTTTTGTGTTGTCTGTTTGCAGACCTCAACTGGCTTTGGAATATGCAGGAAAGGTGAGAATGAAATATCGGCACCACAGATTTGTGACAGGATGATTGGAAAAAAAATGAAGATGAATGTCACAAACTGACAGTAAATTGAAGTTAGAAAGATTGGTACCATAAACCAACAACACAGTAGAACATTGGTGATTTTAATGATTGGTTACTTTAACCCTTTCGAATTTCCATTGCTAGATGTAAAGCTAGCTCCTAGTATTCGCATTCGAATGTAGCACAGCGTCAGTACAAACTAACAAAGTCTTTCAGTAGTGAATGGAAAGTTCCTTGCATCCCAGAAGGCTCGTACTATTTTTAGAACATTCAACGCGAGACTGACTGAGATTCTAACCACACGCACGATAAGACAGCAAGGCCAGTAGTGATGGAAATTCCCCACACATGTGCCGGAAAACGTCGGGCGATCTCGATCACTATGAACGGATTGGCACATTCTTCCGCAGGGCGCTTACCGGCTTTGTGAACAGCTAAGGGTTAAGCAGTAAGACTGAATGAGCCGTGCCATCTTAAGTGGTTACTTTAAGCAGTAAGACTGAATGAGCCGTGCCATCTTAAGTGATTACTTTAAGCAGTAAGACTGAATGAGCTGTGCCATCTTAAGTGGTTACTTTAAGCAGTAAGACTGAATGAGCCGTGCCATCTTAAGTGGTTACTTTAAGCAGTAAGACTGAATGAGCCGTGCCATCTTAAGTGGTTACTTTAAGCAGTAAGACTGAATGAGCCGTGCCATCTTAAGTGGTTACTTTAAGCAGTAAGACTGAATGAGCCATGCCATCTTAAGTGGTTACTTTAAGCAGTAAGACTTAATGAGCCATGCCATCTTAAGTGGTTACTTTAAGCAGTAAGACTGAATGAGCCATGCCATCTTAAGTGGTTACTTTAAGCAGTAAGACTGAATGAGCTGTGCCATCTTAAGTGGTTACTTTAAGCAGTAAGACTGAATGAGCCATGCCATCTTAAGTGGTTACTTTAAGCAGTAAGACTTAATGAGCCATGCCATCTTAAGTGGTTACTTTAAGCAGTAAGACTGAATGAGCCATGCCATCTTAAGTGGTTACTTTAAGCAGTAAGACTGAATGAGCCGTGCCATCTTAAGTGGTTACTTTAAGCAGTAAGACTGAATGAGCCGTGCCATCTTAAGTGGTTACTTTAAGCAGTAAGACTGAATGAGCCGTGCCATCTTAAGTGCATGGCTGCCTGCCGTATGAGTATAGTTGTAACCAGGACATGTATCTTGATTAATAAGTACTATAGTCGGCTATAGCAAATTCATAAAAGTTTTAGTTTCAGTCTTCAGTCTCAGTTTCTCATGATGACATTTCTGCGCTCAGAATGAATTCTGTGCCCACTAGCGGCACACGTACCGTGTGTATGGTGATCATGGTACAAGCCTTAAGCCTGCACTTAAACCTATAAGCTGGCCAGCTCCTGAGGTCCTACCTAGTCTATGTTTTACCTAGCCTACTTTTTTTTTTATTAGTACTGTATTAACTCAATCGCTTTGTGCCGGAAGAAAATCTCCATCACTTCCGTTTACTGCTTGGAGACGTGACGTCGATTTATCGATGGCGGACATTCGTTTTGTTTTTTTTACGTCAGAAGCGTCAGTTATAGGGAAAAATCACTGGGAACCGAAACTAGGGTATGTTTACAGCAGTTATTTACCTTAGACCGTTTGTGGCAATGTGAAACAAAGACAACAGTAGCCTTTTTTCAGCGCTACCCGCGACATGCGAATTTTGCAAATGGCGTCAAGGAAAGCAAGTCGAACCTCACAATTTTGTAAATATTTTGTGCTGTGGAGCAACTGTATGCAAAAAGTGACAACTACCAGTAATCTTGTGATTTGAAACATCCATGGCATCGAAATTATGTTCTGGACTTCATCTAAAACTGTTTCACAGTGTGTGTTCATATTCATCAAAAACACAAAAAATACCCCCCTTTGGATACCTATTTGGATACCTCATCATTTACAAGTACACGGAATACCATAAATAAAGTAAGATTATTTGTAAAGATCTAATCCTGGTCTTTCTGTATCACTTTACTTTGTTTGTCTACTTTATTTGGTTGTTTTTCTATATTTTTTTTAAATGTGCTAAAAATCCTCCGAATTGAGGGGGCAGAATGACCCTGAAGACTGCAACTCGATTGAGTTAAGCCTGCATATAAACCCATGAGCTGGCCAGGTCCTGAAGTCCTACCTAGCCTGTGTTTTACCTAGCCTACTTTTTTTTATTTACCAGTATTGTATCAGTCTATCATTTTATCATAAAAAGATGAAATGTAAATAGTTCAGAGTAAGGTAAGGGAATAGAATTGGGCATGATTTGGGTGGTACTGTTATTTGTATGCCTGAAAGAGAAACTGATGTTAACGACTGCTCAGTCACTCATTGGATGCATTTTCATTTTTTGTGTAAATGCCCTAGCTAAACCCTTTATGTATCCAGTAGTCTTCAGTTTTCTCTGTGTGTATATGAAAATGTCATGGTATGTGTGTGTGTGTGTGTTTGTGCGTGTGTGTGTGTGTTTGTGTGTGTGTGTGTGTGTGTGTGTGTGTGTGACTCTGTGTGTGTGTGACTCTGTGTGTGTGTGACTCTGTGTGTGTGTGTGTAACTGTGTGTGTGTGTGTCACTCCGTACATGTGTGCGTGTATGTGTGGATGTACATGTGTGTGCGTGTGTGTGTGTCTCTGTATGTGTGTGGGTGTGTGTGTGCGTGTGTGTGTGTGCGTGTGCTTGAATATAAATCATAACTTGCACATATTTTTTCAGATTATGTAACACAGAGAACAAGGGAATAGCCCAGTTTTTGATAGAATTGTGTAACTCTGTGTGTGTCACACCGTACGTGTGTGCGTGTATGTGTGGATGTACATGTGTGTGTGTGTGTCTGTGTGTGTGTGTGTGTCTGTGTGTCTGTGGGTGCGCGTGTGCCTGAATATAAATCATAAATTTCACGTATTTTTTCAGATTATGTAACACAGAGAACAAGGGAACAGCACAGTTTTTGATAGAATTTTTATTTATTTGGAAATCATTTCGCACATTTATGTTTTGTTGCGTGTGATGCTCTGTTGATTTTTCAGTGCACGAAGCTAAGGCAGCAATTGTTCGGTGAACATCACCCCAAAACTCAGGAAAGCTTGGACTTCTTTGCGTCTCTGTACGCAGAAGTCGGCAAACAGCAATACAACGGTAGGTCTGACTTTTTCGTCGTCCTCTTCTCTCCATACTTTAGTGGATAGTGTTTGGAGAGTTTAGTGTATAGTGTGTGGATAGTTTTAGTTAGTGGATGGTGTGTGGATAGTTTTAGTTTAGTGGATGGTGTGTGGATAGTTTTAGTTTAGTGGATAGTTTCTGGATAGTTTTAGTTTAGTGGATGGTGTGTGGATAGTTTTAGTTTAGTGGATGGTGTGTGGATAGTTTTAGTTTAGTGGATGGTGTGTGGATAGTTTTAGTTTAGTGGATGGTGTGTGGATAGTTTTAGTTTAGTGGATGGTGTGTGGATAGTTTTAGTTTAGTGGATGGTGTGTGGATAGTTTTTAGTTTAGTGGATGGTGTGTGGATAGTTTTAGTTTAGTGGATGGTGTGTGGATAGTTTTAGTTTAGTGGATGGTGTGTGGATAGTTTAGTGGATGGTGTGTGGATAGTTTAGTGGATGGTGTGTGGATAGTTTAGTGATGGTGTGTGGATAGTTTAGTGGATGGTGTGTGGATAGTTTTAGTGGATGGTGTGTGGATAGTTTTAGTTTAGTGGATGGTGTGTGGATAGTTTAGTGGATTGTGTGATATTTAGTGAGGTGTTGATAGTTATGATGGTGGTGAGTTTATGAGGGTGTGGTATTTAGTGGATGTGGGAGTAGGATGTGTGGGAATTTAGTTTAGTGATGTGTGTTGTATTAGTGGAGTGTGGATATTATTTATGGATGGTGTGTGGAAGTTTAGGGTGGGTTGATGGTGGAGTAGTTAGGTGGTGGTATTTTAGTTTAGGGATGGTGTGGATATTAGTGGGGGTGTGGTAGTTTGTGTGAGGTGGTTTGTAGTTTAGTGAGGTGTGTGATAATTTAG